>VZRH01007995.1:93473-105930 GCA_013397555.1 Urocynchramus pylzowi | reverse complement strand
TTTTTTTTTTTTTTTAATGTTTCGACGTCTTTGAGAAGCCTTGCTTACATTTTATGGTGTAGTCATTGGAAATGGAAAAATGGCATTATATATATATATATATTATATATATAAATATNCCTTGAGTTTCCGGACTGTACGCTTCAGCCTGTTGGGATGTGCAAGAGCTTACATGTCTGAAACTACTTGAAGGCATCACTTTGGTAAGAGCTTAACTGTAAGGCCCTGAAGCATCCCCTGGGCTCGGGCAGCCCCAGTGGAAATCTTTGCCACAGCTCCTCCAGGGCAGCTGTGCAGATCAACCTCCAGATTCCTCCCCGGGGCACACATTGTAAACTGAAGTGGAGTTTACATGCAGCATCAAAATTAGCTTTCCAAGTTAAAAAATTAAAAAACAAAACAAAACAAAAAAAAATCCACCTCCAAATAATCCAAAAAGAGGATGCTGGTGTGCAAGTTCCATGTTTAGTCCTAGCAAATGTGTGCAATATGTTAACGATGCCTGTGGTTGCCACGAAGTGCCTCGTTTACCTTCTCAATACTGTTGGAAAGTGTCGTGCATGCAGATGGATGGGGTGGGACTGTGCACTAAAAGGGGCTCCAACTGCAGCGTTCTGGCAGAGCTGCCTTTCTCTGCCACTTCAAATTTCCAGTCTGTTTTCATATAGCATATATATATATAGATACTAAAAGAAAAAAAAAAAATCAGTCTGTTAAGCAGCCTTACTCTGATTCAGCCTCTTCAAATACTATTGTGCTGTGCAACAGTGGCTCTGTGTGTAACTGAGAATACACAAAAACCAAGTATGACATGTACAGGATAATGCCTCATACAAATCAGATGTCCGTTTGTTATTGTGTTTAACAACCCTTATCTCTTAGTGTTAAAACTCCACTTAAAACTGATTAAAGTCTCATTCTTGTCACTGTGTGGGTGTTTTATTGCAGTGTTCTGAGCTTGGCAAACAGCTGAGACGTTGTGCTTGTAAAGCTGTGGAATTTGGAGCGTGGTGCTCGGAGCCGAGGGTGCTCCCGGTGCATCCAGGCATTGGAAGGGAGCTGCAGCCCGAAGCCTGCCGTGTTCAGAGCTCTGACCCGTGCAGCTCTGGAGGTCCAGACGTGTGCAGGGATACCAGACCCTCACTTTGGTGTCCTGGGCAGGGGCAGGGGCACCTCCTGGGGCATCAAACCCCACAGGCAGGTGCCTGTCCCCAGTGCCTGAGGAGCTGCTGGAAAGATGGAGGCAGACTAATGACAAGGAAAAGGGGAATGGCTTCCCACTGCCAGAGGGCAGGGCTGGATGGGACACTGGGAAGAAATCCTTCCCTGTGAGGGTGGGCAGGCCCTGGCACAGGGTGCCCAGAGCAGCTGTGGCTGCCCTGGATCCCTGGCAGTGCCCAAGGCCAGGCTGGACTCTGGGGCTTGGAGCAGCCTGGGACAGTGGAAGGGGTCCCTGCCCATGGCACTGGATGGACTTTGAGGTTCCTCTCCCACCCAGACCATTCTGGGATTTTCTATTTGGTCTCCAAGAGAACTTATTTCAAAATTCACCTTGTAAATAAGGTAATCTGCTGCATAATGAGAGTCCCACCTGAGAATGCTTTTCCTAAAGTAGCTTTACATTGACAAGGAGATGCATTTTTCCCTATAGAATCATAGGATTGTTAAGGTTGGAAAGGCCCTTTGAGATCATCAAGTCCACTCTCAGGACAGCTCAAGTAGGTGATTCTGGGGTTCTTCTGGTTGTTTGGCCGCTTTCAAGCCAGAATTTAAAGTGGCACCTCAATCCTAGGTGGTGCTCCCTGTTCCCAGGGGTACCCTGGGCCTGCAGGACTGTCAGAGGGATGTGGAGGAGCCAGGGTGCTCTGCTGCACCCCCAGATCAGGTGACTTCAGGGGGCTCTTGTCACTCCTCCTTCCTTCCCACTGCTGCTACCGCCAGCCCTGGCCCACAATTGGCTGAGCATCTCCAAAAATCCCCAGTTCTGCTGGGACAGGGAAGGTTTGGGTGCTCTGTGGGGTGCAGTGCTGGCCAGGTGGGGCTGACCCCACAGGTGAGGGTTTACACCTCAGCACGTGCTGCTGCCCAAGCTGTCAATGCATTTTCCTTTTGCTCTGGTGAGCTTGGTTTGCATCCAAAAAATGAAGGTAGGGTGGGAAGCTCAAAGGAGAGTGGTCTGAGCAGGGTTCAACATGATGAGGAATTTCTGTGAATACAGGGATCTCTCTCTATGAAAAGATTCTGCTCTGGAGACAGGGGACAGTGCTATGGACAGAGGGTTAGATTTGACTTTTACACTCTTGTCCCATTGCCCCAAAGTCCCATTGCCCAGCTCTCAGCAGTTAATTGTGGTTTCTATTTAAAAAATGCTCATTTTTTCCATTCTGGTGACCAATGTGGTGCCAGAGCTTCCCAGGGAGGTGCTGGGTGCCAGCCCAAAGGACAATCCCTGTGCTCCATCCCCACTCCTGTGCTGTCCATGTCCTCTGAGCCCTCTCCAGCTCCAGGGCCTGGCTGAGCTTTCCCAATCCCTGGGAGCAGCAGCTCAGTTCATTCAGGTCCCTTTCCAGGCAGCCACGGAGGGGTGGTTAATAATTAATTGTGTCTTCTTTTGAAGCTGCAGCAGAGCTATAAATTGCACTCTTTTAAGAAGGAAAGATACGGGTAGGAGAATGTTAAAGTGTTTTTTTCTGCAGTTGGTTGGTTCTGAAATGAGTGATGGCACCTGCCAGTGATGATCTTTGTGTTGGTGTGACCTGATTCCCTGAGGTGACCGGGGTGCAGTGGGAGCTGGACTGAAATTAAAAAGCCAACAAACCATCCCTATGGATGGAGATTGATGCAAAGGGGGGAGGGAGGTCAAACAAGGAGCCAGCTCCGTGTCTTCTCAGGACCAGAACTTGAATTGCTTCTTTGGCTTCTTGTCACCCTCATTCTTTGGTGTCTTCTTAAACCCATCTTTCCACAGCTGTCCCTGCTAATTCTGCTCCTTTTTTTTTTCTTTTTTTTTCCTATACAGTCCTGTGTTAGGCAGATGAGAAAATCCCTTTATTTTGAACTGATGGGTCCACTAAAATAAAAGCCATTACTTGTTTCTTTGCCTTTTGCTCCCTGTTCTTTGCTACTTTTCCTAGTTGGGCTTTTTTATGGCATTTCATTGGTTTTGCATTTTTCCATGTGTTCCTTCTCATTTTCCACTTATCTTCTGTGCTTTCAAACTTTTCATCCACTGCTCTGTGTTGCAATATAGGACAGGTAATTATTTTTTGCCTGGGCTTTATAGGTTTTTTGTTGTTGTTGTTGTTGTTTGTTTGTTTGGATGTTTTTCTTCAGTTGTGGTATTATTTTTTCCTTTTTGTCTACCAACCTTTATTTTGAAGGCATAGCAAGGAGAAACACTTTTAGGTTGCTATTTTTTTTTTTAAAAAAAAAAGGAAGAACAGCTCTGAGAAACGTCAGGGTTGTGCAGGTTCAGCAGATGTGTTTGCCTTGGTGAGCTCCTGGTGCTCTGCACAACCTGGATGTGTTTATCCGGTCTAATGGGAACAATGGGACTTGTGATGAGCAACCTGAATTAAAAAAACCTGCTAATGAACTGCTGGGCTACACTTTCCAGCTGCAAATGTTGCTGTAGGGGCTGTAGTGGCTACAGAAATATTTTTAAAAATGAGCTTAGTGGGGTTTATTTTTACTGTCTGAGGGCTCCTGTGCTTGGTAACTTACTTTGTCTCCCATGGCTAAGCCCTGAAATAGGTGGCACTTTGCCTTCATGATTTCCTTTTCATGGAGAGGTTTTAAGCTGATAAAAGGTGATATTTCAGAGGCTGAGCTTTGTGCTTTAAATTACCCTTTGTGTAATTCAGGCTGCTTCAGGCCCTACTGGTGTTTTTTTGGCCTCTGACAGAAGAATTGTAGCATGAAGGTTATGGGGGGTCTGGAAGAGGCTGAGAGCAGCTGGGAAATGCTGGATTGAGGAATTCCAGCAGCCTGCACAGAGAGATCAGGGCTGCCCCATCCTCCTGTGGCAGCAGGAAAATGGGAAGGATTCTGTCATGGAAATCTGTGCAGGAACGAGCCTTTGAAAGGGAAATTAACGAGTTTGGAGGAGAAGGCGGCAAAGGCTTTAATGTAAAGCAGGGTTTGGTAATGGGAGAGTGAAACCCCGTGGGTGGAGGCATGGAACTTGTGAGGAAAGGGGTGATGGCACATGTTTATAGAGCTTTGCTGGGGTTTTGCAAGGATGGGATGGAGCAGCTGATGAGAGGTGTCTGAGAGGCATCTGGAGGGCGGGAGATGCGTTTGAGAGGTTGGCTTGGGGATCCTTTGCTTTAAAAAGTGTTTGAAACTATGGAAACAGGAGGGCTGACAGCTCCAGACTGGAGTTGGGACTGCAACCAGCTTAGGAAAACGTTGGAATTTGCGTTGGAGGATGGTAAAGATCACGCAGCAGTGAGAGGAGACTGATAACATCCACTCACCACACAAAAAGGAGTTATTCCCTTCCCTGAATACCAGCACTTGGGAAGGACTTGGCTTTTCCCTGAGATCTGAACGTGCAGAAAAGCAGTTCTGGTCCATGTTTTTTGAGTGCCTGAAGGTTCAGTGGTTCTCAGGCCTCACTCAGAGGTGGGCACCCTTCAAACCAGCCTGGGGAGGGCTGGAGGCTTGGAGGCTTCCTGGGAAAGGGAAAGGGCTGGAAGTTCTACTGAGCTGAGGAGCAGAGCAATGATAAAAAGCCAAATAGGAAGGTTGGAATTATTTTCACCCCAGCTAGCCCATCCCCTTGGCTTTTAATTTGTCTCTTTTGTGTCAAAAGGAAGGAAAAGCTTTGCACAAGAACTCCCAGCTCACGTGTTTGTGCCTTGAAGCAGGAGAAGGGATGGCACCCAGCGTGTCTGTGTCCTTTTCTGGGGGTGGGGTCTGGGCTGCAGCACTCCAGGGAATGCTCTGGCTTGCCCTGAAGGTTGAAGAAAGGTCCTTATTTTCATAGAAGAAAAGAGCTCTGCAAGGAGCATAATTTGCCACCTTCATGTCTTTGTCAGCTCCCCCCTGACAGACTTCATTCCCCAGGAGTAAGATCTGGAGAGTTTATTGTAGAGGAGTATGATCAGAGCTGCCAAACTCTGGCATTCACACAGGATAAAGCTCTACCTGTTGGACAAAAAACCTGAGCTTTGGCTAAGCATCTCCTGACCAGTATCTGGAAGGCAGCTGGATGCTGGAGGTGGAAGTATGAATGACCCTGAGCCAGCCCATTGTTCATGTTGCATCCTTCATGTCCTTGCTGAAGGTCCCAGCCTGTCATCAGGAGCTTGCTCAGCTTTGTGTGCTTTGCAGAGGAGTCCCCTCTCCATCCATCCTTATCCCTCTTCTCCCCTGTGCTCACAGCAAAAAAAAAAAACACTTGGGAGTGGGAAGCTTTGATCCCTTTGGTTCAGAGCAAGGGCAGCATTCCAGGCCCCTCTGGGGAGGTGGGGTTTGTTTTTTAGGGGTTTGACAACAAGCTCCCAACAGCAGGAGGTGGATGGGTGGACACAGCCCCAGGCAGCCCCTGAGGTGGCTCTTGGCAGGGAGAAGATGCAGCATGAGGAGCTGGACGTGCCCTGGAGTCACTTCCACCTGCCAGAGAGGGGCTGGGAGGGGAAATAATCTGGGGGATCTGTGAAGGGCAAGACAGTCCTCAGAGAGCAGCTGGGGGCCCTGGGGCAGCACCTGCACCCTCACCCAGATGCTGTGGCATGAGCTGGCCAAGAAGTGCTGCCCAAAACCCTCATCACCCCCGTTCCTTTAGTTCAGGAGATGTTTTTTCTTTTCCCTAAAAATTACTCAGTGCAGCCAAGGTTGTCAAAAAGGTTCAATCTGGAGCAAAAAAAAAGACTCCTGCACGTATTTCACTGTTGTAGAGGGGTGTTCTGAGGTGGTAAAAAAATATCTGAGTTGTCTACAGCAGCAGTTATAATTTCTCTCAACAGCATCAAGACTGTCCAGTGAGTACCACACATGCATGGCCAGGGTGCTCAGGGTGTGCTTTTGACACAGGTTAGTGGCCATGACCTGATGTCCCCTGCTCAGTCCTCACCTTCCCTTTGAAAGGTGCATTTTCATGACAAAGTTCATGACCCTTCTGGGATGGAACACAGTGCCCAGCTCATCTGTAGCTGAGTTTCTCACAAAGCAGCCCCCTTCCTGCAGCAGCTGGGGGGGAGCTGGGCTGGTCCTGTGTGGTTTGAGCCCCAGAGCAGTGCTCAGACACCTCTGTGCCCTGTCCCTGCAGCTCTGGGTGACTCCTCTCCATCACCCACCCTGGGAGATGACTCAGAAGAGGCCCTGCTGCTGCTGCTGATCGTGCCTCTTCCTTCTGACCACCCCCAGGGTGCTGGGCTCCTCTGCACATCTGCCCGTGGGGCTGCAGGGATTCATTTCCAGCCGTGCAGAGCCCTGCACAGCAGGGCCTGTGAAGTGCTGCCCAAGTCCTCTCTCGCCTCTTTCCACATGGGGCACTTCCTTAATGAAGAATTAAGAGACCTCAGGGACCAGATGCAGCTCAGTGATGGAAATAGTTGCACAACAGAGCGTTTGATTAATGCCTTCTGACTTTTCCAAGAGTCAAAGTCCTCCAGACAAAGCAAGCTTGGCTTAACTGCAGGGAAGAGGAGAGGTGAGAAGTCTGGACAAGGAGGTGTGAGGGAGGTAAAAGGAGTTGAATGTCCACATGACAATGTCTGAAGGAAAACCTGAGAGGAATCAAATGGCCCACTGCTGACTACTTGCTTTGGGTGGTTGGTTTTGTGGTTTTATTTAGCTCAGGGTCTTGCTGTAAAGCCTTAAAATGTAAGAGTAACAGTTTTGAATGAAGAACTGTGTAACTGCACAACCCTTTGGGCTTTTGGCTCCCTGAAATGGGTGTCCTACCCTGTGGCTGGAGGTGACTGTTCAGGGATGAGTAAGATCAGGGGATGCACATCTGAGACCAGCCCTTCCCCAGAACCAGCTGGTGGCCAGGGACCTCCTGAACCTGGAGTGGTTTGGTTATTCAGCAACCTCCACCACCTTCATCTGCAAGGCCCTGCTCCCATTCCCCCTCAAACTGCTGCAGAAACTCTTGGCATCCTCTGCCTCTTTGGACAAGGGCTGTCACAGGTGCTGGGGGGAAGGGAGGGAACATCTCCTGAATTCAGTCAGCCAAGGACTGAAAGTGGAATGACAGCCCTTCCTCTTCCTCCTCCTCCTCCTCTGTGCCCTCTTGGAGATCTCTGGCTAAGCCACCTCCAGGCTGAAGTCTCCAAGCCTGAATGCAACACTTCAGACCTCTCCAAGTTTTGTGCCATGGCAGAATCCCCCTTCCAGGAGCCAGGCTGGTTTTCCCCCTGGTCCCTCGTGGCACAGCTGCTGCTGCTGGACTCTTTGCATTCCCCAAGAGGTCACTCAGTTTGTCACCATCCTTGTGACACGAGTTTGCTGGTGACACAGGCCAGGCTGGCTCTCCCAGGGGTTTTGTCCTGTGTGGGCCATGGCCACAGGTGTCCCTGTGTGTGCCCCTGGTGCTCACCACTGCTGGAGTGCTTCCCTCTCTGCCCTGCGTGCTGGATTTCAAATCACCAGATCAAAGTCAGCACTTTCTATCTCCAGCATCTCCAGCACGTGTTTCCTTTTTTTGAAGCCCATTAAGTCGTTTAACTGGGAGATGGGTGCTCTTGAATAAGCATTTGGAATTAATGAGCTGCTTTAGCCGTGCTCATGCCTTACAAGGAATTTTTACCTCCTGTGACAGTTGCTCCTCACCTGTTTTCTCTCTCTTTGCTGCATTTGGGAGGTGGCCCAGGCTTTCATTCCTTTTGTGTGGCTGTGGAACTGTGCAGGTGGCTGGGGAAGGGTTAATCCCCCCTTCAGGGGTGTCTCAAAGAGGGGTGATGTTTGTGCTCTGCTCTCAGCTGTCAGCCAAGCCCCAGTGAAGATTTTACTCTCTGTGTCCCTCGAGGTGCCCAGCACACCTCTTGCAAACAGGCTACAGCCTCTGGACCCTTTGGCCTCACCAGGGCTGCAGCTTTTCTGTTTTTCTGTTCCAACTACTGCCAAAAGCTGACTTTTTATCTGATCTGTGGTCTTTCAGCACGAGCTGATGTGGTCCCCGCTCTGATTTGTGCCTGGGCCCTGCAGGTCGAGCTGTGGTCTCTCAGAGCCTGCTCTCCTTCAGCCTCTGTAGCACAAAGAAATAAAAGCAGAGCCACTCGCTGCCACGTGTGCTGCTCTCACTCTCCTCACCTCGGTATTTATCCCTTTGGGGTTGGAATCAGCTGTGATCTGACCTCCTCAGCCTCCCCCAGCTGGAGCTGCATCCTCAGGTTGAGCTCCAGCATCTTTTTAAAGGTTTTTTTCCTTTCTTTTCCCAAGGCAAAATATGCTGACACTGGACCATTTCAGCCTGGAGGTGGCAGACACCTGATTTCCATCCAAGGGCTTTCATGGCAGGAGCCAAAGCTTGAGGCTGAATCCAGCACCTGTGGACATCAAAGCTGTGCTGATCCACAGCAAATCCTGAATCCACGGGAAATGCCAACAGCCTGGCTCTCTCCTCCATGGACATGCCTGTTGAGCACGGGGTTTGTCCTTCTTGATGTGGCAGCAAAGGCCCAAAAACAAAGCCCCTTCCCACTCCTGCTGATCTCCCACCACAGGTGTGTGCTCCCAAGGGCTGGTGTCCTTCCCACCTTCCCCTGTGCTGGTTCTCCTGCTCTTCTGATCTAGCTGGATTCTTGCTAGCACATCATCATTAATAATTTAATGAGTTAGACCCCAAATAAGTGGTCTTCATCTGAGCTGATTTTTTTTTTTTCTCTCAGCTGATTTTTTTTTTCTCTCAGCTGATTTTTTTCCTCCTCTCCCTCCTGCCCTCCTCTCCCTGTGACACACTGTCAATGACCCCGCTGCTTGCACAGAAAATCCCTGTTCAAATGGATGTTTTCCCATGAGAAACTGTTGCCAAATCAGTGATTTTTTTTCCACCCCCCCCAAAAGAAAAATAAATCCTGAGCTGGAAAGATTCCTCACCTGTTCAGTTCAACAGCAGTGAGCTTCCAGGCTGTGCTGTAAGATCTGCCCACAAGCCTATTGAACAGAATAGGAAATTTTTTTTCTCCCCCCAGTAAATAGAGATATTTTCAGGAGGCATTTGGAGGTATTTTCTAGTACACTTTTTATTCCAAATTCAGCTCAGATGAGGAGGGACCAGAGTGTGCAGAGCACTGAACCCAGCCAAAGGGCTGGGAGCTGATGCAGCAGGAGATTATTTGGGAATTAAATCCAACAGAGTGGCCTGAGGGGACCTGATGCTGCTGGAAATCACAGGAGCTTATCCAGGCACGTCTGCTTGAGCCACACTGAGCTCTCCTGCTCAGGGATGTGGTTTCCAAGCCTGCTCCTGCTCTGGGGACGTGACAGTGCTCAGAGGTGGGAGCTGTCCCCCCACACCTGGCCTGGGCTGGAGCTGTGCTCCTGTACTCACCCCCAGCTGCCAGGGGAGGACTTGGCTCTTCCAAAGGTGAGACATCTGTGCCATGTGCTTGTGAGGCTGTGCCCAAGGAGTGTAAATCGTGCCAGAGGTTTTCCACATTCTGTGAATGAAGTCTCCAGTGCAGGTCCTGAGAACCCAACCTGCCTGGAGGGATTTCAGTGTAGCTGAGGGTCGGTGAAATTTGGGATTTGCCCTTCCTCCCGCTCTCAGAAAAGAGCCCAAAGGCTCCCAAAACACTGCAGATGTCTTTGAAAATGAAGTTCCCCGTTTGCCTTGATGTAACCCAAGCTCATGTTGCTAAAGAAACTCAATTAAACTGAGAGCAACTCCCAGTGAAATTCAAATTAGGTGATTTGTGACTGACTGGAACTGAATATTTTCAGTTGGAAGGGACTTACAATGATCAAATTGAGTATTTGAAGCTCTCTGAAAATTTCCCTGAAAGTCTCCTCTCCAAAAACCATTGAACATGGCTTCATAATTATATGCAATTTTATGCACTATTATATATAGAATCACTACTATAGGTAACTTGTATTGTGTACAGTCAGGTGAAATACTGTATATATTCTAACAGGAAATCAAAAATGCTGTTTTTACCTTGGTAAAAATATCACTGTTGGTGATTGTGCTTGGTGAAAGCTTGTGCTCTAAACAGCATCACAGTTTAGTCAGGAGGCATTTTCTTTCTCTTTAAAATAAAAAAAATAAATTAATTAAAAAGTCCCTGTGGAGAGCAGCCACCCTTTCTCATGGAGCACGATCAGAAACAGGCTCATCACTTCTGATTTCACCCCCCAGAGTGGGAGGCAGAGGGATCCCAAACACTTTCCTGCTTCACAGGACACCAGAGCAGCTCTGGGATGTCACTGGGGTCTGTGAGGCATCTCCTGACCAATGCTATTTGTCTGAATTCCCAGGAATGCTGCTGCTTGTTCTTCGGAGCGGAAAAATGTTCTATTTTTGGCCGTAACAAATTTTTTTCCCTTTTTTTTTTTTTTTTTCTTTCTGGGAATAAAATGATTCAAACAAAGCATGGCAAGGGTTTGTATAGGTCTGAGTGGTGTGGGATGGGGCTGGAGCGAGGCAGAGCTTCAGGCAGGGACAGGAGGAATCTATTACTGCTCTCCTCAGAGTTTAAGTGGATGGTGATGGAGATCCTGGCGTGTCAGAGCGGAGGCAGACGTGGATATGTGGGAAAATGTCTCTTGGAGCAGAAAGGAAAAGATCAAAACAAACGGGTAAATAAACACAGGAGCATATGTCTCAAAACTGGGAGGGGGAAAAAAAATGAGATTGGATCAAAACTCAGCATCATTCCAGAGCTTGAGGTGGCCCTGGGTGAGCAAAGGCACTGCAAGGAATTGTGGCTGCCCCCGGATCTCTGGAGGTGTCCAAGGCCAGGCTGGATAGGACTTGGAGAAGTCTGGGATAGTGGAAGGTGCAGGGGTGGAATTTTGGGTGTTCAGGGTGCATTCCAATGCAGGCCATGCTGGGATTCTGAGACTCTGATGGGTCCAAACTTGCTTGAGGCTTTGCAGGTAAAATGGAGTTGGAATCCCAAGGTAACGCTACTGTGAAGGACCAGACTGGATCATCCTTTAGTAGCTGCTGGCTTAGGGAAGGATTTGGCTGATTTGGGGTTTTGCTGGTTTCCTCCCCTGTGATAGGTGATGCCCTGTGTTGAAGTGGTTTATAGATGAAGCCTTTTTCTACCCACTTTTTGAACAAAACCAGCAACTGGAGAATCCCAGGCGCGTTTGGCGTCGGCGCTGAATGAGCCCCCAAAAAAACGCCCTCCTCCAGAAACTGCCCTGTGCCAGCTCTGCTCTGAGAACTCTCAGAAATACTTTGAAGTAGGGCTGAAGCAGGAAGTTAATTAGAGCTGCTTTGATATCTTCCAGCGTGTTTTAACAGCTGCTTTGGAGGCAGCTCCAGCAGCAAGAGCATGGTTTGGTTTGTGCTCCTGGAAGTCCACGCTGCCCCTGCTGAAATTCCCCTGTGTGTCATGGCATGGCTGCTTCTTTTCTTTCCTGAGAGCTCAAACTTGCTTTCACGGGGACTTGGGAAAATGAAATGGCCAAGGCCTATTGACTGTGGCTTGTAATATTCTTTTTAAAGTAGTAATAATGATAATATTTAAAAAAATAAAAATCCCTTGATGCTGGGGTGTTGCGGCCACAGTCTGAAAATTCCCCGTTTCTTACTTCTGTTTTCAGTTGTCTTTCTCCCAAATCCTCCAGCAGGCTAACATTTTCCATGGCTTGTTCACATCTAAATGACTTCCCAGGATATTTTCAGATGAAATCATTGCAGTGAAGAGGTTCAAGCTGTCTCTTTGTGGTGAGGAACCTCTAAAAAGCCCAAAAGCAGAGGTTTTGACCCCCTTGGTCCATCCTTTTGGGGGAGAATCCTCATCTGAACTCTTTTGCTGTGGTGGTTAATGGTTGATTGGCAATGTGCTGCTCTGTCATGGAAAATAAACAGCTCTTCCAAAGGTTTTCCTCACTGCAGCTGTAACCTTTATCCTCCTTTCTTGTCTTTTGGTTGATCTTCATTCTTATGACTTGGTTTTTGCTATGTTTGTTACAGGTTTTTTTTTAATCATAAAATCATATAATCACTGAATGGTTTGGGTTGGAAGGGACCTTAAAGCTCATCCCATTCCACTCCCTGCCATGGGCAGGGACACATTCCCCTATCCCAGATTGCTTCCCTCAGTCATAAACCCACTTTGGGTTTATCCCAAGCAAGGCCAATGTCTGGGTATAGATTTTAAAAGAAAAATGGAATTATGTTGGTGGCTGTAGAAAGCAAAACAAATAAAACAGAGAAAAACAGGGGGGTTCCCAGCTTCCCACCTCTCTCAGCTCAATGAATTCTACCTAAAATCTGGGAATACACATCTGTGGGTCACACAGTGGGACCTGAAATTGGGGAATGCAC
>VZRH01007995.1:82585-93246 GCA_013397555.1 Urocynchramus pylzowi | reverse complement strand
GATAAAGAGGGGGCTGTAATTGGGGAATGCACGCCTGTGGGTCACAAAGTGGGACCTGAAATTGGGGAATGCACATCTGTGGGTCACAAAGTGGGACCTGAAATTGGGGAATGCACATCTGTGGGTCACACAGTGGGACCTGAAATTGGGGAATGCACGTCTGTGGGTCACATAGTGGGACCTGAAACTGGGGAATGCACATCTGTGGGTCACACAGTGAAAGCCATGACTTGCTCCACCATGGAAGAGTGGGAGATATCCAGGCTTTCCCATTGCTCCTTGCTCTTCCTCTTTGGGCTTTGTGGGAGCTTTTAGGGAAACACCTGGCCCAAGCTGAGCTGCAAACACGGGGCAGGCCAGTGGAGGCTGTGGATTTTTGGATCTCTGGAGTTTTCCCAGTTACCAGTGGCAGGAGGCCCTGGGTTCACAGGGATTCACAGGACCGAGGTGAGTGCCCATCCCTGGGGAACATGAGCAGCCTTGGAGTGTTTCTCCTGGAAGTGCCTCCTGAGGGGAGGCTGAAGGACAAATCCCACCCTGTGGCACCTCCAGAGCCTCTCTCTTCCCTCTTGGATCACTCCTGCTCACCCCTGGCCCTGGGTTTGCCTTCTGCAGGCACTGGAGCAACATCTGCTCTGCCCACCAGTGCCTCTCCTCTGCTGGCCCCCAGCCATGGATTAGGGACAATTTTCCTCCCTGACCTGGAAGCACAGGCTGGATGGGGCTGGGGTGGTGGAGCATGGAGGGGGGGTGTGTGTGAATGCACAGCACGAAATCCTAGCCCTGGCAGCAGTCCTTGCTCCCTCTGAATTTGGGATCACCTTCTGAGTAGAACTTATTTAACGCCCCTGCACCTCTGTCCCCCCCAAATCCAGTTCTCTCCACACTTTCTTCATATTTTGCTCCAGCAGCCGACCTGAAGTCGCTTAGCAGTGACTTAACTTCCCTGGAGCCACTTCAGTGAGGCACAAATCCCCCCTGGAAGAGCCAGGATCTCCTGTCTGGCTGCTGGATGCAGAGCCCAGCTATTCCTGGAGCCATAAATCCTCACACCTCGTTTGTCACGGGCCAGAGCCGGGCCATGGGACTGGTGTTAATTACTTTGGGGAAATGAAGGGATCCCGAGCCATCTCCTGGCTTGGTGCAGTAACCAAAGGCATGATCAGGCAAAGGGTCTGGGGAGGAATGTGGTGTCTTCCTGTGCTGCCTAGTGAAGGGTTGCTCTTGGAGCAGATGGTTCTTTTGGGGGTGAAAATCGATGCTGATTTCCAAGAGTCCCTGGAAGCTGCTATGGATGGCTCTGGATGGGCTCCAGCCAAGCACTGCAGGGTGTGGGGGGAAAAAGACAGGAAGATGAAAGCCCTTGGAGCTGATCACCTCACAGAAGTCACCACTGCTGCTTCTGCAGTCTTCAAACCTGCTCTTTATTACCATTAATTATGAACTCTCTCTGTTGTGCTATTTGAATCTTCACTGGTTTGTCTGCCCTGGAAAACCAATGTCTGTCAGAATTTGTGAAAGACTTCTCTTCCTGGAAAGAGAAAGAATTTAATAAAGTCTGACTTGTTTTGTACATAAACAATCTCTGTCACCTTCAAAAGTATTTTTTCACCCAGTGCCACAGATCTGTGACCCCTTAAATCTCTAGAAATGTGTTCATGTTTCTTAAATTATTGAGGAGTTTTGGCACATCCCCTGTGAGGGGAGAGAACAAGAAGGAGTAATCTGGTGAAGTGTCTAGTGCAGGAGAGGATGGGGCTTAGAATCAGAGAATAATTTAGGTCAGAAGAGCCTGCTGGGAGTCTCTAGACCAATTTTACCCAATGCCATGCCACCTGGGAAGCTTCATGGTGCCAGTGCTGCAAGGCTGTGCTTTCCAGTGGCATTATTGGGACCAGGTGGGATGGCTTTCCTGGGATTATTAGGGTCAGGTGGGATGGCTTTCCTGGGATGTCCCACTGCTGAATTCAAAGCCCTGCCTAGAAGGGCACTTGGCCTTCAGGATTCTGCTTCTTGCAAATAGTGTCTGTCACCAAACCACTGAAAATGTGGAGAAGGAAGGGAGAAAACCCTCTCCAATGCCTGCAGGTCAATGTCCTTCCAGGAAAATAATAAAAAAAAAAGGGAATAATGGAATTTGGCTCAGGCTTGAGAACAAACACGAAACCTCCCTTAAATTGCCATCTGCAGGAGAGGGACAGGGGAGAGCATGTTTACCATGGCAGGCTCCAGGGTGACGCAGGCTGTCAGAATTATAAAATATTCTTGGAATTGCTAAATGCTATAGACAGTAATTCCACCTCGGAAAGTCTCCCAGCGCAAATGAAATCCATTCAACCAGGGCTCAGCACCAAATGAATCTGGGCATTGCTGTAGGAATTAGCTGCTCTTTGGTCCCAGTTCATGGGGAACTGCTCAAGGACGTTCCAGTGGAAGGTCCAAGGCCTGGTCAGGAAGTCTGTGCTGGCAGAAAAAGCTGTGCTGGTGTGGAGGAGAAGACAAGATGGTTTGACTTGTCTTCAAAGTGGAAACCACAGCCTGCAGGAGATGGAAATAGAAACAGGGAGCACTGGATGTCAGTGGGGTTAGACCTCAGGAGAGAAACTGCACAGGGATATTGGGGAGGAATTGTTCCTGGGAGGGTGGGCAGGCCCTGGCACAGGGTGCCCAGAGCAGCTGGGGCTGCCTCTGGATCCCTGGCAGTGCCCACGGCCAGGTTGGACATTGGGGCTTGGAGCAGCCTGGGACAGTGGAAGGTGTCCCTGCCCATGGCAGGGGGGGCACTGGATGGGATTTAAGGTCCCTTCCAACTTAAACTTTCTGTGGGATAAGCTGACCAGGAAGGTGCTGGAGGCTCTTGAAGTGAGAAAAATCTCCTTTGGGATGCCGTGGGGGAGAGGCCTGGTGGGCAAACACTGAAATGCCCTCCCATGTCACTGCTTGGATGGAAACCAGCCAAAATAACCCCTCTGGCTTCTGGATAAGGAGCTCCTGGCGGCTTTGAAGAAGCCTGAGAAGCTTTTGGAGAGGGATGGTGGCAGCTCCCAGAGAGGCTGCAAGCTCAAGGTGGAGGCTGAGCTCAGGCCTGGCGGCAACGAGCGCAAACATCAATCCCACACGGAGGGAAATCCCAGGAAAACACCCAGTTCAGCCCTTTCTGCTCAGGACTGGCAGGTCTTGACCACTGAATTTCGTACAGATGAGATGTTTGGCACCTCTCAAGGTCTTGTTTCTGTCCTTCAAGACAGACTGAACGTGTCACATCTAAATGTGTGCGAGGCACTCATCAACAGGCTGGAAATTGGTTGCTGGGCCTGGGTCTGGCCATCCCTTGGACTGAAAACAGTTCCAGGATGTGATTCCCACAGCCAGGGTCTGCTCTGGGTTGTCTTGGCCCTGTGCTCTTTTTTAATTAAAAAAACAACAAAAAAATTAAAATTTTTGGTGGTGTCAGCTGCTCTAGAGGGGAAAAGCCTTGCTGGCATGGTTGTCATGTTTTCATGGACTTTCTTTGTGCTGCTGAGCTTTTCCCAATCCCTGGGAATTTGTTGGTCCCAGTCCCATGGCAGAAGTGCTGGGGTTGTGTCCAGCCCTCGCAGGTTCTTGGCCATCCTGTTGTACAACTCGTGGTGGTTGTTGTTGTTTCTACCATGTCCTCTGGAAAATGAGAGAAGAGGGAAAAAAAAAAACCACCTTGATGGAAGTGGTCATGTAAATAAGAGGTTGCCCGATATAATTAAGGTATTCTTTAATTAAGTGCTCAGAATTAATTTAATATTAATTTAATAATAAATAGATATCCATTTAAAATATTTGTGTTAATATTAACATTAACAATATTATAGTAATTATATTAACAATACTATATTAATATTATTAATATTAAATTTATAAAATACATTAATGATGATTTATTTAATATTTAATTAATTAAGTGCTCAGAAAAGGTGAATAACTTGGGATTTGGGTAGGTGCTGCTGAAGCCACTGACTGCCACTGCTGTGGAGCTGGATAGCGGCCTTGGGAGCAAGTCAACCAGTTGCTAGTCCTAAAATAAAAAGGAAAAAAATNGCCATCCCTTGGACTGAAAACAGTTCCAGGATGTGATTCCCACAGCCAGGGTCTGCTCTGGGTTGTCTTGGCCCTGTGCTCTTTTTTAATTAAAAAAACAACAAAAAAATTAAAATTTTTGGTGGTGTCAGCTGCTCTAGAGGGGAAAAGCCTTGCTGGCATGGTTGTCATGTTTTCATGGACTTTCTTTGTGCTGCTGAGCTTTTCCCAATCCCTGGGAATTTGTTGGTCCCAGTCCCATGGCAGAAGTGCTGGGGTTGTGTCCAGCCCTCGCAGGTTCTTGGCCATCCTGTTGTACAACTCGTGGTGGTTGTTGTTGTTTCTACCATGTCCTCTGGAAAATGAGAGAAAAAAAAAAAAAACACCTTGATGGAAGTGGTCATGTAAATAAGAGGTTGCCCGATATAATTAAGGTATTCTTTAATTAAGTGCTCAGAATTAATTTAATATTAATTTAATAATAAATAGATATCCATTTAAAATATTTGTGTTAATATTAACATTAACAATATTATAGTAATTATATTAACAATACTATATTAATATTATTAATATTAAATTTATAAAATACATTAATGATGATTTATTTAATATTTAATTAATTAAGTGCTCAGAAAAGGTGAATAACTTGGGATTTGGGTAGGTGCTGCTGAAGCCACTGACTGCCACTGCTGTGGAGCTGGATAGCGGCCTTGGGAGCAAGTCAACCAGTTGCTAGTCCTAAAATAAAAAGGAAAAAAATTGAAAAAAAAAGAAGAAAAGGAAAGCAAGGCACGCCAGGATCCAACATCTGCTGGTGGCCATGGCTGCACCAGGGTGGGGAGGGAGGCCCAGGCTGCAGCTTCTGCTGCCACAGGCACGTCCTTGGCTGGAAAACCCCTGGAGAAACCTCTCAGGTGGCAATTCTTGGTGTCCAGCCACCTTTATAAACATTACCCATCATTATAAACAAAACTATAATAACATTTTCAAACCCTAAAGCCCTACAAAACAAGTTACATCAAATTTTATTTCTACCTCAACTTATCTCAAATATAGCATTAAAACAACTGAACCAATTAAAATATTAACTAAATAATAATTTTTTAAAAATACTACTTCCACTACAATTAATAACATAATAACAAATGTTAATACTACCAAACATTCAAAGCAAACTATCAGAAAACGAAACTTTCAAACTGAACTAACAAACAAAAGCTATCAAAACTATTTGTTTTGGTATCAACTATCAAAACAAAAACATTAATTTTCTTTTACTAACACACCAACATAGCTATAACAACTTCTAAAAATTATATTATACAAACTTATATAATCATTCAGCATCCATTCACAAACAAATTCAAAAACTAAAAATTTAACAAATCAAATTAAAACAGACAATAGATCGTGATTAAACAACTTATTTAAACAATACAATTTTACACCTTAACTAAAAAAACTTTACAAAATAAATTTATATACAATAATTATTATAATAACAATACTATTAGTAATACTTTATGTACTTCACTATACACAACAATCAATAAACAAACCCATCCAAAATGTTTTTTCCATTTAAAAGAAAACAAGATTGGGTAGGGAGGCCCCCTTGGAGGTCCCTAACGCTGGCCTGGCATCTCCAGCAGGTTGCTGGGGCCACATCCAGGTGAGTCCTGAGGATGGAGATCCCCTCTGCTTGGAAACCCATCCAAGGGATGCCCCCACACAGGGAAAACCCCTCTTTCCCAGTCCCAGGTAATAACAAATCAAGAAGCACCTCTGTCAGCACTGCAATTTGTGGTTTATATTCCACAAAGAGATTAAAATTCCAGCTTGAGTCTGTTCTCCCTTTGTGAAATCAAATCCGGCTCCTGGAGTGACAGGGCATGACCTTGTTGAACTGGGATTCCCTATGAGCAACCAAACCACTAATGATGGACATGTGGTTATTTTTGGATGGGGAGTTCCTGTTACTTGGCTTGTTGTCACTTTTTCTTGAGTGAATTTGGCCATGGAGATATGTTTTTTTACTGACTTTGATAACAGGGACCAAATTGAGGCACTTAAAGCTTCAGTGTTGAACCAACACACTGAAATATTTTCACTCTGAGGGAATTTGGGGCAAAGTAAGGGTTTGCCTTTCAAACATAGTGGTGACAGGGGATGGAGAATCAAGAAGAGCTACAGGCACATACAAAAATCACAAAATATTCTGGAAATTTATAGTAAATCATGGGCTGGCTGCAGAATTATCTCCCTGCTTGCTAAAATCTAAAGGGGCTCATTCCTCTGGTTTGGTTTTGGCACTGAGGGTGTAAACTGGACTTTCTCTCCAGAAAGCTAGCAGGTCTAAATTCCACTGAGGTGCTCCCAAAAAGAGTCTGTCTTTAGAGGGAAAGCTGATACCATTTCTCACAGACAGGATGTGGTGATGTACAGCCAGGGAAGGGTGGCAAAGATGGAATATGCACATATGACAGACCCGAGACCCACGTGGGAAGTACTGACAGGAATAAAAGGGGTGGGGAGGTGGTAGGAGGAGGGTGATGCTGGAGGGGGTCTGGAGTCCCAGGGGGAAATCACACAGCCATGGAATCCCAGACTGGTTTTGGTGGGAAAGGACCTTAAAGACCATTTCGTTCCATCTCCCTGGCATGGGCAGGGATGCCACCCCCTAGCCCAGGTTGTTTAAATAATTCTCTCTGCTCATCACGGGGATCTACATCTGGATAGTGGGAACATTTTAGTGTCCCCAGCACCTGCAGAGAGGCACCTGCAAACTGGAGCCAGCCCAGTGTGGGGCCCTGTGCAGAATGGGGAGGAGGGAGAGCAGCCCAGGGTTTTGTTTCAAGGGAAGAGTAAGTGTTTGGGGGTTTAAATTTTCAGGTAACAGGCAGAGTGTTTTGAAAGGGACATAAGGAAATCCTCCCTGCAACACCAAGATCTCCTCCACAAAATCCAAGGAACCTGTAAATGCCTTTTTTCCCCTTTGCCATGCCTTGCAGAGGTGCTTGCGAGGATCTGTGCACAGCTGTGGAGTCGAGATGCCTCGTGGGCTGGCTGCAAGAACAGAGCTTTGAATGACTGATTTTATTTAGAAAGTTTCAAATCCACTTACTTTCCAACTGTGCTGGTTGTGCTCGTTTATTAACTTCCTTCTCCACCTCATTTACTGCCTGTCAGACGTTCACACCCAGGAAATGTGTGCTTGCATAACTGAAACTTTTGCAACCTCAATGTTTAGTGCTAGCTTAAGCTTCTAGTTATAATTTTTTTTCTTTTTTCAAAAAAGTGTGCTTTGCAGCCTCAGCCCTGTGTGCAAACCTGTAGTAACAGTGTGCAGTAAATTCCTAGACTGAGTAAAACAGACCCACTCTCTTCCTCCAACCAGCTCTGAAAAACAGCTCTGTGTGGCACAGGAACTTTCTGGTGGTTTTTTTGGGTTTGTTTTTTTTGGGTTTTTGGTGGTTTTTTTGAGTGGGGGGCAAGGCAAACAAAACCTTTTGATCATAAATATGAAGCAATGACAGGGTTTGTTTCTGATGCAGGTTTGTTTCTTGCATTCACTTGTTTCGTTTGTCTAAACACCACAGGGAAGTACCTGTGGCAGGCAAGTGCTCCTTTCAAGATCACTTACTGAGAAAAAAAAAAACAAAAAACCAAAAAACCAAACCAAATCAAACAGAAAAAAAAGAATTCAATGTTTTTAGTAATTCTCAGGGAATAACTTTGCCCATCATTCCACTTTGAGGGTTTGGAGGGTACAAGTACAGGCTGTGCTTGGTGTTCTGTGAAAGAAACCCCCAGCTTTGCCTGTGCAGACATCAGGATGTGGGGAGTTTCATCTGAGCAGGCTGAGACAAGCCTCCCCCACTGGGGAGACCCTGATTTGGAGGCATGTTTTGATGTGAGTCCTGCAGGGTCAGGGGGCTCCACTTCCACCTCTTGGTGAACACAGGGCAGACACAGACCTGGAGAGCTCGAGCTGTCCACGGAGGAAAGGTGGGCACAGACCCCAGGTCATGCAGAGAACAAGGGGATCATTGTTCCCCCTCACTGCTTGGGTGGAAAATGCCACAGCTGCTCTGGTTCTCTGCCAGGAGCAGACTCTGATGATGGAGAGATTGCCCAAGTCCATCTTGGGGCTCCCAGGCTGAAATTTGCTGCTGCCTGGCCAGGTTGGATCAAGGAGCTGTAGGGGAAGGTGCTGTTTGCCTGTGGATTTAGGGAAAGAAGGAATGCCAGGTAGGATGTTGTTCAGGCAGGATGAGCACGCTGTGGGAGCTCCAGAGAGCCACCAGGCAGGACAACTTCAGCTCCAGGCTGAGCATGGGGAGAGTCTTCTAATGGAGACCTGATGTTGCCTTGCCTCGGGCAGCACATGGAGAGAGAGAGGGGCTGCTTGATGCTGCCACCAGCTGCTCCAAGGCTGGCAGTGTGGTCTTCTACTGAATCCTCCCTAACAAAGGGAGCAGAGCAGATGCTCCCCCATGGACCTAGCTCATTTTTGGACAGCTACAGTTCTTGCACACTGTAGGAGCGAAATGATTTCCAGATTAAACACGCGTTAGTTAGAGCACGCAATTCTTTCTTTTTGCTTGGTTGCAATCTCAAAAGGAGAGATGGCCACAAAGATACAGGGTAAGATTGTGATCTAGCAGGGTGTTGAAGTGTGTGCACTGATGAGAGAGTTACACGGACTTCACTGCCTTCTGTGTTTAACAGTTGAACTAAATTTGCAGTAATTTATCACAGATGTGGAGGGTGGGCAGGCCCTGGCACAGGGTGCCCAGAGCAGCTGGGGCTGCCCCTGGATCCCTGGCAGTGTCCAAGGCCAGGCTGGACAGGGCTTGGAGCAGCCTGGGACAGTGGAAGGTGTCCCTGCCATGGCAGGGGTGGCACTGGATGAGTTTAAGTTCCCTCCCAACCCAAACCATCCTGGGATTTCCATGGTTCAGCACCAGTACTTTGCTTGGAGAGCAGTGTGGGTGTTGCCTGCTCACGTCACATGCTGGGGACCTAATCTGAAACCACAAACCAGAATTTGTGCCCTGGCCAAAAGAATGTGGAAATAAGAGCTCGTCAAACCTTTGCTTAGATGCTGAGGGTGCAGCGCTGCTGTGTTTGACGCACCATGGGCAAATGCCACAACCAGAAAAACTACAAAGGCCCAGGGGTGGGAGCAGAAACACGATTTATAACCTGGGCTGGGTGAAAAGGAATTAATTACTGGTACTAGTGATGCCTTGAGAAGGCTGACCTAGAGCAGAGGCCAGACAGAGTTACAGAATAAAGCAGGGATTTATTGAAAGGATCCCCTCCATGGATCCACCTTGGGCAGCACCAGAGCCCAGCCAGGGCTGCACCCAAGGTGAACCAAAATGGTCCCAAAATGCACAACCAGTCACAGGGCCTCTCACTGGGATCAGTTCTGCTCCATTTGATATTGGAGTTCATTGTCCCATTCCAGCTTTAGGTTATGCAGTCCCATCCTGCTTGTTTTTCTCTCTTCAGTCCACGTTGTTTGTGCTCTTGGGCCTGAGATTTGGATCATTTGTCCTTGGTCCCCAGCTGGAGCAGGAATTGTTTTGTCTCCCTGCTCTGTGCAGAGAGCTCACCATCCCCTAATGTGAAGCTCAGACCCACACACTAAAGCAGCAGAGAATCTGAAAAATATAAAAGCTAAACCCTGAGGCATCAGTAAGTCAAGGAAAAGTGTGCTCCAAGCTGTCCAGGTGAGCAGGGACAAAACTATTCAGTGTACTTGGTTTCCCAAGGAGAAGGTCCAGAGCCTGGTGGGATTGACGGCGCTCTGCAGATGACAGCAGAGCCTAAGGGATTGTGAAGTGGGGCCACAAGCTTGGAAGTGAAACTGGAAGTAGGATCACCAGCCAAAAGGTTTTGGGAACTTTCCCTGTGGTGATCAGAAGCCTCACAATGTGAAAATCCTGCAAAGGGAAATGTCTCTACCACCAGGTCATTTCACCTTGCCAAGCCAAATAATGTAAATCCAACCTCAGGCTTCAAGAGGTGGGATCTCAGTCTGGGAAGAAGAGAAGAGATCCCAGAGTGAAGACATCCCAGATTAGGTACTAAACTGAAGGTGGGAAACCTGGGTTCAGGTCCAGGGGCTGAATAATAGAGGGAATTTCAATGTCATCCCAGAAGGCTTCTAGCATCAGGCTTCTTCTTACAGGCTTCTGTGAAAAGCTTCAGTTTTAAGATATATAAATTTTTAAAAAGGAACAACTTTTTGGTGTGAAAAAAATCCTCAAAAATACCTGAAATCATAAACTTGTTAAGGAAAAGCATAGATTATTTCCAGCAGGGTGGGACTTCTTACTAGAATTCCATGGGTTGTTTTGGTGTGACAGTTTGTCAGCCTGGGGCCATTCTCGGTCCTCACAGGTCTCCTGGGCACTTATTTTGCAGCTGGGTTGGTCTGCTGCCTTCTCTGGAGATTTATGAATTGCTCTTATTCTTACTCTCCTCATCAGGATTGTCCCATAAATAATTGGGTTGGTTTTTGGGTTTTTTTGGTTTTGTTTTTTTGTTGTTGTTGTGGTTTTTTTTTTTTTTTTGTTTTTTTTTTTTTTTTGTTT
>VZRH01007995.1:43711-64023 GCA_013397555.1 Urocynchramus pylzowi | reverse complement strand
TTTTTTTTTTTTTCCCCCAGTTTGAGGCAGGTTTCTTTCCAGTGAGTCCTTGTTTCAGACTGGGTGGCTGGTATTGATTGAGACTCAGCAAAATAATCTTAGTTCTTCACTGGGAAGGGACAAGTGGGTTTCAATTATTGATGACACAGAGCTCTTAACCATTACCCAGGCATCACAAATTCATTTCCAAAATCCCAGAGCCTGTCTTTTCTAATCCAACTCACACAAGGAAGGAAGGGCTTTGGTGCAGACTGCTTGGAGGCCTGGGCATGGTCTGGCAGAGATGGAACAAGGTGGAGTGAGAGGGCTCAAGCATCTAAAAAGTACAACCCTCTTTTGACCCCATAGATATTTGTACCTCCCCTCCCTCAATTTCTTCCCCAAGGAAACTAGAATCTGACACACAAGAACAAAAGAGAAAAACCCCAAAGCTTTGCTTAAGCCATATATCCAAAACTCTTGTAAATGGAAAGTTTGTAAGCCAGAAAAAATTGTTTGTTGTGCCAGACAGGGCTATTTTCAAAGTCCCCAAGCGTATTCCTTTGCCCTTCTCTCATTAAAAAGCTACAATGGACCCTGCACAGATGTGTTTTTAAATTGTGAATTCTCCCTCAGCCTGTGCTTTCTGCTGAGTGGAGGCTTGGCATATTTTCCCCCAATTCTCAACTACATGGCCACCTTTGTTTCAACCATGAAGCCTCCTTGGCCAAACAAATATTTTTATTAATAGTCATCAGCAAAAATATAAACAGATACTGAGTTAGAACCACAGGCTCAGCTCTAATTGTTTGACCTTTAGTTTCTATTGACAACAGCAAAGTAAACAATTTCTGTGGAGACCCAATGCTGATTTCTGCCACAAATAAATAAGAACATGAGATGAACACAGTGAGCTTGAAGTTATTGAACAGAGACCTGAAGCCATTGAAACTGGGAGCTGCCCTGGAGGAATTGATACCTGTGGAGCAATGAGTGTCCCTGGCAAAATGCTGCTCTTTGCTCATCTTGCAGGCAGGGACAGGTTGGATTAGGATGGATCCACCCAGTGGTGTGGACTTGAGCTGAAGTGGACTTGGGAAGGGTGTCTGCCCTCCTGACCAGCACTCAGGGTGGGTTTTCAGAGCCAGCAGCTCCCTTGAGGAGCGTGAATGGGCAGGGAAGTTCCTGTGCAAAGTTCTGGTGTTCCAAGAAAAGAAGGATGTGGAACCATTGGAGCAGGTCCAAAGAAGCACCAAGCTGCTGAGGGAACTGGAGCACCTCCCCTGTGGAGCCAGGCTGGGAGAGCTCTGGCTGTGAGAATGTTGTGTGGAGACCTCACAGCTGAGCACCTCCCCTGAAGGGACACAGGGAAACTGGAGAGGGACCCTGCAACAGGAACTGGAGTGCCAGGACAGGGGGGAATGGCTTCCCACTGCCAGAGGGCAGGGCTGGATGGGATATTGGGAAGGAATTGCCCCCTGGGAGGGTGGGCAGGCCCTGGCACAGGGGGCCCAGAGCAGCTGGGGCTGCCCCTGGATCCCTGGCAGTGCCCAAGGCCAGGCTGGACACGGGGGCTTGGAGCAGCCTGGGACAGTGGAAGGTGTCCCTGCCCATGGCAGGGGAGGAGCTAGATGGTCTTTAAGTTCCCTTCCAACCCAAACCATTCTCTTCATCCGAAATTTTATGATTCAAGCCGAGCAGGGAAGTAAAACCCCAGATCCCATTGCTTTATAGCCAGATAGGAAAACGTTGAAACCTCAAACAACGGCAAACGCGCAGTGAAAGTAAAAGGTAGAGAGCCCTGGTTTTGGCATGGCTCCTGCTCTCAGCAAAGAAAAGAGGCAGGTGGAAGGCTGTTCAGGCTGTGCTGGGGTGGCTGGCCCAGCTGGCAGCCCAAGGCCTGCTGTACTCGGAGGGTCACGGTCGCCCCACGGGCCGCGCTGACCTTTCGGGAACTGTGAAGCGGCCCTCCCTCCCATCCCTCCCCCACAGCCCGGGACAGCTGTAAACATCCCCATCATAAAGACACAATTGTGAGATCCTATTTATTTGCCATGAGGAACCGGCCTGGCACGGGCTTGGCTTGCCCGAGGGGCTGGGCAGGCAGAGCCTGTCCGTGCCCTCCCGCCGCCACCCGGCCTGGGAGCACGGCGTGCAACAAACGCCTCTGGCCTGTCCCCGCGCCCCTCCTGGCGCCAGCATCCCTGGGACGGCTCCTGGGAGATAAAAACAACAACCCAATTCCCTCCTCGCCTCTCACCAGCTCTTCCCAGCCCTGCTGCTCCCCCGGGTGCAGGAGCCGAGGGTGGGGAGGAGGGCAGGAAGTTGCTGACGCGTGTGGTTGGGTTTGGGTTTGAACACCATCCAGAAAGGAGCACCAAATATTAGTAAACAGATCGGGAAGCATTTCCGTGTTGGGCAATAGCTCCGCTTCTCCACGGCAGCCATCTCCAGCGGTTTTTCCACCGGGGAAAAAGGCCCCACTCGGTTGCTTTGCTCAAACTGGAGTAGCTCAGCTCCTGGACCCCCTTCAGATGCCACCCTTCCAAGCCAGGTCCCTGCAGCAGGATTCTGATTCGGGCATGGGTCTGACTCTTGCAGAGCACAGCCTGCACGCTCCCAGACATCCCAGGGGATTACAGTATCCTGCAGCCATGTCCAGCATCCCCACCATCATCCAGGCTGAAAAGGAAAGGATCAAGATGCTTGGCCTATATTGCTTTGGAAAAGAAGATTATGAAGCAGTTTCCTCGCCGTGTGCTGAAGAGGGAATTACTGAGTTCCGATGGGCTCCTCGGGGCAGGGACAAAAGGCCTGTCAAGTCCTGCTGCTTCAAGCTGCAGTCGGTCCCGGTAGGAAAAAGACACAGGAATGAACCAAGCACTGCATGAAATCCTAGTTTTACCATTTCTCAGCATCCTGGGATGAACCCAAGCTGCTCCTCTTGCAACATGTGAGGGAAGTATAACAGTCCCTGATTCCAGAGGACTGAACTGCCCCAATCTGTGCTCTTCACCACAACTTCCACTCAACAAGTTAAAGTTTAGTGGCTTGGATAAAAAGCACATGGTCAAAGGCTGGTTTTGGAGAGAAGACCTCGTTTCTGGGCACAGCACCTCCCACTGCAGGTGTAGAGGAAGGTTGATGTGGGATGGAGGTGCCACCAGAATGAAGAAGAGGAACTGAGAGGATGAGGGTCAAGAGTGAGGCTCGTAAGGGGAAAATAATTTCAAATGAGACAATCCTGATCCACAGCCAACAGCAACCCTAAAAGCAAAGGAGGAAAAAGCAACAGAATTTGTCTTTTTTCATGTTGAACTCCATGAGATGGTGTGAGAAACCATCTGATCTAACACCCCGTGTGACCAAGTCACTGTGACTGCATGAATCATCCCACACAGACACCTGGTGATGCTAAAGGTGACACTGTGACACCCACAGCTTGCCACTTATTTTGCCACTGGTGGTTTTCACTGATACCATCAGCGCTGCCTGCAATAACTAACAAATGGCATGTCCATTTGAGAACCAGGGTCTCCAGAGAGATGCCACCACACCTTGTGCTCTCACCATTTCAGTCTCCTTCCTACACCTTTGTCCTGCTTTGTTCTGGTTTACAAGGATAAGGGGCCCATCTCACTCCATCCCCTGCCATGGGTGGGGACAGCTTCCACTGTCCCAGGCTGCTCCAAGCCCTGTCCTTGGACAATCCAGGGATCCAGGGGCAGCCACAGCTTCCCTGGGCACCCTGTGCCAGGCCCTGCCCACCCTCACTGCCCATCCTGGGCAGCCCTCAGCCCCAGCAGGAGGGATAACAAAGGGAGCAGGAAAAGTGAAGCCTGCAGGGAGCTGGGAAAGGGGCTCAGCCTGGAGAAAAGGAGGCTCAGGGGGGACCTTGTGGCTCTGCACAACTCCTGCCAGGAGGGGACAGCCAGGGGGGGTGGGGCTGTGCTGCCAGGGAACAGGGACAGGACAAGGGGAAAGGGCCTCAAGCTGGGCCAGGGGAGGCTCAGCTTGGACAGCAGCAGGAATTTCTCCATGGAAAGGGTGCTCAGGCCTTGGCAGGGGCTGCCCAGGGAGCTTTGCAGGAGCTCCCCATCCCTGGAGGTGTCCCAGGAAGGGCTGGAGGTGGCACTCAGTGCTCTGGGCTGGGCACAGGGTGGGCACTGGCCACAGCTGGGACTCCATGGGCTGGCAGGGATTTTCCAGCCTCAGGGATCCTGGGATTCTCTAAACACCAACCAAAAGCATCCAGAGGGAATTCCTCGTGCAGCCTCCAGGCACAGCTGGGAATTAATGCTGGATTCCAGGGGCTTTGCTGGCAGTGGGCTGGAGCTCCATGCCCTGCTCAGCCCCTGCAGGGCTCATCTCCAGCTCCCCTCGCCCGGGGGAAGCGCTGAA
The DNA here is from genome assembly GCA_013397555.1 of Urocynchramus pylzowi. NCBI lineage: Eukaryota > Metazoa > Chordata > Aves > Passeriformes > Fringillidae > Urocynchramus > Urocynchramus pylzowi. Next base: position 59,643 of record VZRH01007995.1, on the reverse strand, counting down.
CGTGCCGGGGCGTTCTAACGAGGTTTCCAAATGGTTCCTAGCCCTGTGCTCCCAGTCCAGGCTTCCATGGAGCAAACAGAGCTCCATGTGCCGAGGCGTGGATGGAGCCGGAATCCTTTCCTAGCCGTGGCCAACTGGGAATAAGAGTTACTTCTTTATAGCAGATGTGTAGCTCAAAGTTCACCATAAGGGCACTCACATCGAGAGCACAGCGTGTATTGTTCTGCAAGAAGGCTCAGCTCAGCCCTTCAAAAGGCTCTGGAACAACTAATTTCATTATTCAAAGAATAAAGTGAGGCAGAGGGAGCCAAAATTAACCCTCTGGCCGCTCCCTGGAAGCAGGGATTTCTTTAGCACCCTGTGCTCACAGATGCAGGCAGAAAATCTGCCTCACAGTGTCCCAGCTCTGTTTTTCTCACTAGTTTAGGAGTTGGATATCTTATTCCTCTCAAAATGACTACCTGGACCCAGGCCAGGCTGAGCACCCCCACATGAAGCCCTCTGTGTGTACACTGCATCAGCAAATATGGCTCGGGATTTTCATCTCCACTTATGATCTCCAGGGAAAATCTGAAGTAATTTTTTTTTTTAATTATCCATACAAAAAAAGATCATTCTCTTACTGACCAAATTATAAAATAATACTTGCAGACAAGAAGGACAGAAGAAGACAAGTCCCATCAAAAAAATGTTCATCTATTTTTAGGCAGATTTGAGCAAAGAAAAATAGACTCCTGCAAATCACATCCCCTCCTTGGCCAAGGATCTCTTGACCATGTGCCAGGCCCATGAACTGTTCCTGAGATTCTCCCTGCCTGACCAAATTCCTCTCTCTGGAGCTGAGTTGCTCGCTCAGCGTCAGTCCTACCTGGCAGTTAAGTTCTAAGGGAACTTAAGGGACACCTAAAGGACATCCACCCCAGAGCAGTAGGCTGTCAAAGGGTCAGTCAAGGACCAGGACCATGTGCAGATGGGTCCCTTCCATTGGCTGTTTCACTTCCCACTTCCAGCACAGGGTGCAGGGGGTGGAATTGAGATGAGCTCTGGGGAAACAGCCAGGAACCATCTCCAGAAACCCTGGGTTTCTCCCCAGCCCAGAGCTGCTCAAAAATCCTTTGGCCACTCCTTTGGCGAGGGCCAGGGACCGGCTGGAGCTGTGATATGTGACAGGGATTATTCCCACTTGCTCCTATCCTTGCATTCCCAAGCTGGCCCCCAGGACTCCCTTTTAAATCAAAGGAAAGAGGGATTTGCACTACACAGGTGAGCTGAGGGAGGCAGCAAACCCCAAATGACCGGGATGCAGGGTGCTGATGATCCAGGGTTTGGAGCAGACTCTCTCCAGCTCTCCCGTGCAGAGCAACACCCGCACACAGCCCGTGGCTATTGCAGCAACACATCTGGGAGCAGCTCGAGAACAAAAATCCCTTTGTCCCGGCGTGTTCCCGAGGCTCCAGCCCTCCCGTGCCGGGGAACGCTGCAAACGGCAGCAGGGCCGTGCCCCGCTACATTCCAGGTGCTGAGCCAGGGTTTTCTGCCCTGGAGAAGGTGGCAAAGTGTGGGAAATGGATTTATAGAAAATTTAAAAAACTTTACAGAAGGCTCATATACGTATTTGTTATATATAGTTTACGTATTTGTACGTAAACTTTGAGATAAGAAATGTTGACTTAGAAATATTATAGAATAAGACAGATATTGTTGAGAGGCATAGAACTAGAAACAAGTTTTAAAAGGTAGTTTTATAGATAAGGCTAGATACTTTAGACAAATAGAATTATGAAAGGTACATTGCAGTAAGGTTTAGGAGGGGTAATTTTGGATTATTAGTTTTAAGATATTTACAGCATAGTGTAGCTAAAGCTGATAGGCTAAGAAACACTTATAGTGTATTGTAATTAAGAAATAAAAAAAAATTCTGATTGTGATGGTGGGAATTATAACATCTGTATTATCTCACTCTTCTCATAAGACTAAAAATGGAATGAAAGTTTAATAGAATAAAAAATAAAAGAATAAACGCCTCTCAGTTACCCCATCTCTGGGTCAGAAAGGGATATAATCCGGCAGCGGAGGAGAGTGGCCGATCCCCTTTCCCTGCACCCTGGGCAAGCGAACCAGCTGCCAGGACAGAGGCTGACCTATATTCCAGCTCTGACTGCCCACCACGTTGTTTTTTTTTTTAAATAAATTTATTTTCCCCCAAATCTGGGCTGAGAAAGGCCGGTCAAACCCGCGCGCGGGGTGCGAGCATCACTGCATGGCCCGCAGGGAGCCCTCGCTGCAGCCGTGGCAGCAGGGGCGATGCGAGCGGCTGATAGCGCTGGGAAAGGAAGGATGGCGGGCCCGGCACAGGTGAGGGAGGAGGCGCCGCTGGGCTGGGCGGCAGCCCTGGGCACAGCAGATAATGTCACACCGAGCTGTGCACANACAGCCCGTGGCTATTGCAGCAACACATCTGGGAGCAGCTCGAGAACAAAAATCCCTTTGTCCCGGCGTGTTCCCGAGGCTCCAGCCCTCCCGTGCCGGGGAACGCTGCAAACGGCAGCAGGGCTGTGCCCCGCTACATTCCAGGTGCTGAGCCAGGGTTTTCTGCCCTGGAGAAGGTGGCAAAGTGTGGGAAATGGATTTATAGAAAATTTAAAAAACTTTACAGAAGGCTCATATACGTATTTGTTATATATAGTTTACGTATTTGTACGTAAACTTTGAGATAAGAAATGTTGACTTAGAAATATTATAGAATAAGACAGATATTGTTGAGAGGCATAGAACTAGAAACAAGTTTTAAAAGGTAGTTTTATAGATAAGGCTAGATACTTTAGACAAATAGAATTATGAAAGGTACATTGCAGTAAGGTTTAGGAGGGGTAATTTTGGATTATTAGTTTTAAGATATTTACAGCATAGTGTAGCTAAAGCTGATAGGCTAAGAAACACTTATAGTGTATTGTAATTAAGAAATAAAAAAAATTCTGATTGTGATGGTGGGAATTATAACATCTGTATTATCTCACTCTTCTCATAAGACTAAAAATGGAATGAAAGTTTAATAGAATAAAAAATAAAAGAATAAACGCCTCTCAGTTACCCCATCTCTGGGTCAGAAAGGGATATAATCCGGCAGCGGAGGAGAGTGGCCGATCCCCTTTCCCTGCACCCTGGGCAAACGAACCAGCTGCCGGGACAGAGGCTGACCTATATTCCAGCTCTGACTGCCCACCACGTTGTTTTTTTTTTTAATAAATTTATTTTCCCCCAAATCTGGGCTGAGAAAGGCCGGTCAAACCCGCGCGCGGGGTGCGAGCATCACTGCATGGCCCGCAGGGAGCCCTCGCTGCAGCCGTGGCAGCAGGGGCGATGCGAGCGGCTGATAGCGCTGGGAAAGGAAGGATGGCGGGCCCGGCACAGGTGAGGGAGGAGGCGCCGCTGGGCTGGGCGGCAGCCCTGGGCACAGCAGATAATGTCACACCGAGCTGTGCACAGCCGATAATGTCACACCGAGCTGCGGCTGACCGCAGCGTCCCCGTGACCGGCCCGGCGGTGGGCTGGCAGGGCACAGCGGAACGGGCTCCTCTTCCCACAGCAGGGCTCGGAGGGGGCCGTGTGAGCAGTAAAAGCCCTTCCCCAGCTGTTCGGGTGACAGCCACACACACCTGGCCGGNGGATAAAGAGGATGGGATGCTGAGTGATTGACAGAGGGTCAGGGCGGGGGGTTTGGGGATGATCTCAACCCAGGAGAATGTTAACATAGGTATAGGGAAGGGGCACAGTTTGGGGTAAACTACTTAGGAAAACTAAAGGAATACCAAAAAACTATTACAAAGTATTACAAAGTATTACAAAATGTAAAAACACACTACAACAGCCAGGTTTTTCCGAACTGGCACTCAGCTGTTACGGGATGGAAATCAGGAAAGGACAGGAAGCACAAGGTTTTCCAAGGGTCTCCAGGGGTTTCATCACCACAACCTCTAAGATGACAGCAACCTGCCCTGCACCCCCTTCAGCCAACACAAAATTTCTCCACTGGGGTTGAGCCATTGTGGGGATTTCTGAGTGAGTTAGAGATGGGGCTTCTGAATTTTTTTGATGACATGCTTTTTTTTTTAATCTTTGACATATGTAGGAAGGGTGAGTTTGGCTCACATCTTTATAGCATGGTTTAGAAGGTCACAAGACCCCTAGTTACATGACCTTTTAAGGATTTATTGACTAATAAAACACTGCTAACAAGGATATTTATGTTTTTTACTTAATCTTTAAATATTTCGTCTTACGGACTCATGTTACAGTGTAAGCTTTCTTAGCCAATCATGTTATGACACACAAACCTACAGCACTGCATTCTAAATTTCTTGTTTACCCTTGTAACTACTTTTATTTATATATTTTTAAACTTTCTTCTTTTTAACTTAACGTGCCTCTGCTTTAAACTATAAATCCACATTCTCTCTTCTAGCACCTAAGTTTGGAAGCCTTTTCCAAGTCTCAGATCAAATCCTGTGTTTAATTCTAAGCTTGGCCTTACAGGCCCAAAGTTCTGAGAGTTCCCTGCATTTCAGATTCCAACAAGCCATAACTCTCTCCCTGTTTCCACTTATTTACCCCCAGGGGAGAAAGTTTGCTTGGATCTTCTTGAAAATGAAGCCCGTCACTCTCCCTCCTCCTCCTCCTCCTCCTCGGCAAAGGGGCTGCTCCGTGCCCCGTGGGGCTGATCCTGGAGGTGCCACCTGAAAGTGGGAATTAAGCACAAATCCCAGGGAGGATGTCAGGGAGGCGCTGCAGGGATCCGGGCACAGCAGCAGCGGCAGAAGGCTCCGGGATTTCAGGGCTCCAGCTCTGCCTCACAAAGCGGCTTAGGGACGGCACAGCTGAGCCAGAGGGGGGATTAGAGGCAAAACCGGCTCTGGCTCCGGGGAAATCTCTGCACAGGGGCTCAAGGTGCTCAGAGAGCACCCTGCTCCTCCCCTGGGAGCAGCCGGGCTCCTGGGTCCAGCACAGCCTCCTTATGGCATGTCACAGCTTCCTAATGGCCAGTCGCAGCCTCATGGCATGTCAGCCTCCTCATGGCCTGTCACAGCTTCCTAATGGCCAGTCACAGCCTCCTCGTGGGCTGTCACAGCCTCCTCATGGCCTGTCACCAGCCCCTTGGAGTTGGCCACTCTGGGATTTGCTGCCCTCACCCCGGTGGCCCCAGAGCCCTTGGTGCCAGGCTGGGGCTGGTGACCCAGACAGGGTTTGGGTGGCACAGGGTCAGGTTCCTCTTCCTGGCACTGACTGAAGGAGGAAGCTCCTCTGGCAGTGTCACAGTGTCACACCCCACGCTGGTGCCACTGCAGCAGCTGAGACCTCTGCTTTGGGTCTGGGGCTGTACCAGCCCAGCGCTGCCCCTCCACCACGAGGAAATGTGGTCACAGGGGTGCTTTCAGCTGGGCAGCACCTCCCACCTGCAGCTGCCTTTTTAAAATAATTTAAAAAACCAAAAAAAAAACCCCCAAAAAAAAAAACCCCAAAAAAAAAACCCAAAAAAAAACCAACACCCAAACCACCACAAAAAACCCAAGTCTCCAAAACTAAATGAATCTCTTTAATTCTTTTCATATGCTTGCACAAAACCACGGCCCAGGTCTCTGGAGACAGAAGAGACTTGTCTGGTTGATTTCCTGGGATTTTCCCTGGAAGGATGTGGCTTTTGATGGCAGATCCCTCCATTGCAGCCTTGTTCCCATATTCCCTGATCCCACTGTAAGAGCAGTGGCTGCACAGGGCACCAGGGGCCAGCCCTGCCATGGGATGCTCCCTGGGTGGAAGTTACCACAGCTGGCAGCTGAAGGGCTTTGAGAAGCCATGGCCCTGGCTTTCCTTGGGATGAGGAACACAGGAACATCGTGGTCTGGGAGCTGGAAGGCTCCAGTCCCACTTCAGGCAGTGGCTGTGCTTGTGGCATGGATGAGAGCAGACACAGCCATCCCCCCTGTCTGGGAACAAGGAGAGAGCAGCTGGGATGGATGGATCTGCCAGTTAATCAAAAATCAGGGGAAATCCCAGGAAATCAACCAGACAAGACTCTTCTGTTGCCACCCTTCTGGATACAGTGGGCTCTTTGAAACATCACCCTGCCACCCTCCCTGTGTGGGAATTCCACATCTCCCTGCTCCCAGCATTCCCGCTGCCCAGAGGAACACATCCAACTTTTCCTCTCCTTAAAAAACCACAAGCAGGTTTTATCTAAATCATCTTAACCTGGAGGGATGCTGCAGAACAGACTGGCATGATATTTTCAGCAGGAATTTCTCCATGGAAAGGGTGCTCAGGCCTTGGCAGGGGCTGCCCAGGGAGCTTTGCAGGAGCTCCCCATCCCTGGAGGTGTCCCAGGAAGGGCTGGAGGTGGCACTCAGTGCTCTGGGCTGGGCACAAGGTGGGCACTGGGCACAGCTGGGACTCCATGGGCTGGCAGGGATTTTCCAGCCTCAGGGATCCTGGGATATGAGGAAGGAGCAATTTGAGACACATTGGGCTCGAAAGAGCTCCAATCTGAAAATCTCATGACTCAAAAACCATCTCTGAATCTGTGATTTGGGTACTTTGAGGCGTCAGGGTAACCAAAGCTGAGATTGCTGAAAGGAGGAGTCAGAGACATCTGCACTGGTCTGTCACTGCTGGTGTCAGAGGCTGCTGCTGGTACAAAGCCCCTGAAAGAGCATCACAGCTCTTCAGAGAGCAACCATCTGAGAGGAACAACCCAGTGCTGAGCCAAAGACGCCTCACATCCAGTTTTCTGCCTACTTTTAAAATTAACAAGTCTTAAATTCTTAGTGTCACTTAAAATACTCTGCTAGAAATGGCCAAAGGCAGCAGTAAATCACAGTGGTCAGCTGGTGTGATACAGGATGTCACAGCTGGATGAAATGCAGGGGTAAAATAAGAAAAACAGAGGCTGAATTGTACTCCTCTAATGGTTTTAATTCTTATATTTTGTTATTTTCAGTTCTGTGGTAGAGAGGTACTAGGCTTGTGACACATGATTGAAGAGGAAGGGCAAGTTAAAATACAATTTAGAATAAATAAATTATTTCTTGGTTGATTTCTGAGTAATTTCTGAACCCATCCACTGTTACCCCCTGCCATGTCAGGGACACCTTCCACTGTCCCAGGCTGCTCCAAGCCCCAGTGTCCAGCCTGGCCTTGGGCACTGCCAGGGATCCAGGGGCAGCCACAGCTGCTCTGGGCACCCTGTGCCAGGGCCTGCCCACCCTGCCAGGGAACAATTCCTAATTCCCAATATCCCACCATCCCTGCCCTCTGGCAGTGGGAAGCCATTCCCCTTGTCCTGTCACTAGGACAAGGAGTAAATAAGGAGTTTCCAAGGAATAAACTCTGCCGCTTCATGGATTTTTGTGCTGCTGCAAGTCAGGCTCCTCGCCTTGACATAATTTTCATGGGCTATAAAAGCATCAGGAGACCTGGCACGAGTGCTGGAGCTCCATGCCTCTGCCTAGAGTCAGGGAAAGTCTTACTTCAATCAAAGTACCCACTCTCAGCACAGATCCTGGAAAACTCAGTTTAATTCCATCCTAATAATTATTCCAGCGCACCGATACATCTTCCTTTATTTGTTTTTTGCAAGACGATGTTGATGTTAAACTCAAATTCCATCCATCACAGCAGAATTCACAACAGGTCTAGAGGAGGTTTAGCAGCCTGACTTTGAAATTGCTGTAAATGAGGCTTCACAGCCTCTGCAAGGCTCATGGCAGACTCTATGCAGCCATCGAAGTTGGAACGAGTGAATCCATCACCCCCACAGATCAGGAGAGGCTGAGTGTGAAGAATCATCTGTCCTGGACAACTGGGCACAGCTCTTGTAACCTGGAAATGAAAAACATGAAGGGAGTGGGAAGAGAAAGTATTTTATTTACCTGGATTTCACACCAGAAAGAGCTGAATTCCTGAGAAGCACATCACAGAACCCCAGCATGGTTTGGGTTGGAAGTGACCTTAAAAATCATCTCTTCCCACCCCCTGCCATGGGCAGGGACACCTTCCACTATTCCAGGGTGCTCCAAGCCCTGTCCAGCCTGGCCTCCCACTCCAAAAGGTAGATCCAAACACTAGCCATCAAAGTACCACAGTAAAATACTTACTTCTGGGAATTGAATAATTAGAGAAAAATTTGATTGTGTGTGGAAATTTAGAAACTTCACAGCCTGTTCTGTTTTATTGTCAGCCTGTCTCAGCAGATATGACTTGTCTGACCCTGGTGTAGAGATCCAAAAAGGTGTGAGGCTGATCTCACATCAGCAAAGTGGGGCTTACAAATGGGTTCAACACAGGAAAGGGAACCTCCTGTCTCTGGGATCACAAAATCACAGAATCCCTGAGGCTGGAAAATCCCTGCCAGCCCATGGAGTCCCAGCTGTGCCCAGTGCCCACCCTGTGCCCAGCCCAGAGCACTGAGTGCCACCTCCAGCCCTTCCTGGGACACCTCCAGGGATGGGGAGTGCAAAGCTCCCTGGGCAGCCCCTGCCAGGCCTGAGCACCCTTTCCATGGAGAAATTCCTGCTGCTGTCCGACCTGCTAAAGCATGATACTCTCACAATTTTCTTTTGATAATTTCATGGATTTCCACCCAGTAAACCATTGCTGTATCCCCCCGTGGGACTGTCAGCTTCCAAGGAATCTTGCTGAATCCAGGGGATTTTTCCACTGACTCAAATGTACCCTCAGCTGGCCACTGCTGAGCCATTCTCTGCCATGGCAAGTGTGGATGAGATGCAAAGCACCCACATTTATGTTGCTGGCTGCATTTTCTGCTACTGGGTGTAGCATCTCTTCAAAGGAGGAAACTAGCTGAAATAACCAGTTGTAACCCCTCACCCTTTATTCAGTTTAACAGAGGAGTCTGTCCAGGTATGGAAAATCCAGACAGAGATTCTCCCTCAGACCAGTTTTAAGTCAGTACTTCATTTATTCCTGAATTTTTCTCACAGATTGAGCTGAGTACAAACAATGCTGAAAAACTTGGCCAAAAAAATCTTTTTTGAGTGTCCTTTCTTCTTGGCTACCCAGTGTTTATTTGATGCTGGCTGTACCAAACAGCTCCTGCCCCTCCTGGTATTTGGTCAAAGGTTGATGATCTTGGAGGTGTTTTCCAGCCTCAGTAATTCCACCTAAAGTGACTCTGCCAAAGGCACACGGCGGGTTGGGGAGCTCTGAATGCTAATGGTGCCTTCACCATAATTAGAGCAAGGGGATCCAGAACTGCAGCTGTGCTGCTAAGTAGTGTCAGTAGAAATTTGGAAGTCCTAATCCCTCATCTGCCATGGATAATTGTAATGTCTGCATTTTAATCCCAGGATTGTGTTTGGCCATGTGAAGGATGTTACAGCCGGATTTAATTAACAAGTAGGATAAATCCCAACTAAAAGAGTCAGGGGAAACAGGCACCCATCTTATCAGGTCCCTTGGCCTCTGTGGCAACAGCTTATTATAATTGAAAGTAAAGAGAGCTTTAGGAGAAAGAGGGAGCTCTGCCCCAGATATTTCATTTAGGCAGTGATTATTTTATAGGGTGGCATTAGAGATCCCTTTATTGAGATAACGGGTCTGACCTACACGGAATTATTTCCAACCTAAGACATATTGACATTCATCCACCAAATTACAGGCTGGTGATAATTCCTCCTGTGGCACCAGCAGCTGCTGGACTCAGAGCCCTGGCTGGCAGCAGCAACAGAGGCAGGAGTTGGATGGGGTTTGGGAACCCTTTCCAGAGCTGGATCCAACTCTCCTTCCCACTCCCACCCACAGCTCTCGTGAGCACCAGCAGCTCTCAGCAGGTAAGGCAGGAGAGAAGACCAGATGTCACAACCAGGGAACCTTAGCAGTGACACCTGTTTTCCCAAAAAAATACCCCTGAACAGATAAAGAGGAACTTAGAAAACACACCATGATTTTAATAGTTTTTTATAAGTACCAATACCAGTGGTAAGGTTGCTTTTGCAATCCACCAATACTTTAGTTGCTGAAAAATAAACTTTGTGCTAACGAGACCAGGTTCCCAAACTGGATGCAGATCAAGGGGTATGAGCAGACTCCACAACAGCCATCCACAGCAACTTCAAAAAAGGAAAAATTTTTAGGGGACTGCTTTAAAAGTAAATATTTTGCATCAACCTCCACGTTCAAATTCACCAATGTAAATTAACTTAAGAGGCTTTGGGTAAACAAGGAGATACACTCCAATACTTTAGGAAATTGCCAACAATTTCCTTGGATTTTTAAAAGAAGACTGCAAAATATACATATTTTGCTATTATTACCCTTAGGTAGTTTACTTTCAAATACTTTTCACATAACATTCTGCTAAATTGAGCTGGGCCAAATCAAATAATAACAATTAGTAAGTCTGTACTTCTGCTCTTCTGTGGCAGGGTGGGAATTTTGCTAATAATACCACATTCTTTTGGATGCAGAGAGATGTACTGAGTCATGATTTTTAAATACCAGTGAAAATCCCACCGAATTACGTGGGATTTACTTCCTTCCTGCACGCTACTTCTACCCCTGCCTACCAGGAGAGCTGCATAACTTACTGCTGAGCCAGACCCACTATGTTAAAAAATGGCTAAAAATGACCTGGCTTTGCTGGCCAGCCCTGAAGGCTGCTCATGGCTGCCTGGAGGAATGTGTTATGGATCTTGAGCAACCATCCCCTTTCCTCTTGCTCCCTGAGGGTGGAAAATGCAGCCCCAGCAGGTCCTCCCAGCTGAGTACCTGGGAGTATCTCCATCTCTGGCACTTGATGCTGCTTGGTTTAGGCAGGGAGGGCAGAATCCTCTGCAGGTGGCTGAGAATGATCTGCTGCACCTCTGCAGGGTCTGAGTCCAGGTGCTCGCTTCCAAAGGTCACAGTCGTGTGCACCACGACTGAGGGCCCCGTTTCAGGAGACTCTGGAAGAAAGAAAAAAGGAGGAGAGGTGCTTTTGAAGGATTGCTCATTCATGCCTGCCTTCCCCACATGCTGACAATTGTGCCTCTGGACTAGGAGTCAGTAAGAACAAAAATATCTGTGGTACCACTCTGTGCTTCCAGATGGGAACAAAGCACAAGGAGTAACAACACCAGTCAAGGAGGACAATCTCTGCAACAACCTGGCCTTGGACACTTCCAGGGATCCTGGGGCAGCCACAGCTTCTCTGGACAGCCCGTGCCAGGGCCTCACCAGCCTCACTGTAAAAAAAATTGGGGTTTTTATCTCATCTAAATCGAGCCTCCCTCAGTTAAAAACCATCACCCTTTGTCTTATCGCAAAAGTTTGTTCTCATCTTTTGAACATGAAATCATAGCTCAAAGTGCTGACGTTGATCCCAGGAGACTTGGAAAGGGCCAGGTTTTGTTACATTTGGGGCTGGCAGCAGGTTCTCTGCAGCAGGTGACTCCTGTCCCCGCTGGCATGTTGGCTTGTCACCTTACAAAGGTGGCCTAACAAGCAGCAGCCAGAGAATTTGGCTGGATTAGGGGATTTTTGTGTGTCCCAATGAGCAGCAAGGACACGACGTGGGTTATGCTGCATTTCAGCTCAGCTGGTTGTTCAATGAAGTGATTCCCTCTCACTCCCTTACCCAGCAACTCCCTCCTTTGGGAGCCTCTCCTGGTCAGACCTTTGTTTGGACTAGCACATTCTTAGAAGAAAATTTTATTTTCAGCAAACGAGTGTTTTCTGACCGAGGAATCCACAAAGAAAGAGGTGCTTGGACACTTGCTGACCATTCTGGCTGTTAGGCACCAAGCTTGGTAAACTCCTTATCTCTGCTCTGCCACTGAAGAAATCTCCAGCTCCTCAAGCCAGAGATCCCCTCTGGGAAGATGACACATTGTTGGAGTGCTCAGGGGTCTTCCAAGGGTTACAACCTGGTCTCCAGCAGAAAACTGTCCATGGATGTGATAGGCACACATCTCCCACAGGAGTGTTCTCCTCGTTTTAGGGGAACATTGAGTATTTTTTTCACGTTGCTGCCCAAAACCTGGAGTCATAACAGATCCTGATAAAAATTGTGATGCGGTTGTTTCCTGACCCTCAGGGATTTGTAAGCTTCCTGGGGAGATGTGTTTTGCCATCTGAACCCCAATCTGGTCCTGGGTAGCAGGAGTGGAAGGGCTTTTGCCACACCACAGAAACCCTGGAAGAAGGAAATGCTGCTGGGTCAGCATGGAGGGCAGCAGAGAAGCTGGACACCTCCGGCCAGGCTGGAACTGTATCCCTGCTCCCTGGGAGGCATCACACGGTGCCAAATGAGAAGTCAATGTGCAGGCCTCATAAACCCTACCTAAAAGTTTAAAAAAGAGCAGTGATCAACTTTACTACACCTAGAAAGTGAGAGAGGTGGAGGGTCACTTTCAGAATGCCACGCTGCTGTTCGGGAGGAGGGCCAGCGAGCTTCCCCAGTTATCCTCAGAAATTCCCGCGGTTCCTAAGGTCCCATATTCTCTCTGGAATAAAATCTACTGTCTGACAAAGCACATTTGGGAGGAGTCATTGAAAGAATGGCACTAACTTTTTCATGTTCAGAAACCCAGCATTTCATTAGCCTTACCAACAGTTTCTGATTGTTTTTCTAAAAGGCAGGCAGGGCTGGCAGAGGATTACAACACAACTGGCTGCGTAACAAGGCAAAAACTCAAATAGTTCTTTAACTCTTTCATCTTCCTAAAAACTCTTATTTCAGGAAGGAAAGGAATCTCTATTTCAAAATTGAAGAGGACACTCAGGAATTATACAATGCTAAAAACCTGTAAGGCAGATCTTCCCTTTAAATTACATAACCCCACAATCCCGGAGCAAAAGAAAGGAACCACTTCCCCTTTGATGTGTCATCTATCTTTAGTCCTCCTGGAATGCAGAGAGATGCAAAGACTGCGGTATTCCAGAAATAATTTATGCTGGAGAATTCCCACTGTCCCCCCCGACCTGGTATAAATATGGATGGGGTGTGTGAGGCAGCCAATCCCACAAAGTGTTTAATATTCATGCACGCCACACGGGGAATTCAGCACACGCTTCTGGTGGGCTCCTCCTTACGTAACATCACCTCTGCAGGCAGGGATGGGATTCTGCCCACAGCAGCTGGGATGCTCAGCTGCTGGAAAAAGCCTTCCCTCCTGGAGGCTCCTGATTACACCAGGAATTGGTGGCATCAGGGAAATTGCTTTATCAAACCCACCCCGCTGTGTGATTACAGCAACAAGGCCGGTTTGGGTTTCACGGGCGCAACGGGAAACGCCCACGAGCTGGATGTCTCTGCTTTACTGAGTCAAGGCAGGGACTGCCACGTCTCAGGCAAGTGACAAGGACAGTCTGGGCTTCCAACAGCCTTTGCTGTTGGCCTTTGAGGGCTGGACTACCTGCTTTAGGGAGATGTGATATGAGTCCCTCAGCAGAAAGGTCACGGGATCATAGAATCATAAAATGGATTGAGGATCATCCAGTTCCAATCCTCTTGCAGGGGACAACTATCAGCTATAGTTATTTTCTCTGGATCTCTACTGTTCAAGGCTGTTTATGAAAAAGCTACTACCTGAGGTGGCAGTGAGGGTGAGATAAACCTCCATTAATTGTGGATACATCAGGTGAAGAAACAACTGGAGGAAGTGATGGCTTTTTGGGAATGTTGACTGCCCTGGAAGATATCAGCTGCTTCACCCAGCACTTCTGCTTTCTCTGAATGTTTACTTTTTGGTTGTCACCATTCTCTTCTTCAGATGAGTCCAAATAATCCAGTTTGGAGAATGAAAGAGTGGGAAGAGGATGAGTGGAGTGGAGTTAAAAGGGACAGCGAGGTGCTCCTGTGCCTCCCACTGAAATCTTCTGGAGGGCAGTCGGAAGCACAGGAAGAAAAATGCAGATGCAAAGTACTTGCATATGTGCTAAAACAAGCATAAAGGAACTTTTTATTCATGTGTTTTTGTTGCAGGACTTCACATGTAAATAAATTTCACACTCAACCTCCCTTGCCTGTGCTGTCTAAAGTCTGTCTCCTAGGAAGAGACACACACACGATTTGTTCTTCTTGGAAAAATTTGCTCATATAAACAGAACTCTCCCACAATTCAAGGGAAATTTCACTGAGAAAGGTATGTGTCAATACTGATGTTCTAGTACTTTCTACGTGTTTGCTAACAATGTGCCCCAAATAATGTGCTTTCTACTTGCTTCAATTGCATTTGGAGACAGCAAAGCTGTTTGACAATTCCATCATAGTTCCACATTTGCTGTTCTTGGCGCTGGGGATTTGAGATCACATGTGCAGAGAGCTGGGGAAAGTATGGGTGAATTCCTCCTTGACACTGGTAAGGATAATATCAGTAGGTCCTATTAACTATCAGGTATTTTTTGTTGAACACAACAATGGCAACAGAATCTCAGGTGCAAGAAAATCTCCAGCTGAACGCTGTCAGTAACAAGGAGACAATGCCAGAGAAAAAAGATCACTCTGTATTTGGCTTTCTTTAGGCTCTTTTTTCACATATTCACTGTAAGTCCCTGCTGGAGAAAGCACATCAGGGTAGCTACATCCTTATTTTGGCCAGTCCAGCCAGTCTTCTCTTTTGTTTTTACTCTTCTCAGATCAACAGGCTAAATTCCTAGGGAGAACAACAATTTTGTGCTTGCACAGAGGGATGGAGAATCTCTCCTACAAGGAAAGGCTGAGTGTGCTGGGAGTGTTCTGCCTGGAGAAGGCTCTGGAGAGATCTTAGAGCCTCTTCCAGGGCTTAAAGGGGCTCCAGGAGAGCTGGAGGGAGGGGGGACAAGGGATGGAGAGACAGGACACAGGGAATGGCTTCCCACTGCCAGAGGCAGGGATGGATGGGATATTGGGAAGGAATTGTTCCCTGGGAGGGTGGGCAGGCCCTGGCACAGGGTGCCCAGAGCAGCTGGGGCTGCCCCTGGATCCCTGGCAGTGCCCAAGGCCAGGCTGGACAGTTGGAAGGTGTCCCTGCCCGTGGCAGGGGGTAGAACTTTGGGTCTTTAAGGTCCCTCACAAGCCAAACCACCCTGGATTCTGTGACTCTGACTGGTCTGCAAGTGTTTTTGCTTGAGCTGTTCTATGGCACCACACTCCCGGTAGGTGAAACACATTTAATAAATAAAACACACACTTCCCCAGCTGCCATCCTCCAGAAAGAGATGAGAAGGGTCTGTCTTGGGGGAATATTCTCCAAGCCCTACCGTGCACGTGCAGCCATTTCAGGGACTCTCCCTGATCACAAAAGTTAGCTCCAGTTATCCAACCCATTCTTGCTCCCAAGCCCTGTGGAAAGAGCAGGAGTTGGAGAGTAACGGGTGACGGGAGACAAACTGCCGAGTGCCCGAACCAGTGTTTAAACAAAGGAACCCCAGCTCTTTCTTGGAATAGCAACATTTTGATGTCTCCAATCCCCTGACACTGGTTTCATAAACGCAGTAACATAAACCATGTGCTGGGGGCTGATTTTCTGAGGGCCGGCCCGCTCTCATTGTGCGCTTTATTACAGGCCAAATGTGACATTAAACGCCATCCGCTGCGGCTCGGAGTTAAACACTCGCTCTGTTCAGAATAGCAACACTCAATTAAACAGCATTTCTCATGGTCTACACCCTCCATTGTGGCTGTGTTTAAGGGAAATAATGGGAGCACTGACCTATATTGCGCTTCTTGTTATCGATGGAGATGAAGCGTACGCAGGGATTATCAGTGATGTACTGAGCAGCCCAGGGGACAGCAATCCCTGTCCCAGCCTCATAAAACAGTCCCAGGGCGTAGCGGGATGAGTAGCTCACAGATTCCAGTTGCTGCTTTTGACTTTCATTAATTACTGTGAAAAGAGGGAAAAAAAAAAAAAAAAAAAGGGAAAAAAAAAAAAAAAACCCCTCCCCGCTCAGAACATTAA
>VZRH01007995.1:32616-43697 GCA_013397555.1 Urocynchramus pylzowi | reverse complement strand
TACTGAGAAAAAGAGGAAAAAAAAAAAAAAAAAAAAGGGAAAGAAAATCAGACAATCCCTCTCCGCTCAGAACATTAAATATGGGAATGCTGCGGTTAAGCTGATTATGCCTTCCTGAAAATGACCAGACTGCTAAAACTAAGAATTTAAAATTAAGCCTAGTGCTTTGTAGTATTTTTTTTTTTTTTCTGGGACACCTCTTCATGAAGTTTTAATGGTGCATTATGTGGAGTGTGTCCTTCACACACGACCCTCCCCCAGCTGCTGGGGGTTCATCTCCCAGCTCTCCCTTAGTAGTTCATCTCCCAGCTTCTTCCCTTAGAAACTTCAATGATTTTGGTGACTTCTTGTTTCCAAGCTTGTCTCAAAGGGTGAATAAATAGCAATAAAATGCTTGGGTTGCCTCAAGGACATCAAGTAAATGGTCGTATGGCTCGACAAGCACCAAAATGACTTCACATATCAACAAAATTAACTCAGAGCCTCTTGAACCTCTGGGGAAAAGAGCCCTGTGACTCCTGTGCTGCAATTCAAATGAATGAAGAAAACTGCACTTCAGCCTACAAAAGGTTCATAGAGAAGTTCAGCTCCTTCAGCTGAAGGAATTTTAAAGCAGTTTAGAAAATTTCAGAGCAAGTATGAATCCTAATTCCTCCCTATGATTAACTCTTCTATCTTCTAATTACAGCAAGATCTGCTTTTTTTGCTGCAGTTTCGTAATCTTCATAAAAAGCTGCACAGAGTAGCATTAGCCCCACGGTGAGCATTCAAATAGTATTTAATTTCATGCCATGGGGAAATCCACCAGCTTGGCTAATTGAGGAGTTCAGTTCCATGTCTCTCTTCCTGTGACTGAATGGGGGTCCAAGGCTTCTGTGAGCTGGAGCAGCACACGCAGAGACAACAGTTCAGCTGATGGTGTATTAAGAAAGGAACAGCTGACCCCACAATGAGTCAGGCTGACCCAGCTCATGGCACAGGATTGTGTCCTGCCAGCTCTCCCAGCTGAGGGGCTCCTGGTGGGTCTTCCCCACCATCCTGCCCTAATGCCCAGCACACCAGAGGATGACAAGTCAGATTCCACCTCAAATCCCACCAAAAACCAGCCTTGAAATGCCCCAAGGAAAAAAAAAAAAACCCTGAAAAAACTTGGGGTGTTTTTTTCACATTTTCCCCACAAATACGCTGGGGAACAGAGAAATGGGGAGAGCAGAAAGAAACACTGACCAAGCCACAAAACCTGGGGAGAGGAAAGGAGGAGGAGAAAGAGGCATCTGGCAGTAGGTGATGGTGGAGCTGCCAATGGAGGAACTCAGCAGGACTAGCTGAGCACGAAGGGCTTTGAAGAAGCTCCCTTTCCCTCTCCAGTTCTCCCTCCAAGAAGGGGCTGAGGGGTCCAGCTGCCTCTCCCCCCTGCACCCAGATCTTCCCAAGAAGGATCTCCTCCAAGGTCACTCTGCTTTCTTCCTCCCCTGGGACCAGGGCTCCTGGGTGCCTTGCCAAAGGCCCAGAGCAGCCTGGCACACCCCAGGCAGGGCACTGGCTTCCATCCCAAGTTTCTGTGCTGTTCAAAGGCTGACCCAGGCTCTGGCAGGACAGTCTCCTGCAGGCTGTCACCTCCATCCTCCTCCACAGTTTCCCTCCAGCTATTGCAGCCCTCAGGACAGGAGGATGGATTTTTGGCTTGGAGGAGAAGGCAGGGATTAAGCAGGGCTGTGGGGCAGGCTGGAGGGCTGCCCTGGAGGAAAGGATGCCAGCAGGAGAGCACCTGACACATCCCTCCCTGCTGGAAACGTTCCCTGGCCTAAGTTGCCTGAGCTTACCGTGCTGCCAGCAGCCGGGAACCATCCCGGGGCCTTCCCAAGCGGGAACAGCAGCAGGAGGGATTTCCCTGGGGCTTGTCCCAGTTCCTCCTGGCAGACCACAAGAGCCCAGCCAGGGAACAGAGCGGCTGCTGAACACACCAAGCACAGCCCAGGGGACAGATCTCACACGGAGCCCACCCCCTGTCCCCCCCCGGGAAGGAGCTGTGCCCAGCTGGGCTCCCAGCTCTCCATCACCAGCAGGCCCCTTCTCACAGCCACCACAAATAATCACACTGCACTGCACACTCCTGCTGTGCTTCAAAAGAATATAAAAGTCCTATAAACAAGCAAATATGAAGTTGTAACATCCCATCTAGAACACCACCCTTTGTCCTGGTTACTCTGGCTACTCCTGTTCCCTTGGGGAAAGGAAAATAAACAAGACCTCCTCCAAATTGCCTGTGATGGAGCTGAGCTTCCCTGCTCCTCAGGGTGGGAATTTGCTGCAGGTTTATTACAGGGAGCCCTTGAGCAGGTACAACCTTCACAACATTCAGTGCTGCCAAAGCTGAGGTGGCCAGCTGGCCCTGAAGCACCTTGTTTGAGACCCACCGTGTCATTATGGAGCTGCCTCCACCAGCTACAAAGCTTCAGGAGGTGTCAGGGGTCATCAGGATGGATGCTGAACAGCAGAGAGGTGATGGAGGACAAGCTGAGATTTTGTCAGGTGTAAACAGAGCCCTACAGGTGGTGCTTGGCCAGGGGATGATGGAGAAATGCAGGAAGGAAGGACACAAGCCCAGCGGGGCAGGCCGGGAGAGGGGAGAAGAGGGAAGGCAAGAGCTCCAGGGCTGGGACTTCCCAGATCCAAGGGCTGTAAACAGTCAGGGCAGCTCGTCCCCAGTGCCCAGGGAAGGAACAGCTTTGGGGAGAAGTGACTTTTCCAAGCCTTGAGGAGATGGGATAACAGCCAGGCTGAGGACAGGCTGCTGCAGTGCCCAGCGCCCGCGGGTGTTTTGGGGACAGCGACAGGCGGCTCACCTGGTGACATGTGAACCCCAGAGACACTGAGGAGCTCACACAGGACCCCTGAGGCTGGAAAATCCCTGCCAGCCCATGGAGTCCCAGCTGTGCCCAGTGCCCACCTTGTGCCCAGCCCAGAGCACTGAGTGCCACCTCCAGCCCTTCCTGGGACACCTCCAGGGATGGGGAGTGCAAAGCTCCCTGGGCAGCCCCTGCCAGGGCATGACCCCCCATTTCTGTGAAAAAAGGCTCCTCCAGACTCAGCCCTGCCCTGTCCCAGGCTAAACCAGAGCTGGGAGAGAACTGCAGGGAAGCAGGAGGGCCTTGGAGCCCTGGCCAGGCTCAGGGCAGCTGTCTTAGGTCACTGGATGCCATGTCAGGGCATCCCTGGGGATGGGGATCTGCCAGCACCCCATCTCAGGGCTGCTCCCCCGGGGCTGGCTGGGGTTTTCTGTGCCCCAGCTGCGCCTCTGGTCTCTTTCTGACCACACCATAAACCAGAACTGACTAAAACCCATCATCCCCAACAGTCAGCTTCACACCCCAAAATTTGAAAGTGCATTAATTCAATTACTGACGTGTGTTTGCTAACTAATTTCCTTCACTACTGCTTAGGTTCTTAAAAAAAAAAAAAAACAAAGTCTGTGGTTCACTGGGTTCTAAGCAGCTGCACATTCACCAAATCGAGGAAGTTTTTATAGCTTGAGAAGACAGGCAAGAAAGTGACATCAAATTTGAAATCCAGCAGCAAAAAAGCTGAGCTATGTGCAAAAACAAAGCAAAGAGTTGTAGGATTGAGGTTTTTCCCCTGCTCCATCCATTATGCATTTCAGCAAGGCCAACAAGTTGATCTAAGGACATGGAGAGAACCTTCATTTTGAATTTCCATACTTTTATTGGTTTAAATGAAAACCAGACTGTTGTTTTAACGCTGGGTATGAAACCACAAAATAACTATTAATTTTTCCCCTTCCAACAAAAACGGTTAAGATGATTTTAATAACATTTTGGGAAAAAAAAAACCAAAACAAAACAAAACAACCCTAGCTTTCAGAACACAGAATTGCCCAGCATACAGCCTTAGTGATATTTTTAAAGCAATGCATGAAGACATGAAAATCTTGTATTTTCCACTGCAAGATTCAGCTACAGCTGCACTGAGAGTGCCACTGAAGTGAGTGTCCTCTGGAGATTTCATCACATCAAAGCAAGGGGCATGTATACTTTATTTGCTGTTTCTGCAGACACTGACAGCAGAGTGGATTACTTATCTGTAACACTCAATAAATACAGCCAGGGCCTTTTATCTGCTGTTCCAGGGCTTTAATGTCACCTCGCTGCCTCACTCGTGTTGTGGGAAGGAGAGGACCCAGAGATCCCATTAGGGCCAGCAGGACAGAGGAGAGCCAAGGCTGGAGCTGGCAGGCTGGGAGCACGGGCACCATGCCATGCAGGAGGGAGCCCAGCCTCCCACCACAGAGCCAGGGAGGCAAAAATAAACCCAGCTGCTCCAACAGCCAGGAACTGACTGGGGTGAGCAAGGTTTCATCCTGGACTTTTTACTCTCCTGCCAGAAAGTGCAGGAGGAGGTTGCAACATCATGGAATCACAGACTGCTTTGAGTTGGAAGGGACCTTAAAAATCATCTCTTCCATGGGCAGGGACACCTTCCACTGTCCCAGGCTGCTCCAAGCCCCAGTGTCCAGCCTGGCCTTGGGCACTGCCAGGGATCCAGGGGCAGCCACAGCTGCTCTGGGCACCCTGTGCCAGGGCCTGCCCCCCCTCCCAGGTGATTCCTTCCCAATATCCCAGCTAGCCCTGCCCTCTGGCAGTGGGAAGACACCCTGCTCTGCAGAGAGGCACTGCAGGAATGCACAGCTGCATCCCTCACCACCAGCTCGTGGCAGAGGCTCCAGCAAGGGCTGGGCTCCCAGCTGCCCCTTTGGGCAAGCACAGATGAGCAAGAGTCACCACGGGTCAGTGCAGGACTCTGGCTGCTGAGGGCAGGGAGAAACCATGTCAGGACTGCAGGGAAAAACAGATGCTATGATATGAGATGCATTTAAAACAATGCTTGTTTTGGAAAGTTTCACTACTGCTAATTCAGTGCTGCTAAAAGCTTGTGGAGCCTCATCCCCCCCTGAAGTCACCACATGACATCAGATCTCAGCTGGGACACCAGGAGCCAGCTCTTGCATGACCCCAAGGGTGTGTGGGCAAACTTGGGCAAAGAAACCAAGATCCTGGTCTGAAAGACTTCCAGGGATGAGAGAGGAAAACCCTCACTCTGTTTCACCAGCCAGTCTTGCTGAGTGGCAGAGGGGATTTTGAATCTTGACAATCAGCAGCTCCAAAAAAGGGTAACAAACAGCCAGAACTATCTGCTGCTTTAGTGCAGAGCAGCTACTGCCTAGAATGCTCAAAATCACTTCTTAAGGTATTGCCAAGGTGACTGTAAATCTAGAGCTAATAGACATGACCAGCCACCAAAGCAGTAAGGGAAAAAATCCCCTTTGGCAGTACTTTGAAGGAGTGAAAGTGCTATTAAAACTGCATTAAAATATGAGGATGCTGGACTTTTTACTTCAGGAGAAAATGGCTCTTTTTCATCTTAACTTCTTTCACTCTAAACTTCTTATTCTAATAATTCTATTTTGATGGGAATAGCATTAGAGCCTGGCTTGAACTTAGTGACTTTTGTCACTGCCCAGCCACCCTGCAGCTTCCAGAACCTGAAACCCTCCACCTTCTTCATTTTCTCTCACACTTTATTTCAGTGACCACCTGCCTCTCTTACAGCTATGCCCCCAATAACCCCACCACTGACCCTATGCCCCAAAGGGTTTTGTGGTTTCCTTAGACTGCTTTGCTTAAGATTCTACTAGCAGCAAATCCCCACACATCACTCAGACTCTGCTGGTGACAGGGCATCTCTAAGTGCCCAGTGACCACCACTGCTCTAAAAGCTAAAAAGGAAACGGTGGTTAAACGGCTACAAAGATATTTTCAGCTCAGGTATCAAGCTGAGGGATCTCAAGAGATTCACCCAGCAGAATGGGCAGCTCAGATAATATCTCAGGGACAGCTTGTTGGCACAGCTCTGCTCAGGAGGTGACTTACTCCCATTATCACAACATTCACACAACAAAGCCTGCTTGGATGGCCACCTCTCTTCTTCCCAAGCAGAGACCTCTCCTGCTGCTCTCCAGAGGCAAGAGCTGCTGCCCTGAGCTCTCCAGCTGCATGGGGACAAAGGACAGGCCTTGCAGGCCACACTCTCAGCGGTGACCATGCCACTGGCCCTCTGCCACCGCGCCGGCCGCTCCGAGAGGCAGCCTGTTCCTGCTGCTGCTCTGCGTAGGAGGGAGCAGAGGTTATGAGAAAGGCTTCAGTTTTAATCCAGCTGCCTTATCAAACAGCTCAGAAGCTTGTTGGGTTTTTGTTGTTTTGTTTTTTTTTTTAAAAAAAGGCAGAGTAACAGTTAAAGCCAGCCATGGCTGTGTCTGCACTGAAATGGTCACTAAACGTAACTAAATGGTAACTAAAAGTTATTGCTGTGATATTCTTCCCACTGCTGGAATGATCCTGCTAGGATCCAGCATGTCCCTCACCTCTGTGTGTGCTTGCAACAATAAGGACCTAAATAATTACTTGAAATCACGGCAGCCCTGGCTCACTTGGCACAAAGCTTCGTTATCTGAAGTCTGTGGCACATGAAGGAAAGGCACATTTAGAAATGCAGATGAGCAAAAGAGATGCTGGGGGAGAAAAAGGCAGCACAACGAAGTTTTTTATGAAGCTTCTGATTTTGAGAACTAAGCTTGGATAACTGTCCATCAGCAGCTCTTGATGAGATTATTAGGAATTCACAGCATCACAGGAGAGCTGGGGCTGCAGGGACCTCTGGAGATGATCCAGTCCAACCCCCAGCCAAGACAGGGTCACCTGGAGCAGGTGACACAGGAGCACTTCCAGGTGAGCTTGGAGTGAATCCAGAGAGGGAGACTCCACACCCTCCCTGGGCAGCTGTTCCAGGGCTCTGCCACCCTCATGGAAAAAAGTTTGGCCTCGTGTTGAGGTGGAATTTCCTGTGTTTAAGTCTGTGGCCATTGCTCCTTGTCCTCAGTACTTCATTCAGTATAAAACTAAAACCTTGCATTTTCACAAGAAACATTTCCATTCATCTCCTGCACAACCTCACTAGTTCAAGTCAACTTTTGAACCCACAGAGAAATGCAACTGCACCTTTTCTAGAACAGGGGGAAAAGCTGGCACAGGGGCTGAGAGGCACCCACTCCTGGAGGAAGGGCAGGAAAGAGGGAAAGAGAAGCTCCATCACATCTCTGCCAAACACTTCAATGCTCAACTCATACTTTTTTCTAAAAAAAACCCAAACAGCTTGATCCCCAAAGCAATAATATTTTTTGTTACTTTTAACAGACAATTCAATTTTAAAATTTGGCAAACCACTATCCTCCATCCTCAATTCCACAGTTCATTTTTACCCTGCCTTACACACAGCCAAGGAGCTCCACACTGCTCTCTTCAGCCAGCATGCTCACTCTCAGGTGGGTTTACTGCACATGCTGACATTACATTCACATTTCCTTGCATTTGTATTCATGAAGAAAATAACTTTTCAGCCTGGTTATTTGGAGGACTGAGCTGTGAGGGCAGAGGCTGACTCTCAACCCAAAATCTGGCTGTGCAATGCCCACACACCACAGCATGGAAATGCAGCTCCCTGTGGGTTATTGCATCCATGGTTCAGATCCAAAATTAATGACAGTTGAAAAGATGAACCTCTGCTAAGCTTCCACCCTGGGAAGAATGGGATATGACATTTATAAGCAAGTAGAACTAAAGGAGAAGACAATAACTGAGTGTTTTTCACCATCCAAACCCTTCCTGTGGTTACAGCACAACCTGCCTGGGGAAAGGAAGCCAGTCCTGTCATGGTTTAAAATGCCCACATTTCAGCTGGGAAATTTCTTCCAGTTTTGTTTGGCTGTGCAGCCTCCAGTAGAGAGTAACTCCTTCCAGCAAGGAATTAAGAACCCCAGAATTTTCCAGGAGATTTTGGGCATGTCTGGAAATTAGATTCACTCAGAAAGAACCCTGAGAAATTAGTCAATAAAGTCTAAATAAAAAATAAAATGTACATGTACACTCCAGTTCCTGCTTTGTAAGCATTTAGAGGGAGATGTAGATGATACATAGGGCAGATTAGCAGGACTGCAAATCCAGTTTTCATACAAAACCACATTTTTAGTGTGTTATTCTCACAGAGCCCACCAGTTCCTGTGGCTGGCACTGACGTTGACAGAAACCAAAGACATCTTTGAGAAAATCTGATTTGTTCAGGGATCTCTACATAGATGTAAGACCTTACCTTTGAGGTAAGAGACTTGGAAAAGTTTGGCTATAAAAAAATAAAGCTCATTGTCACATTTCCCCCAGATTAATTTGCAGATTAATCTGCAAATTAATTTGCAGAAGTTACTCTGTAACTTGATGTAGGAAGGAAGCTCCTCTAAGTCCTCTGTAATGACAGGGCACAGCAGGAAGATGAAACTGGATTAATTTGCAAATTAAGCTTCCTTCCTACATCAAGTTACAAAGTACTACACACAGTTCTGGTACTCTCTGGTGCCAAAACGTAAAAGCTCATTACTTACATAATCACCATCATAAAACATTTAGCAAATAACTTCTTCACCTACTGTACACAGCACTGAGCTGAATAATAAAGCCAGGAGGATTTATTTTCTTTAAATATTCCACCAGTTGCTGAAATAGCATTAAAAGCTTTTCAAGGCAACGAAGCAAGAGGTTGGATTATTGCTCTGTGCTGTGACTCAGGCAGAAGAAACACATAAATAAATTGAATTAGATCTGCCTGATGTTTGTGGCTTCTGGGCTGCAGAAAGACCCTAATGGCCTGCAGGGCTGGGACACAGCAACTGGGATTCTCCCACAAGGTCCCAGTAAAGCCAGACCCCTGGAAACACTTCCCTGTTTCCCAGCTCACATCAAGCCTGTGAAGCAATACCAGGCAGTGCAGTGCAGCTTCACAATATCAGACACCAAAGCTATTTCCATTTAAATAAGAACTGGAGGAAAAATGCTTTCAGGCATTAATTATTGAGGAAGGATTCAGCTGGCTTCTGGAAATTTCCACTTAAGACGAGATATTAACATATTTTCTTCTCTTTTTAAAGTGCATCTGGTTCATTACCAGGAGGATGCAGAAGGAAGGAATACAGGGTAGAGCTGTGCACATAAAAAGTCAAAGAAATTGCATTTTTCAACTTTGAAAAGAACCCCCTTGGGGGGACTTGTAGGGGATTTTTTCCCCCCCATTCAGGCCAGACTAGTAAGTTGCAGTATTACCTCTGCCTGGACCTCTGCTTTTGGAAATTTTCTGAGTCACTCCAAGCAGCCTTCCTGGGCTTTCCAGTGCCCGTGCTGGAAGAGAGCTTCACACTCCTAAAAAATGCAGCTGTCTCTTCCAGGCTGAGGAATCCCAGGCCCCTGAGTCACCCCCTCCACTCTGGATGGCACCTCTGGAGCTTCTGGAATGCAGAGCTGCAGGCACCCCAGGCTGTCTGCAGGGGATGCACACACAGCAGGAACCTGCACAGGAGCCACCTCCTTTCCTCCCACACTGACCTGTCCCACGGCCACCTTGCCAAGGCACAGCTTTTCCCGTGTTAAAACTGAATTCTGGTGTTCTTCCTCCTGATGCTGTGGGAATTACCAATCCCCCTCCTCCTAAAAAAGCAGAGCTGAAGTGGAAGGCACAGCCAAGAAGTGGTTTGCTGCCATCCTCTCCTCCCTGACAGTCCAGCTGTGGTTCCCACATGGTTTTCACTGGTAAGGAAAGACTGTGTTAAACACTGAAGGATCTGTCTGCTGCCTTACTTAGTTAAGAAAAATGCTTGCTGGGGAACTAAATGACCTTGCACATCTGCAGGGAATTTCTGGATGTCTATTCTACTGCTCATTCTCAGCATTAAGCTTTGTTTTCTCAATTCATCATAAACAGCCTCCCTTTTTTGATATTATTAATGACTGTGAGTTTCTATCTGTCACACAATTTAGCTTAAATGCTTCCAGGCTGCTTCTCCTCATTCCAGGGGTTTGGCCTGAAGTTGCCTCTGTATTTTACCATCCTCAGATGGGTCCTCTACCAGCTCTGCTCATTTCCACCCTCTCCTGACCAGAAGCTCAGTGCATGCTGATGGGGATTTTGCAATACCTTGGAGTAAGTTGGACACCTAACTTCCCCAAGAGATGCAAGCCAGGATGGTACAAACAAAACCAGAATTTAGTACGGTTTTCTTTTATTAAATCTGCAAAGAATGATCCCCTTATGGAGGTGATTCCTTACAGGAAATACCTTATCAGCTACCCAATCTATCCTGCTCCCACCACAGGAAAGCACAGACCAGTATGAAAGCAAAGAAGGAAAAAAAAATGCAGCACAGAACAAATCCCAAAAAAAAAGGGGTTTGAAGGCAGTCTTAGTATAAAAGGCTGAGAGAACAGGGGTTGTTCAGCCTGAAGAGAAGGAGCTTTGGGGTGGCCAAATTGTGGCCTTGCAGGGCCTGAAGGAGCTGACAAAAACACATGGAGAGAGACTCTGTACAAGGGATGGAGGACACAGGGAATGGCTTCCCACTGCCAGAGGGCAGGGATGGATGGGATAATGGGAAGGAATTGTTCCCTGGGAGGGTGGGCAGGCCCTGGCACAGGGTGCCCAGAGCAGCTGGGGCTGCCCCTGGATCCCTGGCAGTGCCCAAGGCCAGGTTGGACACTGGGGCTTGGAGCAGCCTGGGACAGTGGGAGGTGTCCCTGGCCATGGAAGGGGTGGGATGGGATGAGTTTTAAGGTCCCTTCCAAATCCTTAATGTTCTATGATTCTGTGACAATCCTGAAGCCCCCCAGGAGAGCAGAGCTGCAGCAAGAAGATGTTTTCCCCCATCTGATAAAGTTCTGTGCTCTCCCTTCAGCTCCCCTGTGAGCTGAAAACTCACAAAATATCAAATCCTGCTGCTCATTCCAGCTGCTGTGGAATGTGTAAAAGGCAAAAGGATCAGGATGACAAAGTCACCAGTGAGAAAGGGAGGAAAGGCACTGGCACAGGGACTATGCTAGAAAATTCATGACAAATCACACACAAATATTTAAAAAAAAAAAAAAAAAAAGAACTAAATTATATTTGGAGGAAGTCTGGGATTTTCTGCTGTT
>VZRH01007995.1:515-11923 GCA_013397555.1 Urocynchramus pylzowi | reverse complement strand
AAAAAAAAAAAAAAAGCAGGGGGATAGGATTTATGGCTGAAGGAAACATGACAGAAAAGAAACAGAAGAGAGCAAATTCTAATTTAAAAATACACCAAATAAGAATGGCTCTCATTGCCTATAAACACACAGAGATCAGCAGCACGGTTCCACTGCCAGAAGATTGATGCAGGCTTAAAAAACACAAAGCCAAAGCCCTTAAAATCAGTACTGATGTAAACCCCAGCTCAGGCCAGCAAACCACCTGGAAATCCCACTTAGGATCCAAAACTAGGACAATTTTTTCAGCACTTCCAAGACATGAAAGCCAAACTTTTTTTCCCAAACAAGCCCCAAACTGCTCCCAAGGAACTGTCAGACCCCTTCCCTGTGGATTACTGAGCATTCTACCACCTCCTGAGGGTTTGAAAAAAAAAAAAGAACTGATGTGTTACATTTATTTTCCAAACACCTGCTGGAGTTTCAGTGCCTGAAGCAGCAAACACAGCGTCGTGACTGTCACCAACAGGCAGGGGAGAGCTGGGAAAAATCACACGGAATTCTGAACCAAGGGGCAAAAACTTGGAGGAGTGAAGTTTAAAAAGCCTGCCATAACTGTGACCCCTCCCAGTATTTTAAGAAGCACAAAAATTGAGACTAGGATGCCTTCCTGGAAGCACCACAGATATTTCATTTATTAGTCATATATATTATCTATAAAAATATATTTATATACTAATTATATAAATATAATAATAGAATAATGTGAGTATCATAATATATAATACATAATTATAACTATATAATNTATATATAATGTATTATATTTTATTTTTGTATATGTATATATATGCAAATAAATTAAAAAAATATATAAAAATAATAACATAATTATTCACCTCTTTCCAAGTGTGCAGATGCTAACAGATCCTGCAGCACCAGCACGAGCCAAACAGACTTACACTGACATCTAAAGGTGTCAGTGACTCTCTGATGCCTTACAAAATGTCTGCAAAGGGCCAGTATCTTGTAAAAGGATAACAAGACAGAAAAAAATGTCAGTATTTAATTCTTACAATGAGTATCCAAGGCCAGGTTGGACAGGACTTGGAGAAACCTGGGATAGAGGAAGGATTCCCTGCCCACAAAATGAGCTGGGCTTTAAGGTCCCTCTCAAACCAGTCTGCACATAAACCCCAATTTTGAGGCAAATTTCCTTGTTTCAGTAAGAATTATGTGGTGTTTTCTTCCATCTAGAAAAATCAGCTTTTGCTAAATTCAGTCTTAGGGAAAATGATGCATCTTTTCCATGGAGTTGAGCACAAATCCTACTGCAGTTCAGCCACTTGAAACCAAGGGGTCATTTCAAATTTTTTTTTTCCTGCTTTTAAGCTGGTTTTGAGCATAATTCCCATTAGGAAATGTGATTGCTGGTTTTGCAAGCAGCATGGATTAAATCAGAATATATGAAAAGGTCTCTCATCAGTGATCCTAAACACATCTCCTACTGTGCCAGAGAGAAACAGACATGGAAACAGACAGCAAATCTATTTCTTCTGTGCTTTGCAAACCCAACCAGCACCTTGTTCTTCTGCAGTCACTAAACAGCCTGTGAGACACTTACACCACTTGCTGCCTGCACACAGTTCACTGAATGAAATTTATTTTCCTGAATTTCCATAGGCATCCAGCCCATGCTCCCTAAAGTATAAATCCAATGGGAAGGGAGCAGTAAATCCTTCTCTATGGAGAGGTGTACACCCAGCCTCTGTGCCTTTGCAGAGTCTCACCACTCAGCCACATCTTGGCAGAGCTGTATTTCTAAATATATTTCTAAATATTTTGGGAATAGAATTGGAGGCTCCTGGTGCATCAGGACTGATTTTGGAAAGCCTGATCTGCATGTCCCTGGTTCTGTGGAATAAATCAAGTGAAAAGATAGCTTTAATCCATTTCAGAAAGGAAGCAGGTTCTTTACACTTGAAATAATTTGTGGCAGCAGAGTCCATTGCTACAACAGGAGGTGCTTCATCAGCTGAGTCAATAAAGGTGAGCAATCACACCTTCATTCCTCACTCAGCCTATCCCATTTCCTAAATTACACCAGCCCTTGAACAGAGTTTGTTTCTCTTTTTTTAAATAGTTACAGCACTTTGAGCATCTCTGACAAGGTGGGCAGAGGAGGGAGTTAAAACCCTAAAGAACAGCAAGGCAATCAGTAGAAAACTCAGGCTTCCAAGGCAGCACAGGTAAAGCCAAAACCATCTGTAACATCTCACCTGATGACTCAGGAAAAGGAATTTTGGATTTCTACAGAAGGTGTCTGAGGGTGAGTTATTCCTAAGGCTTCTTGAACCCAAGAGCACACCAACATTCCTGGAAATTACAAAGCCGAGTGTGGAAAGCTGACAGCAGGCTCCACACAAAATTTAGGCTTGACTCAATGGAGCCAAAACCTCATTAGGTTTAAAATTAGTATTTTTTCTCCCTGCTCTAATCCAGATGTGGACCGCAAAAATAACTGGAGAGTTCACAGACGTGTCCGTGGGAGGTAAAGATAATCTTTGTAAAGAATGATCTCAATTACAGTCATGGGAGTGGCCAGCAACTATTAAAAAATCCTCTAGAAATCCACAAAACCCCATCCAGTCCAGAGGCACTGCCTAAGCTGTGAGAATATATTTAAAAAACATTGTCCAGTGAAGGCTTTTGTCTGCCTACTCGATTGCAGCACTAAAAAATAAATAAATCCCAAAGCAAGCAATTAAATGTAAGGACTGCTTGCAAAGCTGCACCTTACTTTTCAGTGGTTTTCAGCTCTATAAAAGCCACAGTTTGAGTGGCAGATTTCACATCAAAAAGAAGGCTGTAAAGTCCAAATCAGCCTGTGGTCACCTTTGCACATTCCTCTCTCTCAAGTGTGCCCAGAAGGTTTGGTAACAGGAAAGGAAGGAGAGCTTTCCCAAATATATTTTTCAAAAAAACCAAAAAAAAATCCAAGTTAAAAACTTCAAATTAAAAAAAAAAAAAAAGGATTGTATTCAAAGGGAGAGGTGAAATACAACATTATCATACATCCCAAAACCAACCATCAGAACCATTTTAGATTCAGGATCTGAAAATTTAAGGCTGGTAAAAATGCCCTAACTGGACTTCCTGAAGTATGAGATCTTATAGCACATCCCAGCTTCCTACAACACAGAAACCAGCAGCTCATTAAACACATGTCCCACAAGACACAAATAAAGAAGTTTCAGAATTGCTCAGTTTGGTCTCATTTTTTGGAAAGGAACTTTTATTCCCCCCCCTCCTCCTTTTAGGCTCATGGCAAAAAGCAGCTTTGGAAAGATTTCTCCATCTGAACCTAACCCCTGGAGAGAACCAAAGAGAACTGAGAGGTATCTGTGTTTATTGTTGGGATAAACAAACTTCAGAGCATTTATTTGTTCTGTTCCAAGTATGTCCTGTGTTCAAATACCAACACCTTTATTATCCAGAAAATAAAAACCCACTTTGTGCACACGGCTGATCTTTGTGCACGTTCAGCTGATCCACTGTGGCTGTGGTCCCATTTTCTACTTTGGGTACTGGAATGACACAAAAGAGCTAAAAAAGCACCAGATAAAGTCTGTGACCAAGTGTCCTGGTGCTGGTGGACCCTGCCAAACCAGCCCAGGCTGCAGTGGCAGGAGAAGCACGTCCAGGCTGAAGGAATTACAAACAGCCACGTCAGGCAGACTCGGAAGTGTCAGCACACAAAAGCAGCGCTGCCTTCCACGTCAGAAATAACTTTTTTCCCCAAACCAGCCCAGCTAAATCAGCACAATCTGCTGCCAGTTTAACGTGCAGGTGCTCTGAAACCCCTCCTGGGACTGCACAGGAAACCTGAGCTTAGGACTCAAAGCACAGAATCACCAGCATTCAGAGGGCTCAACCACTCTCCCAGCCCCTGAGCTGCTCCCCTGCCCTTGCTGGAAGAGCAGGATGTGCCAGCAAGTCTGTGGGCCACATGGTGAACTGAGGATCACACCACTGAGCCTGCTAAAAATAACTCCCCCACCCTTTTTTGGGGGGAGAAGGGGCGGGGGCA
The DNA here is from genome assembly GCA_013397555.1 of Urocynchramus pylzowi. Lineage (NCBI taxonomy): Eukaryota > Metazoa > Chordata > Aves > Passeriformes > Fringillidae > Urocynchramus > Urocynchramus pylzowi. The sequence goes on along the minus strand of VZRH01007995.1, from coordinate 7,854 downwards.
GCGTGTCTGTGGTCCCACAGACAGCTGTGCTGCTGCAGCTGGAGGTGGGGCAGGAGCAGAGCAGGGACTGCTGGAGGAAATGCTTTTGCCACGTCTCCAGGCACTGGAAGGTGATGCTGTGACAGAGCAGGACTCACCTGCTCTGCAGGGTGACATTTTAAGAGCTGGCACCCTGGTCTGGCCAAAGGATGGGCAGCCCTGGAGGGGGAACCAAGCCTAAAGAGAAGAAGCTGCATATTTTGCTCTTCCAGCAAATTGCATCTGGTTTTCCTTCTGTTTTACCCTGACATCTGTCAAATAAGAGTTTCAGCTCTCCACCCAAGGCAGGCAGCCTCGGCTGACAACACCAAAATGCAAAGCAGCCCTTTATCTAATAGAGATTGGATTTCACTCTCCTTCCCAGGCCTCCTCTCGTGCTCACACACATGGGGTTCAATCCCCACACTGCCCAGATGGAGAGGGTCACTGGCATCAGTGTGTTTGACAGGCTTCCAATGTGCTCAATAACTGCAGAATAAGCCCATTATAAGCACTGTAGATATTTTAAAAAACACCTGAAAGCATACTAGGCTTCCAATGTGCTCAATAACTGCAAAATAAGCCCATTATAAGCACTGTAGATATTAAAAATACCCAAAAAAACACCTAAAACCAGACTAAGCCAAACACACACTGAAGAATTCACACGGCCTACTTTGATTTAATTTTTTTTTTTCCTCCTGATGTGCAATTCCAGCTCGGGCAGCCTTTATTTTTAGAAGTACTCCCTCAGAGAGGCTATACCCGAGCTGCAGCAGGCAGTGAGCACAGAGGAGCTCTGCCTGCTTTGAAGGCTGACAGAGAGGTTCTGGTGGCAGCTGCTCCTCTTCAGACACTGCCCTGCTCCCCAGATGTGCAGTGCCACCCTCTCCTTCCTGCCTCCCTCAGGCCTGTCACACCATTCCAAGAGCAAATCCAAACCCTCAACAGGAACAACAAAAACAACCTCCCAAAAACAAAACAAAACAACTTCCCAAAAACAAAACAAAACAACCTCCCAAAAGAAGGGAGATGATCTGAGGGATGGAGCAGCTCTGCTGGGAGAGCTGGGATTGTTCAGCCTGGAGAGGAGAAGCTTTGGGGTGACCAAACTGTGGCCTTGCAGTGCTTGGAGGAGCCAACAAAAAAGATGGAGACTCGTTACAAGGGCCTGGACAAGGGAGAATGGCTTCAAACTGGAAGAAAGTAGGGATGGATGGGATATTGGGAATTAGGAATTGTTCCCTGGGAGGGTGGGCAGGCCCTGGCACAGGGTGCCCAGAGCAGCTGGGGCTGCCCCTGGATCCCTGGCAGTGCCCAAGGCCAGGCTGGACACTGGGGCTTGGAGCAGCCTGGGACAGTGGAAGGTGTCCCTGCCCATGGCAGGGGTGGCACTGGGTGGCTTTAAGGTCCTCCCAACCCAAACCATTCAGGGATTGCATGGCAGAAATCTCAATTTCCCCTCTGGACTGCTGAGATCTCCTCTCAGGAGGGTCCAAAACACTGCTGGGCAAGGTTTGGGGCAGAGCTGGCAGCAGCAGTGGGACACAGGGACTGGCAGCCTGGCCCTGCATCCCAGCAGGGAGCAGCTCACCCCAAGGGCTAGGGGTGAATCCTGTCACAACACCCAGCAGGACAGGAGGGTTTCCTGCACAGGGATGGATGCTCCACGCCCTGCTGCAGCCCCAACAACACCTCTGACACTCCCATGCCAAGGATCACCCAAATTCACCACAGAGCCTTCCCCTGCCACAGCCCCAGCAGCTCTGGGTACTCCCCAGCCAGATGAGGGACAGGTTTTAAAAGGAGCACAACCAAGAACTCCTCCAAACATGTTTCCAAAAAAGCCCAAATATTTCCACATTGCAGCCTCAGCTCCCTGATAAGCAACTACCAAATCAGTGTACGTGTTTACAGTGGACATTTCAGATCTGTTAGGTAATGAGAGCCCCAAGCTGGATAAGCCCTGCTTAGATTGCTTGGAGCTGGAACCACAGAATTCCAAATTTATTGTCGTGCTATCCAAAAATAAACACATTCACTCAGCAAGGACTTGTGACTCGTGAAGAATTATCAGAGTTTTGTGCTTTCCTAACTCACATTGTAAAGCCTTCCCACGCAAATACAGCCCTATTTCACTTGTATCTTCTCATCAGCTTGTATTATTTAAAACATGTGGGACATTCACACAGATGGAAAAAAAAAAAAAAAAATAGGTCAGGCTCGAAACAAAAGCCAAGCCATCCTGTTTTATTAGCAGCTTAAACATGCAGAACTGTAATTTGAAATTCCAAGGAAAGCAGCATAATGAAAACATTCTGAATACACAAATAAAATAAATAAAAAAAAATTACTGCAAATCGCTGCAACCTTAAATTGCCATGCTGCCAAATGCCTTAAACTAAAAAACAGAACTGATAAGAAGGCCTCTCCAACTGATCTGAAAATGCACTCAAAGAGCTACATTGCTCAGTGATCATATGGAATCTGGGCCATAAATCTAGGATTTTTCTAACATCAGCAGCCCGTGCAACAGTCCAGCACCTTTGAAATACTGTTGGACAATGAACAATTTGCAAAACCTTGTCCTTCCATTTGCCAAGATCCTACTTTTAAGTAAATTTATTCCTTTCCTTGAACTGACATTACAAACCTCAGAAACATTTTTTCATTTCCCTTTTATCTTTTGCACAACCCCAATATTTACTACCAGAACATGTAAAGCCCAAATCAGTGCAGTAAATTTAATTTAGTTATTCAAGCTGAATGTCCCAAACATCATTTGATTGCTGCCACCTATTGTTGTTCCAAACATGCTGCAAGGAGTTAACCCTTTATCCAGCAGCTACTGGAAGTCATGCTGGAAGTACTTCTGGCTCTGCTGCTGCTAAATATGCAACTAAATATGCAACTGCATAACTAGCATCTATTTGGATGTGATAATTGCAGAAAGAATGAATAAAGGTTGAAAAATAAGGTGNATATATATACACACACCCACACACTGTTTTTTACATTATTTATTTTACATCTATTTTTAAAAATTGGGCATGTTTACACACTAACTTCTGCATTAATCTAAGACTAGGCTTTTCTCTCACAAGAGAAGTAAATCTGGAACATTCATTTCTCACACACCCCATATAAAAGGGTAATTTTAGGTTGCCAAAAGCCACTTAATTCTGTCTCCTCCTAAAGGCACACGGTTCCACAATGACATCATGTTCAGGCTCATCTAAGAGGTTAAAGGACACAAAAACTATCCAGTCTAGTTTAGTCTGCTGAGTTTAAGTATTAAAACAGCAACTTTGCCACTGAATGTGAAATTTGAGAGGTTATTTCAAAATATTGATTTTCTGAATATCATGTAAATACGTGAAAATNATATATATATATATATAATAAACAAATATAGAAAAATATATATTATCAAGAAATATATATTATATATGATATATAAATATATATATCNAAAAAAAAAAAAAAAAGTGGGGGGCAAAAGACCTCCTCCCTCGAACAGGAAAATGGTGAATTCCTGGAGGGATAAATCCCCACCTCTGGCAAGTCATGTGAACTCTCCAACTCAGGCTCTTTTACACACAAATGTCAAAGGCTAATTCCAACCCTCACTAATGGACCAAAGCATCCCCTACCCCAGCCAGCTGCTCCTTTGCTCCTCCTCCTCTCCTGCAGCCTTCATCCACACATTAAAGCCAGCAATATCTCACCACAACCCATTTAAAAATTCATCTGGCTTTCAAGTGGGAGCCCAGTTATAGCCAAGTGGCTCAAGAGGGCCCTGGCACAGCTCCCCAGCCAAGCACTCCCACTCCTGGCAGAACTGCCCCAAAAAGGGAGCAGCCTCAGGTGGAGCAGGAGGAGGGAGAGCACAGGGGATGTGGCAGAGGTTGAAACCCATAAATGCCCCTGATGAAGGAGCTGCCAGAGCAGGGATGTGACACCGGAGCTGCCAGAGCAGGGATGTGACACCGGAGCTGCCAGAACTCGCTCCTTCAACACCCCTCACCCCAAACCACTGGGATTAACACTGCCCAGGCACATCTTTCATTTAGCTCCAGAGTCCTTCTTCTATACAGTCAGGGCCTTCCAGACCAGCAGGGAATATTCCCAAATCCTGTCCCCTTCCCTTTAAGCCGTGCTGGCGGAGTGGCCGCACGTGACCCTTTGCTGGCCACCCAGGAGGAAGCCCTCCCCTTCCTCCAGCTCTGCACATCTCCTGTTCCATCCCAGGGCAGCAATAGGAGCCCTGTCACCCGCAGTGACAGCCAGAGGGAAGTTTCCAACAGGCAGCAGGAACCTCCCCTTCCAGGAGCAGCTGGAATCGCTACCAGGAATGCACAAACATGGCTCCCGCTAGAATCGGATTTTTGCCCCTGGATTTGGGAGACCAGAGCGTACAAATGACTAAAAAGTGCCAGTGTGGAGGGGAGAGAATGCCCATTCCTTTCAGCAGCTGTCAGGAAACTGCATCTTAAATCCCAAGAGGGGTGAATCCAGGGAAAGCTCCCTTCCCTGCCAGCAATACTCGGCTCTCTGACACACAACCAAAACAACGCTGAGATTTACGCCCAGTGATGCAGCCGAGCCTCTGGAAGTCAAAACAAAGATGAAACTGCACCCTGCCCAGGCTCTGAAACACCCTCCTCATCTGCTCTTCCCCTCAGCTCCTAGCCTCAAGGACCAGGAGTAAAGATGCCCAGTGCCAAGGAGCTCTGGGGCAGGGGGAGCCAGCCCTGCAGCCTGAGATGCAGAACTAACAGCTGGATGGACATCTGGAAGCTGGTCTCACCCAGGGAACAGGCAGAGAGGGGAGGAGAAACAGGAAGAAGGGGAGGAGAAGACAAAACTTGCTGGATTCCCTCAGATAAAAGTCAATCCTGCAGTTAGACAGACTGTGAAGAGAGGATGCTGTGGGAAGCACCTGACAGCTGCAGCTCTCCCATGAGCAAGTGAAATGAACTGTTCACCTTAATTACACCTTCTGAAGGGGAGATGCCTGCCTCCTGGACAAGAAAGGATTCAATTACCCCAAGAAAAACAATTTGCAAAGACATCAGTGCCAGCTGGGGAAGGCCTTGAGATGCAGACTATGCAGACACCAGAAACTGGGGAAAGCTCTGAAAAAACACTCCCTCTACTTTTCCTCTCTTCTACTTTTTATTCTTATTTTTCTATTCTGCTTCTTACTTTATTTTTATTTCTTTCACTATTAACCAGACCACCTCACCTGGGCCAGACCCACCACTATTTTCCAGGGTAAATGGGAGCCTCATAAAACAGCAACTAGCAGAGAAGTCCTGTTCTTACAGAATATTTACCTACTAAGGCACAAAGCTTAAAATCAGAGGTTGTAATGAAAATCCTTCTCTTTACAGAAATGCTCAAGAAAACTCGTGCAACTCAGTAACTATTTGCAAGCTGCACAAAGACAAGCCCTGCTTTAGAAGTCAGCAAAAAAATTAAAGATCAGATTCAAAACTGACTCATCCATTCAGATATTTTATGCTGTCAAAGTGTTACATGTATGGCCTTGAAATTACCCACCTCTTATCATTTTCCAGCCTGTCCTGATGGAATAATTAAGCAGCTCAGACTGCTGAGTGTTATTTTTTGCTTTCACAAGATGCTCAAATGCTGTTTTAAATTCGACACCCGGGATCTTGAGGCCCCAACTTACTGTTCACAAAGTCACCTTGCAGCTGGAGAATCTGCGGGACAGGCATGGTGAGAATTACCACATCAAACTGCTCCGGGGGCCCAGCTCTCCTGGAGACTTCCCACCTCCCATCCCGCAGAGAGATGCCAGTTACGTGCTGCTCGTAGGACACGTCTGCACCTGCGTGGCAAAAGCAGCAGCTAAATACCTCATAGCAGGGAATTCCACAGGGACAATGCAGAGAGGCAGAGAGTTGTTTACAAGGGATGGAATGTCAGGCCAAGGGGGAATGGCTTCCCACTGCCAGAGGGCAGGGATATAGCTAATTATTTTTGTTTGTAAAAAAATCAGCTGATTAAAAAAAAAATTAAAAAAATAAAAACAATTGCATGGAAGTACCAAAGCTTGACTACTCTCACGGTTCAAACTTCTCTGAACAGGGTTAAATTAGCCACTGAACTGTGCAGTGGTTGTGCCCCATGACACCTAAGGTAGCAGTTAGAAAGTTTAAACTCATTTCCCAAAGGACTCTCCACCCAGCAGGCTCACGTCCTTTCTCCAAAACACAGGGTGTAGCTCACCCCTCTGCCCCCAGTTTTACAGCAGGTGTTCTATTTGTACAAGCACTTTTATACCCGCAGGACTTGGAAATTCACAGGGCTCACAGACACCTTCATCCACCCAAGCGACTTCCAGACAGGCACAAACCACCATCCTCATCAGGGATTTAAATTCGAAAGACCATTCAAAGGCACCGCCAAAAACACAGCCATTAAGACCTTTCCCTTCACACAAAGGCACCCAAAAGCATTACCTGACTGCTCTAAATAGTACTTGACAACCGAGGAGATGCCCTGGGGTGCCACGTAATTGCGGGAGCCTTCTCTCACCACCATTCCTTCCACGGCAGCGGTCAGTGGCCTCAGGATGCCGTGAGTGACAAGCTCCTCGTAGAAGCTAGGAAGGCAGAAATGCACAGGAAATACCGATGAATACACGGAAATACACACCAAAACTCCCTCTGTTTCCCACAAAGCCAAGACCAGGCTGACTTTCGAAATTTTAACAGGCTGCACTTCGAGGCAGGTTACGCATAAATGCAGCAATAAAACAACAAATTACCTTGCTAATTGCACTGGGCCTGGCCTTTCACCCCAGAGCAAGGCTAGCTGTGATGGAACTGTCCGGAGGCAGAGGAGCACCCTGCGGCTCCCTAAAGCTCTGAGCACCAGCACAAGCTCCACAGCCACCGCGGAGCGCAGGAACATCCCAGGGCCACGAAACACACCTGCCTTTTCGCCGCTTTCCGGGCAAATTCTGCATTTCACACCTCCGTCCCTTCCCCAAGGTCCGGCTGAGCTGCCCCTGCACCTTCCATCCCAACCCAGGCGTTCCCCACCTCCCACCCCTGCCCTCCTCGCCGCGATTCCGCAGGCGGGGCAGCGAGCGAGCGGCTGCGGGGATAAAGCACGGCACCTGCAGCGGGGTGCCTGCGGGTCCCCACGCCGGGACGCCGGGACACCGGGACACCGGGACACCGACCCCGACCCCTCGCGACTCCGCGCTCCCCACCGGCGGGATCGGCGGGATGGGGCCGGACCGAAGCGCTGGGGGAGGGATGAGGATGGGGCGGGATGGGGCGGG
>VZRH01007993.1:34516-54201 GCA_013397555.1 Urocynchramus pylzowi | reverse complement strand
GGCACTTTGGAGGGGCCGGCTGGGATCTTTGGGATACAAAGGACACGGGTGGGCTCAGCCAGGGGAAAACCGGGAATGCTGGGGGACAGGAGCAGCTCCAGGGGAAACTGGGAATGCTGGGGGTCAGGAGCAGCTCCAGGGAAAACCGGGAATGTTGGGGGTCAGGAGCAGCTCCAGGGAAAACCGGGAATGTTGGGGGTCAGGAGCAGCTCCAGGGGAAACCGGGAATGTTGGAGGGTCAGGAGCAGCTCCAGGGAAAACCGGGAATGCTGGAGGTCAGGAGCAGCTCCAGGGGAAATTGGGAATATTGGACAGTCAGGAGCAGCTCCAGGGGAAACCGGGAATGCTGGGGGTCAGGAGCAGCTCCAGAGGAAATTGGGAATGTTGGAGGGTCAGGATGAGCTCCAGGGAAAACTGGGAATGCTGGACAGTCAGGAGCAGCTCGAGGGGAAAATCAGGATTTCTGGAGGGTCAGGATGAGCTCCAGGGGAAATCAGGAATACTGGAGGGGTGGGATCCTCTCCACGAGAAATCAGCAATTCTGGAGGGTCAGGAGCAGCTCCAGGGGAAACCGGGAATGCTGGAAGGTCAGGATGAGCTGGAATTTGGGCTCTGCATCCTTGAGCAGGGAGAATTTCCCAGAATTCATTTAATAAAAATTCCTTATTTCCATGTGACTAACCCAAAAACCTCGTAGATCTTCCCCCCCAAAAATAATAATAACAAAGGTGAATATTTGTGAGCTCTCCAGTAAATTTTGGATTGGGAATCATTTGGATTGCCAGAAATCCTCCTGGAGCTGAGAATTCCCCAAAAGCAGATTTGGAGAAGTGGAATTTGAATATTCCTGGAGGTCAGGAAATCCAAGGGTGTGCTGGGACATTCTGTGGGATGGGGATTATTTATTTCCTTTATTTTCCTTAAATAAAGTTTCATTTCTCAGGAGGAAAATTGGGGGAAAAAATCCCATGGAGTATTTACAGTTTTCCTACAAAACTCCCTTCAACATTTTCAGGCTCCATCTGAAAAATCTCCTCTCTTTACCACCTTCCAACCCTCAGCATTTTCAGACCAGCCTGAAAACCCTCAAAAAATCAGAATTGAGTCAGAATTAAATCAGAGTTAAGGCAGAGTTAAATCAGGATTAAAGCAGAGTGAAAGCAGAGTGAAAGCAGAATGAAATCAACATTAAATCAGAGTTAAATCAGGATGAAAGCAGAGTGAAAGCAGAGTGAAAGCAGAAAGAAATCAACATTAAATCAGAATGAAATCAACATTAAATCAGAGTTAAAGCAGAGTTAAAGCAGAATGAAATCAGAGTTACAGCAGAATGAAATCAGTTAAAGCAGAGTTAAATCAGAATGAAATCAGAATGAAATCAGAATGAAATCAGTTAAAGCAGAGTTAAATCAGAATGAAATCAGAGTTAAATCAGCATTAAATCAGAGTTAAAGCAGAGTTAAAGCAGAATGAAATCAGAGTTAAAGCAGAGTTAAAGCAGAATGAAAACAGATTAAAAACAGTATAAAATCAGAATGAAATCAATGAAATCAGTTAAAGCAGAGTTAAATCAGAATGAAATCAGAGTTAAATCAGCATTAAATCAGAGTTAAAGCAGAGTTAAAGCAGAGTTAAAGCAGAGTTAAAGCAGAGTTAAAGCAGAATGAAAACAGAATGAAATCAGAATGAAATCAGAATGAAATCAGAGTTACAGCAGAATGAAATCAGAGTTAAAGCAGCATTAAATCAGAATGAAATCAGAATTAAAGCAGCATTAAACCTGAATTACACCAGAATGAAACCCCCTTACCTATCCTTCTCTGCTGGCACCAGGAGAGGGGACAGGAGAGGAGGAGCAGCACGAGCAGGGCTGGCACCATGTCGCTGTCTGGGCACAGCTGCTCCCGTGCTGCAGGCCCGGGCCGCGGCTCTGCCCGCTCCCCATGCGGGCAGCGCTATTTATGAGCTCCCTCCCTCCTTCCTTCCTTTCTTCCTTCCTTCCTTCCCCCGGCTCCCCTCGCTGCTGGGACAGCGCCGCGCGTCATCCTGGCCGCTGCTCCGCCGAATCTGCAAAATAAACAATGTGAGAAACTCATCAGCACAGCAGCTGAAAGAGCTTTTTTTTTCCTTTTTTTTTTTTTCCCCCTTTTTTTAATTTTTTTTTTTTTTAATTTTAATTTTTTCATGCTAAAATAGGAAAAAAAAACCAACTGGAAGAAAATTCCAGGGTTTTTTTTGGGCAAAAATAGGAAGAAAATTCCAGATTTTTTTTTTTTTTTAAGGGGAGTTCATTCCTTCCTCACGGACACGGGGCAGACGATGATTCATGGGTGGATTTCCCTTCTGAAAGTGCTCTGAGACATCTGGAGTGCCCCAGAATTCCAGAAAAATGCTCTTTAAACTCCCCAAAGGCAAATTTCAAACCATGAAATTGGATCCATTTGCCATTTCCATGGGTTTTATTCCCAAATCCTATTCCAGAGGGACTGGCCACATCCCTGGAGGGGGATTTTTATTCCTGAAGGAAGGATGAAGTGCAAAAATGAGGGAAAAAAAGGCAAATTGCAGATTTTTCTCTCCATCCAGCACTTCCCATCAAGAAGCACAGACAGGATGGAGAAATCCACCCTGGAGCAGCTGAGGAAAAACTGGAAAAACTTCCAAGAATTTCCCAATCCCAAGAAAAATTCCAGGTGGGAGTTGGACCTGGCAGGAAAGGCCTGGAACATTCCTGGAGTTTGGCCTGGAAATGCAGCAAAAAAAAAACCCAGGAGAGGCTCAGGGAAACCCCAGGAAACAGAAGCTCAGTCTTTAAAAAGTGGGAGCAGCAGGAATTTGGGATATTTACAGAAAATTGGATTTTTTTCCCCTGCTTTTACCTCAGACCTCCCAAGCTCCAGGTCCCTGTGGTGACCAGGCCCAGCCCTGAGGGCGCTGCTGGGCCCACCCAGGCCCCAAAAGAAATAAGAAATAAGAAATAAGAAATATTCCCAGTTTGGTGTGCCAGGAATGCTGGAATTTATGGATTTTTACTCATTTTTTGCAGCAAATTCCCACTGGAAAAGAAGGAATTTGGACTTGGTGTCATTTGGGTGGCTGTGCTGGCAAATCCAGCCAGAAACTGAAGGGTTTGATCCTTGTGGGATCAAAACTTTGGAATTTCCCTGGTTTTAGCATTTCTGGATAAATCAACCCCCTGCCAATATTATAATTAGTATTATTAGTAGTATTAGTATTAACACCATTATCATTATTATTGTTGCTATTATTATGATTATTATTGTTATTATGATGATTATTATTAAAGATAAAAGATAGGATTTTTTCCCACTGATGTCCTGGGGGAAAATCTGCATTATAATCTGGATTTTCCAGCAACAAATGAGGAGTGAGTGATGGAGAAAGTCCCTGTTCCACATCCCTCCTTTTCAGGATGAAATCCTGAAAGATTTCATCTCTCAGGGATCAAATCTTTCACCCAGAGCTGTGAAAATTGGGGTTTATCCAGCTGGGGAGGGCAGGAGCAGCCAGAAAAATCCAGAATTTTCACATTCCCACTCCCAGAAAAGGCAGCAGTCCTTGTTCTGGCAGTGAAGAGTGAAGGAAAAGCACATTACTCCTATCAGAGGCCTGATAGGACATGCATAAAAAAGGGGTTTTGCCAAGTATTCATGAAAAAAAAGAGGTTTTTTAACTGTGGAAAAGTCATAAAAGTGCAGAAAGAAGGAGATGTAATTCCCATGGAATGAAGAGTGGACAGGGGTCACTCGTGAGAGACACAACTGACCAAAAATCTGCTTTGTGTGGGGAGCAAAGAGACCCAAAATCCTCATTTTGCAGGAAAAGGAGCCGTGGGATCATGGAATCATGGAATGGGTTGGGTTGGAAGGATCCTAAAATTCCCATCCATAGATATCAGATTTTATTTCTATATTTTTAATAGATTTTAAATTGATTTTTATGTATTTATTGATCAAATAAATACATATTATAAATAAACACCCAAAACAAAGCCTTGAAAGTTCAGTCTCCAGTGAATTCTGGGCTTCAAAATTTTCAGTGGCCCAAATCCCACCAGTTTTGGAGAGGAAAAAGCAGTTTGGGACTGCTTTGTGACCTCCAGCCAGCCAGGGAGGGATTTTTTAAAAATTTAAATCCCATCAGGAGTCATCTGCTGCCTCTGGACAGAGCTCAGCACTTCCAAAATGCCATTTTATAACCCTATAAACTAATAATAATTGTAATATATATGTTATTATATATAATGGTGGTCACATTATATATAAAAATAATCACATTTTCTATTATTTCTATTGTTTAACAGTCAAATTAACTCACCAAAACCACATTGTTGACAAGTCAGGTCATTTCTTTTGTGATTTTTTGCTCCAGGCTGAAAGAAACCCCAATAATTAACATTAAAAGGAATAAAGAGTCCTGCATATCAAGGCAATTTTTAATATTTTTAAAAATTTTTAATTTTTTTTTTCCATTTTCATCCTTTTAGAAGCCCAAAGGAATTTTTCTTTAGGCTGCAGCAGATTTTTGGGATCAGCTCTGGCCACTGAGAGCAGCAAAGTCCAGCAGAGCTGGTTCCTCCTGGCTTGAGTTGAGCAGTTGGTGGCTCCATGGGCTGAGCTCATTCCCACCTTTATTTTCCTTGGATTCATCTGATTCCTTTCTAAATCCAGCCCTGAATTCCCTGTAAATCAGCTCCAACCCAGCACAGGAGCAGAGCAGAAAACTTTGCTTGTTCCTGTTGAAAAAACCCAAATTCAGAAGGAGCTGATGGGGAAACATCTCCCAGCCTGGAGCAGGATTATTATTGAAGCTTTACTGATTGAAAAAAGAATCAAAATATGCAGCAGAAAATGTTTATTTGGGTTTTTTTGGAGTCTGGGCACTGCCAGGTTCGTTACACCTTTTTTTCCTGCCTGGAGTTGACATCACAAATGAGAGGAGCTCACAAACAAACAACAAAAAGTGAAGCTCCTGCTGCCTGAAAGTTGAAATATTTTCCATTTCTCTGTTTTGAACTGGTCTCTGCCAAGTGAAGGACAAAAGTCAGAAGGAGGAAAATGTTATTTTTCAGCCTTGGAAGGTCAGGTTCTAAAAATAAGTGGAAAACATCTCCGGCCTGGAGCTGGGGTGAGAAGAGTTTCACAGGGGCTCTGATGCATTTCTGGTGTAAAAAACCAAATTATAGAGGAGATACAATGAAAGCCTTCAAAAAACTTCTCATTTTCCTCACAGTTTGGGCTTCCAAAGGTTTCTCTTCCCTGTTTTTGAGTGCTTCCAGTCAGGAGGATCCAGGCAGTGAAATTCCCAGTTTTAAGGGAATGTTAAGCCCATTCCTCCTTTTTGTCATTCCCTATGGACTCCAGGAGCAGATTTGTCCCTTCACTGTGGTTTGGAAAACTTGCAGTGCAATTCCATGCTTTCCTAGGATGCTGGAATCCCAATAAACCCCAATAAATCCCAATAAACCCCAATAAATCCTAATAAAAATGATGCTCGGAAGCCCAACCTTACTTGAAAGAACCATCCTGGTCCCAAGGTGCCAGTCCCTGTCTTCTTCTGCTGGTGACCCAGCCTTGCCATGGCTCAAATTCCATAAACAGGGAAGAAAACAGCTGGAGAAATAAAGGACAGAGTGAAAAAATTAGAGGTGAAGTTAAAAAATTAAGGATGAAGTTAAAAAGTTAAGGATGAAGTTAAAAAGTTAAGGATGAAGTGAAAAAAATTAAGGCTTAAGTTAAAAAAATTAAGGATAAATTGCACAATGGAGCTGCCTTCAGGTTTAATTCACTCTGCCACTGATTAAATGGAAACAAAAGCATTAAAGTGATTTTAAAAAGGTCTTTAATGCCTTGATTTCCTGAGGAATTCAGAGTTAGAGACACAAAGCAGACTGCAGCAGGCTGGGACTCCTCAAAGCTGTGACAAAGCACAGCCCTTAATGGATTATTCCAGGGATGGGCTGCTCTTCCCATGGATTAATGGGTTTATTTCTAATATTTGCATCACTCTGGGTGTTTATCTCACATAATCACTGCTGCTACTGCTGTTCTTTATTAATTAATTAATGAATTAATGTCTCCAGGTCGTTAGCTCAGTGCTGGCAGCAGCTCTGAGGGGATCCTTTTGGAATCTGTTTGTTGGGATTGTTTTAGCAACGGATGAAATTGGGATTTGAACACGATCAAGCTGGAAAATCCCATTTGTGAAGGCTTTTAAAAAAAGGATTTTTGTTTGGTCTGGGAGCAGGGGCAGAAAGGTGAGGAGGAAGGAGGATCCTGCCTCCAGCTGCAGTGTCTGGCTGTTTCCATGGAGGATTTTGGGAATTTGCAGATGGAGCATCCCAAGTGTGAAATTCTGATTTCTTTGCAGGCTTTCTGATGGATCTGCTCCCATTGGTTCCAGCTCAGATCACAGAATTCCAGGCTGGTTTGGGTTGGAAGGACCTTAAATCTCATGGAGACCCTCCAGGTGGGCTGGGGTATGGGGTCACCTGCAGCACATCCCGGGAATCTGCTGGGGAACAGCAGGAGGTGACACCAGTGACAAGTCCCAGGCCCAAGGTCTGTCCAGACCCAGGGATCCTGGATCACCCTGGATGTGATCCAGGGTCCAGGAGCTCTGCTGGATCCCAAATCTCCTCTGTGCCTCCCAGCTCTGTCAAACATTCCTGGTCCCCCAGGAATGGTGAATCCCACAGGTGATCCCTTCCCAAATACCCGAGCCCTGGTGTCAGCAGGATCCTGTCCCAGGAGAACACCTGGAATTCAGGAATACCTGGAATTCATCTGGGACTGACCAACCTGAGCCCTGGTGTCAAGCAGGATCCTGTCCCAGGAGAACACCTGGAATTCAGGAACACCTGGAAATCATCTGGGATTGAACAACCTGAGCCCTGGTGTCAGCAGGATCCTGTCCCTGGAGAACACCTGGAATTCATCTGGGATTGACCAACCCCAGCCCTGGTGTCAGCAGGATCCTGTCCCAGGAGAACACCTGGAATTCATCTGGGATTGACCAACCCAAGGCCAGGAGGCCAAGGAAGGTCCCCCAAACTCCCCACCCACCCCTGGCAGGGACAGAGGGTGACAAATCCCAGGGGAGGTGGGGATCAGGAGGAGCTGTGTCCCATCCTTCCCAGTCTCCCCAGTAAGGAGCCCTGTGGATGGGGGTGGGAATGTGGGAATTCTGCCAGGGCCACCCTGCTCCGGGCGATTCCCTGGCCCCATCCATGGCGCAATCCCGGCCCCAGGAGGGCTTTAAAACCCCACAGGAAACGGCTGCATTTTTTCCTTCACTATTCACGGCGTTTTCTAGCGGGGACAATAAAAGATTTGGAGCTCTGGATTAAGATAATTTGTAACAATGAGCTGCTCTTCCTCCAGCAGCCAGCGGGAGCTCAGACACGCCGAGGAAACCGGGAATAATTAACTGGAATTGTACTGGAAAATCAGAGAAGGCTGAGGGATGTTTTGTCTGAGAGAGGTGCAAAGTGATGAGAGAGCGAAGCCATCGCTGCTTGCTGGGAATTGTTGGGACTTTCATGCTCAGAGTCTTCAGCTTTTCCCACTAAAAATCCTTTGGCTGTGATCTCCCTTTTTTGTTGTTTTATTTTTTTGGGATTTTCTCCTGAAAAACACTTTCCAGAGTCATAATGACAATAACACAGATTTACTGCTCCGTGTTCCCAAAACTCTCCGGGACGGCAGAGCTTAAAAACAAAAGCTCTTCGAAGCAGCCTGGCTTTTCCTTTTCCCCTAAATGATGCATCCCATTGATCTCTGTGGTCAAAGCTCCTGAATTTTGGAAGCCAGGGGTCTCCAGGCAGGAGTAAACAGGAATTGGCTCCTCGCAGGCAGGACTGGAAGTGCTCAGGGCTCTGAGATCACGGTGGAGGTGGGCAGACAGCACGTCCACGCTTTAATAGCTTTGGGACCTGTCTTAGGGAGCATTGAGCTGGCTTTGAACACATCCCAAGAATTATTAACTCCAAAGGAACATCTGGCACTGACCCCTGGACAGGCAGAACCCTGGAGCTCAGGGATCCTGGGGATCTCCTCGCTGCTGGAGCTGCCTGCACTCGGTGGGCTCTGGAGCTGCACAAAAATTCACATTTTGTGTAGGGAAAATGGCATTTCTGTGACCTCAAGATGAGGATTTGGTGTCCTCAGGTTGCTGCCTCCTGGCACAGCTGGGGACATCCAGGACAGAGCTTCCATCACTCCTTTCCACAGGGAGGATCCCAAGGAACCTGACAATATTCACCCTAAAAACAGGGACATGGAGCACAGCCAAATCCAGGGAAATAGGGAAATATTTGGGTTGGAACTCCAGAGAAAATCTTGTTTTTCCCAAGGAGCTGAGGAATGGATCCCCAGGAGATGGAGCTGGGCACATCCCCCAGGGAAAATGAGGATTTCTCAGCCTGTCCTGCCCCAGAGGGATGAGAAGTGGGGAGTTGGGAATTTCCCAGGAATTGTGGCCACGCTGCCCCCAGAGCTGCCCTTTCCATGGGCATCCCAAGGGAACTCCAGGAGATTTTCCATGCCAGGGCTTTGCTTAAGGAAACCTGTCCAAATCTCCTGAATACACAGCAAAAACCAACTTTTAATCAATTAATTCAAAATTAATGTCACTTCTCTTGCCTCTTCCTCTCACTGACTGCAACAGGGGCTGGGTTTCCCCTCACAATTTTCCCTTTTTCCATTAAAAAACCCCTCAACAAATCCAGCAGGAAGATATCTGGGATAATTTAACAGCTGGAAAAAGGCAAACCCAGCAATCAGGTCTTTTCAGGACACCAGTGATCAAAGAGGTGCTCTGTACAAATGATTTTGCAGCCAGCTCTTGGCAGGAGACAGAAACCTTCTCCCTGCTGGAAATGAGATTTAAGTTGTAAGGAGAGGAAGAAAGGATCGATCACTGTGTGTTAATTCCCTTTCTCCCAACTGGAAATACTGAGTGGGACAGAGAAAAGGGGAGAAATAAATTGATTATTGAATGTAATATTCTCTGTCTCATCTCAGGAAGAGATTCAATTCACTTAAATTCAGTTTTAATAGGAGTCATTTAACACTTGTGTGAGGAAAATGGGCTTTTTCTTATATAGGAAAATGGGGGAGAAAACCTTTCTGAATTACAATGAGAACTCTCCAGGATAGGTGGGGTTTTGTGCTGTGGAATGGGGAGATTTGTGAAGAACACGAAGAAAAGAGGGGCAGAGGAAGCACCAGCAAATTCTCCATGTTGTTCTTTGAAATGGTCTCGTTATCCTTAGGCAAAATGAGAATCCTGAATAAGAAAATTGATTTATTATCAAATTCTTTCTCTTCTGGGGGTGGTGGAGCAGAGTTTTGTCTCGATCCTTTTTGCCTGTCCCCCTTTCAGCTGATATTTGATCCCCAGCTCACCAGAAGGAAGTTTTCTTCCCCAAAAACTGCTTTTAATTCCTTCAGGAACTGCTCCCAAAATCCTGAGCACAGAAGGATTCCAGCTCCTGGGGGCCAAACAAAGAGGGACAATCCCAGGACAGCTTCTGGTGTGTCAGTTCCTCACCCTGTGTCCCCTTCCCAGGGATTTCCTGAGGCATTCCAGAGGTTTTCCAGCAAGGATAATCCTGACTGGGAGCAGGATGAATGCACAGAGATGCTCTGGGCATGGGGAAGGACAGGAGCAGGAGAACTTTGTCTCTCTCCAAAGAAAGATTTCCTCCAATAAAAAGATGCATTTCCAAATAAGAAAGAGAGGAAATTCCAGAAAGAAAAACCTGCAGCAGTTGGGGAACAGTGGGAAACACTTCCATGCAGGAGAATCTTCTCAGTCTGGAGCTGCAGCTCCTTCCTGAAGGTAATTAACAAAAGTTAAATCAAAATAATTCATTAAAGAGGTTCAAACAAACAGCTGCACTCGTGGAAATGCTCATTGCACCCCTTCATGGCTTTTGGGACAACAATTGGCTCCCAAATCCATCTTTTTCCTGGCTCCCACTCCCTCAGCTCCCCTTATCACCCATCTCTTCTCTCACACACGTTTTATTTTGCTCAGCTTTGAGACATTACAGATTCTTGGCCCCATCTGCAAATGGTGCTGCTTTGGACATCCTCAATGAGCTCAGAGGAAAATTCAGCATCATCCAGGCTCTGGGGTTGTTTTGGGGTTTTTGGTCACTTCCAGAGAAATGGAAAAACGGTGTGTGCAGGCTCACAAGGGGTGGGAAGCTCTCCAGAAAGAAGGAGGATGGAGACTGACCCAAACCTCTGGAGTTTTCCAGAAAATCTCAGCCCCAGAAATCTCCCAGGAATGAACTGGCTCTGGAGAGTGCTGGCAGTGCCTTCTCCCGACCCCACCCAGAGCTGAAAAACAGCCTCAAGGGCAAACCTGCTCTTTTTCCATAATAATTTTCAGGATTATGGGCTGTGGAGAGACCCAGAGTCAGCCTTGCTTCATCTGAACTGCTCTTCCCACCCAAAAATTGCAAGGGCACAGGTTTGGCCTGATAGTGATGGTCCCAAATTCCTTTCATTTGAATTCCAGATGGAATCCACATCAACCCTGTGCATTTTTGCAGTGTTCCCTCCATGAAATTCCAATTTCTTTTGGCCAGCACAGGGTCAGGTTCTTCCCTGAACTTCCCCTCCAGCCAGAGCACATTGGGTGCTCATCACCAGCCAGAGAAATACCCATCAGGAGAGAGAATTCCAAGAGCTCTCCCTAAATTCCAGCTGCCTCCTGGCCATCTTTGCAGCCTTGGAGTGCTTTCTGCACAAACCATTCCGGCCTGCACCACTTCTTCCAGGAAAAGCTCACACAATTCCAGGAACCCCACGCCTCAGGTGGAGAAATGGGAATGACAAAAGCAACTTTTCTGCTGGCAGAGTGGAGTGTCCCGGACATGAAACGCAGCAAAAGCTGCTGAGAGGGCCGAGATTTCCCAAGGAAATCAAATATCCAGGCATGGCTTGGAGAGGGGAGCTTCTGGAAAAGAGGAAAGAACAAGCCTAACCCTGTAGACTCAGCAAAATCTGATCTCACAGCCTGAGCTCATTCCTGGCTCCCAACACAGCGGGAAGAGAAGTTGTTCCTGGGGAGCTCCAAGTTCTAAATCTCCTCCTAAAACAGGAGCTTTTTGTCATTTCCAGCTGCAGGTGCCCCTTCCTTTGCTTGCTTTGTTGGGTTTTTTTCCCTCAGCTGAGGTTTGTGGTGGAACAGGGAACGAAAAAAGGACAAAATGTGCGAGGCTTTATCCAAGGCTGACCAAGGCTCAGCTTTCTATGGCTGGATTGGTGGGAATTCATTTAAAACCCCATGGAAAGGGCTGATCCTACAGCTTGGCCTGAGGGTGATCCTCCATTTCAGCCCATGAGGGAGAAACCCCACCAAGCAGATTTTAGATGATATTTTTGATGTCCAAATCCACTGGAACAACGTCCCTTGGCTGTTTCAGCCTTTTGGCCTCCTCAGACAAGGAGGTGGATGCAGCTTTTGGCTGGATTTGGGTTAAATCCCAGGAGAAGAGCTTGGGATCACTCTGGGATCGCAGTCTGGGGTCCCAACAATCCTTCAGGCTGTTCCTGTGCTCCAGGATTTGGCTTCTGACTTCCAGACAGAGGAGTGAAAACCCTGTCCAGAGTTTGAGCATCTTCCTCCTTGGAATCCTCATCCTCAGAAAATTCCAGGGTTTTCATCCACCTATTTTCGGGGTTATTCTGATTTGGTTTTCCACCATGACCTTCCATGCTTTGGACTTTCCATTTTGCTGCAGTTCCTCCCCACCCTGGCTGCTGGCCCCGGGCTCTGCTTGCCCAAACTTGAACATTATTTTTCAGCTGAAATGACATCATGGCTGAAGTGCTGTTTAAAATTATTGCTCTCCAGACCTCCCTCACATCCCCTTTTGCAATCCCCTCTTCCAGCAAGGCCATGCTCTCATCTGGAGCCAGAAGAGTGGCCTAAAACTGGAATGTCTTGTCCATATCCATTCCAGGACTTTTGCTCTGCCCTCATCCTATAGCCAAAAAAAAAAAATTCCAATTGAACATTTCAATTTTTTAATAACACTTGCTAACAACTCCATAAAAATAATTCTGTGTTCTGGGCCCTCTCCACATGACATCAGGCTCATGGATTTCTGGGCCAGGCTCCCGAGGCCGTTTGCAAACTTCTGTTTGCTCATAAATCAAGGCCAGCGGTGCCGTTTTTAGCAAAACCAGCCCCAGTTCAGAGTTTCCAGACTCCTCCATGGGTTTGCTGTGCTGCCACAGGCCGTGCTCACAATCCAGCAATTCCAGCAGCCTCCACTTCCAGCAGAGCACCTGTGGCAGCCTCTGGAATGTGAATCCCGGCTCTGCTGGTGACCCCGGAGGGACCAGCATGGAAAAATTCCTTATCTCTGAATTTCCATGGCTCTTCCCAGTGATTATTCCCTGTCCAGCTGGCTGCCCTTCCCAGTGGGAACTCTGCCTCCTCACACAGCCCAGGAGCAGCCAGGAGGCTCTGGTGGCTCTGGAGGAGCGGCTGGGCCGGGGCCAGGGAGGTGCTGAGGTGTTTCCATCACGATCCTCGCCCGGCCTGAGGCGGTGACAGGACCCAGCAGCACCGGTTTGGGGGGGAGGATCCCTCCTGAGGCTGTGGAACCACGTGGAAAAAGGGAAAAGTGATCATCCTTGGCAAAGGGAGCAGCTGGAAGAGGCCTGAACATCGGGGGGATGAGGGGAAACCTTCCCAGCACGTAGGGGCACAGCCAGAGTTTAAGGGTCCTTCTGTTTTAGGGTGTTGGTGCCATGGTGGAATGGGAATGTTCCCCTCTGGGAATGTGGGACAACCTGGGAGCCCACAGCCCCCTTGATCTTGTCCCAGGCTGTTTGATGGCATTCCTGGGTTCATTTCCAAGGAACTCCTGATTTCTGGGAAGGCCTCACAAAACTACACTGGGACCATTCACAGCCTGAGGGCAGCCCTGGCTGGATTCCTCCTGAAATCCACAGAGTTCTGCAAGGAAAACATTCCTTCCCCTTCCTAAAACCATCCCCCCAGACACGACAAACACAGCTCCTTGGAAGGCCTTCCACGATGGCAAAACAACTGCAACACCCAACACTTTTGGGTTCCCTCAATTCTGTTTGGTTTTTGTTCAGCAAAAATGAAAAAGAAACTTAAACTTGATGAAATATCACCAGTTTTTCCTATAGCTGTGGAAGCATAAATGACTTCACACTCCTTGTTTTCCAAACTTGGAGTAGTTGCAAGGTAAAGATAAGGCCAAGCTGGGCAAATTTAACATCAAATGGGACTGAAAAGGAAAATTCTTCAGGGATGGAGGCCAGAAAATTAAATTTTCGTGTTTCAGGGCATTTTTGGGTGAGGGTGTTTGGTCCTGGAGGCTTCCTGGTATGGCCAAACACACCTTGGACATGCTGGGACACTCAGCCAAACCCCAATTATTGATTCCTTACATTGTTTCATCATTAGGAGCCAAATTAAGATTTCTCCCACAGCAAGAAAGAAGGATTTCCTGGGAGGATTTCTTTTCTATGCACAGAATGTAAATATGTTATTCCCTTACACCAAAAGCACAGAAAAATGACAGGGTGGGACTCCAAAATTCCTGATTTTGAAGTGATTTTCTTTTTCTTTGAAGATACAAACCCAACCTCAGGTTTAACCCTGAGCATTCTGCCTTGCCCCAAAATTCATAACCTGCATCAGCACAAAATCTGAGGAGAAATCAGCTGTCACCACACCAAAAACTGCACATATTCCCAAATTTCCACGGGATAACCTGGAAATTCCCCCTTTTCCTCTCTTTTTGGGGAGGATCACCAGCCCCACACACATCCCAGCCCTGTGGGAAGCCTGGATTTTCCATTACTCCACAATCCCCTCCATCTGCCCAGGAAAGCTGCCAGGAATCCCAACAAACAGGGACATTTTGGAGCCCATCAAGAGCTCCACATTTTGTTTTTAAGCTCAGCTCCAACAACATCTGCTTTGCAGAAATCCCTTTTTTTTTTTTTTTTTTTCCCCAAGAGCTGTTGATGCCCCTTTGGAAATTGAGGGTTTTTAACAACTCTGCTCCTTCCAGAGGCAGCTTTAATAGGGAACAGATCCTCCCAAAGATCTCCTTGAATAAATTCAGGAATTCCAGCATTTTTTTCCTTGGATTTTAGGAGCTCTTGGCTTTTTCTTAGTGAGTTTTAACTACACATGGTGATTCTGCAGCTAAAAACCTACAAAAGGCACAAGTTCTGTCCATAAAAAGCTTTTTTCCTGACATTAATTCCTTGAATTCAGGTCCTGTCTTGTTGTTTCAGCTCTTTTCAAGAAAAGGGAATTTTAACACATTTTTGGAGGGAAGGATTTCAAGTTTCCTACTGAAACTCAGTGGTTTTAATTCTTATTTTAATATTCAATCCCTATTTATTTATTTATTTTTAGTATCCATTTGGAGCTGGTTTAGAGCACCAAGTTTCATTTCCTTTTCATCTCCTGCTGTTATCTTTTATTATTTATCTTTTATTGTCTGTTATCTTTTATTATCTGCTATCTTTTAATGTCACTCACCATCCTTAATTCCTGAGAACTTTCTTCATTCAAAATCCCTGGATTTTGGCCAAAATCTTCTCCTTTTCCTTCATGGAGTTACATCCCTGTGACTTGTTCTGGGAATATTTATCCCCAATTAAACCTGCAGGTAAATAATTATTAATCAGATTTATCACAATTTGCTGAATGATAAAAGCAAAAAAAAAAAAAAATCATGAGGAAAAATCCTTCTCTGTGAATTTCCTCCACTCAAATCAGAGCTGGATTTGCATTTCCTGTTGCACTAAAATTTCTGGTAAATTAAAGAAATTCTTACATTTATTTAATAACACTTTTTGGAGATGTTTTTAGCTTGTGCAAACATTCTGGGTATTAAAGGGCTTGGTAAAAATATAAAAATAAACATTAAATTAGGAATATACAATAATACAAAATATAAAACTATAAAAATATATAAATACAATAGCATCGAAATAGAAATAGAAAATAAATATAAATATAAATATAAATGACCACTCAGTGTCTCAGCACTCAATGGACTATTTAATGTGATGTTAAAATGTTGTCAAAGAAATGTAAGACTGAAGTCTATAAAGTTATAAATCTTTAAAAATAAGGGGTTTTTTCTCCCATTTTCCTTTTTCCCAGCATTTTTATNTTTTCAAGAAAAGGGAATTTTAACACATTTTTGGAGGGAAGGATTTCAAGTTTCCTACTGAAACTCAGTGGTTTTAATTCTTATTTTAATATTCAATCCCTATTTATTTATTTATTTTTAGTATCCATTTGGAGCTGGTTTAGAGCACCAAGTTTCATTTCCTTTTCATCTCCTGCTGTTATCTTTTATTATTTATCTTTTATTGTCTGTTATCTTTTATTATCTGCTATCTTTTAATGTCACTCACCATCCTTAATTCCTGAGAACTTTCTTCATTCAAAATCCCTGGATTTTGGCCAAAATCTTCTCCTTTTCCTTCATGGAGTTACATCCCTGTGACTTGTTCTGGGAATATTTATCCCCAATTAAACCTGCAGGTAAATAATTATTAATCAGATTTATCACAATTTGCTGAATGATAAAAGCAAAAAAAAAAAAAAATCATGAGGAAAAATCCTTCTCTGTGAATTTCCTCCACTCAAATCAGAGCTGGATTTGCATTTCCTGTTGCACTAAAATTTCTGGTAAATTAAAGAAATTCTTACATTTATTTAATAACACTTTTTGGAGATGTTTTTAGCTTGTGCAAACATTCTGGGTATTAAAGGGCTTGGTAAAAATATAAAAATAAACATTAAATTAGGAATATACAATAATACAAAATATAAAACTATAAAAATATATAAATACAATAGCATCGAAATAGAAATAGAAAATAAATATAAATATAAATATAAATGACCACTCAGTGTCTCAGCACTCAATGGACTATTTAATGTGATGTTAAAATGTTGTCAAAGAAATGTAAGACTGAAGTCTATAAAGTTATAAATCTTTAAAAATAAGGGGTTTTTTCTCCCATTTTCCTTTTTCCCAGCATTTTTATCCCAATCCCAGCCTGCCCAGCCAGGGCTGGAAGTGAAGCTTTGCTGACATTAAGGAGGAATCAAGTGCAGATCCCTAAAAATCCACTCTGCATTAATTCCAATCCAGGGCATTTCAGGACTGGGATTTTTAATTCCACAAGAGCCCACAAAATATTCAATATTTACTTCAGGGGGTTTTATGAGGCCTTTGTTCCATGCAGGAATTTTATGGGATCTGGGATTTCCTGGCATTTGCATCATCAGCTGTTAATTAGTGAAAATTCCCTGGGAATAAACAGCAATACCTCCCCAACCTTCATAAACAAAAATTCGCTGGGAATAAACAAAAATACCTACCCAAAGCCACAAAATCCTGTGGGATTTGTTGCTCCAGGAGCTCGGGATGGAACAAAATCCCAGCCAGCTCAACTTCTCCCTGTCCTGACATTCTAAAGGGAAAAAGCTGAGGGACAATGAAGAAATTCTGGGGAAAAAACCCCCAATTTTAACAATTCACATTTCCTAGCCCATTATCTCTGAAGATTTTTTAGGATTTTATGGGATGAATTTAGGATTTTAGGGATTTTTGAGGATTTTATGGGAGCTGTAGGAATGCTGTGATCCCAGAAATTCCCAAACAAAAGGGAAATGTGTTGCTATGATCCCACCTCAAGCTGTTCCTTGGATTCTTTCTTTCCCAGCTCCTTTTGCTTTCCTTCTGTGTCCCTCTTGTGGTAACTCAGGAGAAATGGCCCAGCTGGACTGGAAAAACTCATTCCCAATTTTTTTCCCTGTGGATTTAGCCTGTAAAAAAAAAATTAGAATTTTGTCAGCATAGAGAATATTTCTATTTAAAAAAAAAAAACAACAGATTTTTTTTTGTTCTTTCATTTATTGGTATTCAGGTGTGGTGAAATAAGTAAAATTTTAAGGCATTTTCATTTAGGATTTGTTTTAAGGAAAAAGGGAAGAAAAAGGCAATAAGGAGAGACAGAAAATGAAGAAAATAGAGCATTTGTATGAAATTCTTTGTTAGAAAAGGCACTGGAAGAGATTGGTGTGGATTCCCCATCCCTGGAAGTGCCTGAGGACAGCTTGGATGGGGTTGGAACAACCTGGGATAGTGGGATGGATGAGATTTAAGGTATTTGTACCCCAAACCATCCTGGAATTCTGTGATTTTTAAACCCTCTGAGCTCCCTAAGTACTAAATAAAAATATGTGACCAGAGCAGGGGGGGAAATAAAGTGATTAATTTGCTTCATGAACATCCTGGATGCATTTCTTGCTCTGGGTGGGAGCTCCTCCCTCCCCACCAGATCCTTGCTCCACCCTCACCTCCCCCTAACCCAAATTGTTCCATCCCAGGATAAAAATATCCCATTTTTACCTTGTTTTTGCCCAGCCTGGGCTCCACTGGCTGTGCCCCCTCACAAAAATATCCCATTTTCCCCCATTCTGGCCAGCCTGGGCTCCATTGCCTGTACCCCCCTCACAAAAATATCCCATTTTTCAGCTGTTTTTGCCCAGCCTGGGCTCCACTGGCTGTGCCCCCTCACAAAAATATCCCATTTTCCGCCCCCATTCTGGCCAGCCTGGGCTCATTTGCTGTGTCCCCCCACAAAAAAATCCCATTTTTCCCCTGTTTTTGCCCAGCCTGGGCTCCACTGGCTGTGCCCCCTCACAAAAATATCCCATTTTTCCTGTTTTTCCCAGCCTGGGCTCCATTGGCTGTGCCCCCTCACGTCACGGAGCTGTTCCAACCTTATCTCCATGGCTGGGAATTCCTGGAGACCAATCCCATCCCAGCCCCGAGTGGAGGAGGATGCCAGCAAATCCCAGAGCTGCTGGGCTTTGGAATTCAAATCAGCTTCAAGGAAAGGCCTCTCCTTCTTCCCAGGGCTGGGATTTCTCCCCAGCACTTTGGGTTTGTCACTCCTCAGCAGCACCTGGGGATAACCACCTGCACGTTTTCACCCCCTGCAAGCAGAAAACATCTTTTTAAATGTTAATTCGCTCACGTTTCTTCTCTTCTTGTGAATTCCAGCTTCTGACCTGCGGGGAAATGGGGAACTCAGCACGGTTTGCAGGGAATTGTGCCAGTTTTTGCCTGTTTAAATTCCACACTGGCTGCACAGCAGTCAAGCCCAGTGAGTCACAGCCTCTCCTCTGCAGCAGCCCGGATTTGAGGGAGAAAACTTGCACAAAACACACAAAAAAAATACAGCCTGGGAGCCCTGTAGCCTGGCTGTGCATCCATTTTATCCTTAAAAGCTTCAAAGTGGCTCCCAGAGCTTCCAGCGTTGCAACGGAACAAAATTATCCCGAAATTCACATGCCTCTGCTCTGTGTCGGTATAAAGAGAATTCCAACCTCCAGTTTAAACCAGTTTGGTTTTCCAGCTGCTTTTCCAGCTCCACGCAGGCCGTGGTGGGGGATCTGCAGCTTCAGCACCTCAGACAGCAGCACCAAAGTGTCCCCAACGCCACCCTCAGGGGACAAATCCACCTCCTGCTGGCACAGGAGGGACATTTCCACGCTTGTCCTTAAAGGCACCGTTATTCCCCGAGCTGTGGCAGGGACAGAACCCGGCAGAGCAACAGAACTTTGATCCCTTTCCAAGACTTTTGAGGATTCTGTCAAGCAGCCAAATGTTTGGAGTGTGTTGTGTTTATTAATAAATAAAAGTGTTTGCAGCAAGCAGCCACCTGGCTTTGTACTATTTTTTTTTTCCTCCCCCTCCGGTTCCACTTTCATCCTCAAATGTTATTTCACGCTTTCTCCCCGTTACTCTTTGGTCTGAACAGTTTATTGTACTTAAAAATGAGATTAATTCAGTCTCACTGCAGAAGTGGTGACTCCTGTGTTCTCTGGACTTGTTTTTTTCCCTCCTTTTGCTGCACAATATTCCCAGGACAAGGATGTTTTCCAATCTCCATCTTTTCAGCCCAGCAGCTGCAGATCTGGTACACGTTGTTTCAGGCTGGGCTTTATCCTACACCAAAAGCAAGAATATAAAATCAAAGTTATTTATAAGAGAAGATACATATTTGCATCTTAACGTGGAAGGGAAGAGTGACTGAATATCCAGCCTTTCCCAACACTTAGAAGGGATTTATTGTGTGCTGATCTAATGGAATGAGGGTAAATCCAAAGTTTTTGCTTTATTTAAAGGTAGAAATGTGGTGCTCCCTTCTCTGACCTCACAGAATCCCCAGTCCAGCACGCCCAGAGCAGCTCAGCTTTCCCTCAGGGCTATGGGGTATTACAGGTGTGACAGGAATTACAGCTGGAGCAGGAATTACTGTAATTCCTGATCCCTAATTCCCACTTAACCCCCAACAGGGGTTCATTTCTAACAGAACAGGCAGAGCTGGCAGCTCATGGTGGGCACAGAGGATGAAGTGACCCCATTGTCACCACGGCGTCACCCACCTCAGCCCCTCCATCCCCTCACAAGTGTCCAGTGTCACCTCATTCCCCGCAGAGTGACCTCTCCACACCTCAGCCCCTCCATCCCCTCACAAGTGTCCAGTGTCACCACATCTCCCTCAGAGTGACCTCTCCAGGACCTCAGCCCCTCACAAGTGTCCAGTGCCACC
>VZRH01007993.1:6394-31294 GCA_013397555.1 Urocynchramus pylzowi | reverse complement strand
GACAAGTTCTGAGCTCTGGTTCCTCGTGGCTTAAAATCAGGTTTTAGTTTTGGGTTTTTTTATTATTAGAGTTAATGGTTGCTACCTGAAAGAGAATGAAATTGTATTTATTTAGCAATTCACAGCTCGTAGGCAGGGGAGGAATTAGGATTACAGTTTCCAAGAAGTGCTGCAAATGAAGATAACAATCTCGGTGTGCCCGTAGTAAACAACAGAAACACCGAAGAACTCTCCCGTATTTTTAAAAAAGCCTCACTTTTCTCCAGTTTAAAGATCATGGAATATTCAGGTCCCTCACAGAAATCCCATTATTAACCATTAAATGCTTGTACATCTCCCACGTGTTAAGAGATGAGTTTAAAGAGCAGTTGAGAGCTTTAGGTGATTTTTTATGCCCAAACCAAACATCCTGGACCTGGTTTTTGTCCTTTTATTCGCAAAAGCTGCCCCAGCTGGGTCTGTGAGTGCAGCAGAGAGCACATCCAGCTCCACAGGTGTGCAGGCAGGACTGAGAGAGGATTTCTCCTGTCCTATGGGTTTATCCCAGCACAAATTAAATCAATTTTTATGCCTGAAAGTGCTCAGTGACAGCAGGGATGTGCTCAGGTCACTGTGTTTGTGAGTCAGAGAGCTCAGAGCTGTTGGGTTATTTTCTGTTTATTTGCAGCTTTTGGATTTGGTAGAATTGATCCAGTTTGGGCATTGAGAGATCAGAATTGTTTTCTACCAGCAGTAAAATCTCAGTGTACACTCAGACTGTTCATTAAAAGAGACTTTTAATCACATTTAATTTTAAACCTTTAATGGGTTGTGATCATTCCAGAGCTCCCAGTAGAGAATTTGTGGCAAAGGAGAAGAAAAACCACCCCAAAATCAGCCTCATAAGCTGAAAGTCCAGACAAGAGGATTATTAATTGGCCTTTTTTTTTGTCTAAACACGTTTGAAAAACCTTTGAAGTCAAAGTTAAAAAAAAATAATAAAAGCTGTGGAGAGCACCTTCAGGTACTGGTTTTGTCTCCTGGCTAAAAGAAAGGGATTTTATGTTTATTTATTTTTTTTTTTAAATCAGAGTGGTTTTAAGTTTCTGCAAACTTTTGTGGTCATCCTGGTGCTCATTTTGATGTTAGAAATGTCATTTTTGGGGAGGGACTCTCAGGTGGAACAGGCCCCGTTTCCTCCTGAGTGAAGTAAAACAAAGCCCAGGATCTGCTCAGACCTGCCCCTCTCAACGGGCTCAGGGCTGATAAAATCACAAAATCTGGGGTTTTTTTAAGAGGTTCTGAGCAAAATTTTTGCTGCCCTCACCAGCTAATTGAAGTTTGTTGTTCTTTTTGGCAGGAGGCATCTTAAATAATGACTTCTCCAACTGATCAGGTTTTGCTTAATGAAATATTAACCCTGTGATTATAATTAAAGCTAATGAAGTAAATAATTTTATTTAGAGGTGGAAACTTCTGCTCTGCTTTTCAAAAAGATGAGTTGAGCCATGCAGGGCACCTCATTTTTTAGGAAAATTTGATGTATTTAGTTCAAAAGAACTTCTCCCAATATATTTAATTAATAGTTTAATAGCATTACAATTGATTAGTGATCAATTGCCAAAAGTAGGAGTAGAGCACAAACATTTTCTACAGAAAATTCTATTTCCATTGTTTCCTAGAATTAAATAAACATAAGAATCGATTTTCTGAAGTGTTTTAAGAGGAATTTAAAACACTCAGAGCAGCTGTGGCTGCCCCTGGATCCCTGAAGTGTCCAATGAGCACCTGGATCATGGGAGATGCCCCTGGCTGGGCTTTAGGGTCCCTTCCACCCCAGAGCATCCCGGGATTCTCTGGAATTCTCATTCCTGCCTCGTTTTTTCCCTGCTGGGACCCTCGGTGTGGATGAACTCAGCTCCTGGCGTGGCTCAGCCAGGCTGGGGCAGCTCCTAGGCCGGCGGTCTGGCCTAGGGAGGCTGGGTTTCATTTCCAGTGCTAACAAAGGCTGTTTTGTCCGGGCCAGACGAGTCCTTGTTGCTCAGGTCCCATCTGGAAGCGCCGCTCCCTCCCAGGGGCGAGGCTTTCCCCAGCTTCCTCCTCTGGAAAGGGAAAGCAAATCACCCTCACTCGGGGATCCCAGCAAAGCCCTGAAGGGAAAAACACAAACAGCAGCAGCTGCCTTTGCCACCCCAGCCCAAAATGTGGGGTTTGGGGGATTCCCTGAGCTGGGGGTGAAAATCCATCAGCAGCATGGTGCTGGAGCCTCGTTGCAGGACTCTTCTAGCAGAGTACCTGCTGGAGTTAGGGTGCAGTTGAAGTTCTTGTTGCAGCTTGAAATGCAGCACTTGAAAGCAGAGCTGGGTGAGGAGGCTGCAGGTGTGCTCACCTGAGGCTCTGCTCCTGGCCTGGCTGGGTGTGGGAGCTGGGAGCAGGAGTGGAGATGGGAATATTCTGGTAGCACTGATCCAGGACTCACAGGCAGCAGGATCCCAGAATCCCAGCACGATTTGGGTTGGAAAACCTTAAATCTTCAAAGTCCCAGAGTCAGGATCGCCTTCCACTGTCCCAGGGTGCTCCAAACCCTGTCCAACATGGCCTTGGGCACTTCCAGGAGCAGCCACAGCTGCTCTGGGAATTCCATCCCAGCCAGGAATTCCTTCCCAACATCCCTCACCAGATTCCCCTTTCCAGATTGAAGCCATTCCCTGTTGGATTCCAGTCCTTGTCCCAAATCCCTCTCCAGTTCTCCCCTTTAGGCTCTGGAAGTGGCTCCAAGGCCTCCCTGGAGCTTCCCTCCTCCAGCCTGGCCTTGAATCCCCACAGGGAAGAATTCCTTCCCAATATCCCACCTATCCCTCCCCTCTGGCACTGGGAGCCATTCCCTGGGTCCTGTCCCTCCATCCCTTGTCCCCATCCCTCTCCCTGGATGTCTCAGGGGCTGGGATCCTGGTTAACACCATCTTGCACCTCCCTTAAATCCCACCCCACCCCTGCCCTGGGCAGGGACACCTCCCACTGTCCCAGGCTGCTCCAAACCCCATCCAGGCTGGCCTGGGGCACTTCCAGGGATGGAGCAGCCACAGCTTCCCCGTCCCCCGCTGGTTTCTGTCCCTTAGCTGGGTCCCTGGCCCTTTTTTGTGTCCCAGGGAATGTTTTGGAGGCCAGCAGAGCAGAGAGGCAGGCCCGGCAGTTTTTGGGAGTAGTTTTGTGGCACCTCAGTGCTCAGCCCAGAGCTGCCAAACTCGCCGTGCCAGAAGTTGCAGCCAACATTTTTTCAAGCAGAGCAGTGGCCCCCCTGCCACCACAGCTGCCCGTGCCAGGTTTTTAATCCAGAGCACACAGGCTGACATCACAGGAGGGTTGGGAGCAATCACTTCCTCATCCAGAGCCTGCCAAGGCTCTGCACTTCACAGCACAGGTGACATCACTGCTGCCTCCCCGAGGGCTGGGACAGCACAGCCACTCCTGCCCTTGACATTTCCTCCTTTTCTGCCTTTAAAAATCTCAAACTGAACCCAAACTTTGCTGGTTTTATTTTTTAAACAGGAAGGCAGTTTTTTATGAGCACCCAAAAATGTATTAAAATCAACCAACCTTAAAATAATGCATTGTGGGGTAGAAATGCCTGGGAATGCTTGTAAGGAACTCAGATAAACTCCAGGCTTTGGAATCCCACCTGTGCCAGATCAGGCCTTATTTATCTTTTCTAAAATGGCTCTGTCAATTGGAAATGGATATTTGAAGTGGATATTTGTCTGCTGACACCTGTGCAGAGTCTGTTCCACAGCGAGCTGATGGGATTTGCCCTCACCCCACTAATGGGGTTGTGCTGCTGCTGCTGCTCCTTCCGTGGGCTTTGATTCCTTTTTCCATCTTCCCTTTTGCACTTTCAGTTCCTTTGGGCTGATTGTTTCTATTAAAAGGCAGAGCCTGGAGATAACACCAATAAAAGTCAGCCCATTTATTTATTTTATTTAAATGTTCCTCATTTCATTTGCAGAGCTGGAAACGGAGCTGGTGGCTTTGAGGGCGGGTCCTGATGGCTCAGGGCAAGTGGGAAGTTTGCTTTGGACTTTAACTCTTACAATTGGCTGTTAAATTTTTAATGTGGATCTCTCTAAATGAGAAATAAGCTGAGTTTGCTTCCTTACAGCTTGAAGAGGGCAACTTTTTTTATTTATTTTTTTTATTTCTTTTACAAGAGGTTTTGTGTTCTCCCTGGGAGCAGCTTTCTGTCAGAATTAAGTTGCACCTCCCAGAGAAATTGCATTAAATCTAAGTTGTTAAACTGTTGTATTCAGAGACAAAGGCCTTGAGTGATTTTTGTCCTATTTGGCTGATAAAAATTTATAAATAAATCTTAACTTTACAAACATGGTGGGGGGTGTTAATTGTCCCTTTGATAGGGAAATGACCCCAGCACTCCCCTCAGATGTTTTGTGACTATTTCAGTCACTTTGGTGGCCCCTTTCCCACATTTTCCACTCAAAATTATCATGGATTAAGATAAACTTATCCCTGTTCAGCTTTTGGTGGTATCTTGGCTAAAGAAGGCAGAGAATAAACCAAATTTTGGGGTCTTTCCCATCTCAGTTTTGAGGTGCTAAAGCCCCTCAGGGCTGGAGAAATTAAACCAGGACACCTGGGAAGCCCAAGGGGCAACACCTGCAGTGGCCATGCCAAAATCCAGGCGTGACATCCACACCTCCTGGTGGTAAAAGTGCCCAAAAATGGAGTTATTTTTATCAGGAGAAAGGCTGGGGGTGGGGAAGTTGCTGAGCCAGCACCAAATGTTGCAGAATTCTGTGGTTCTGGTAGTCTGTGGTGGATACAGGAATAGGTGGGGGAAATTCCTGTTCCCAGGTGGATCCCTGGAATAAAAAGAAGAGTGAGAAAACAGCTGCTGGAATTGTTGAAATGGAATTTTGTTATGTAAGGCTGTGAAAAAATGTAACTGCAGAAAAGCAACCTCCTTGTTTTCCTGCTTATCAGTTGTAGTTTAAATAATCCTGTGAAACAGGAGGTGATGGAGCAAGTATTGATTGTGGGATTGTATGGAAAAATACAATCTGCAGGAAAGCAATCTCCTCCTGGAAACTTTATTCCAACTTATCAGTTGGAGTAGAAATAATCCTGGAAAACAGGAGCTGATGGAGCAAATCGTGGTTATATAATGGGTGTGTATATAGTGCTCTTGGCAGCATTTTTCTCTGGGGGTTTTTCAGTGCCACACAAGGTTTTGGGGTTTGTTTTGGGGATCATTTTGGGTGTGCACCCCAATTGCAGGTGAATGGTCCTGATGGGATCCTGCAGAATGGAGCCGTGGATGAGAACGTGGCCAAGACCAGCCAGCTCCTGGCAGAGCTCAACTTTGAGGAGGATGAGGAGGACACTTACTACACCAAGGATCTCCCTGTGCACGCCTGCAGGTGAGGCTCCAGAGGCAGGAGGGAAAAGCTTTTTGGGAACAGCTCCCTGTGCTGCTCTTGGAGTTCTTGAACAGATTTGGAGCTGCCACGTTCACTTCTGGCCAGCTCAGAGCTCCCTGGGGGATAAACCCCAGGCTCAGCCACCCCAGTGATGGGAATATTAAATATTAATACATTTTTAAAATTAATATTAAAAATATTAATTAAATATTAAAATATTGGTGACTCACAACAGAAATTTGGCTCCTGTTTGATGTTTCTCCCAGCACTGATGTTCCCCAGTTTCCACCTCCCCTTATTTTTGTGCCCTGTAAATCCAGTTAGAGCTTGGATTTGGATTTTCCTCTCAGCATAACCAATCACTTGCTGGTTTTCCCTTTGCAATTGCAGTTACTGTGGGATCCACGACCCTGCCTGTGTGGTTTACTGCAACACCAGCAAGAAATGGTTCTGCAACGGGCGTGGAAACACCTCTGGCAGGTAAATGATGGAATCATGAATAAAAAAGTCAACTTTGTACCCATTTCCTCTTTCACAGCACTGAGAAACGTTCCCAACATGGATGGAAAGAGGCAGAGACAACTTTGTACCCATTTCCTCTTTCAGAGCACTGAGAAACGTTCCCAGCATGGATGGAAAGAGGCAGCTCCTACCAACGTGTGCCACGATAAATAGATTTATTCACGTTTCACTAATTGCTAACATTCTAGCAATCAGTGTTTTACTAATTGCTTCTGGTGTGAAATTGTTGTAAATCTCTGCTGTAAATGTGTGCTGTTTGCTTGCAGCCACATTGTGAACCACCTGGTGAGAGCCAAGTGCAAGGAGGTGACCCTGCACAAGGATGGGCCCCTGGGAGAGACCGTCCTGGAGTGCTACAACTGCGGCTGCCGCAACGTCTTCCTGCTGGGCTTCATCCCAGCCAAGGCTGACTCCGTGGTGGTTCTGCTGTGCAGGTGAGACAGGGCTCTGCTGCCAGCTCTCTTCATCATCTGGTTTTATAAAAAGCAGCCCTTGCTTTCATTTTGGCCCAAAACAGGTTTTATATTCTGGTTTGCCACCCTTTTTCCTTCAGGTGGTCGCGCAGAGTTCAGGGATGCAGGTGGATAATGCAGCAAAGGGAGTTCTGTTGTGTTGGGCAAAGATCTTAGAAAAGCAGAAAAAACTTCACTGTAGAAAAGTATTTTTCCTAAATTCTGCATTCCTTAATGGAAAAAAGGTGTTTTTCCCTCTTTTTTTGATCTTTGGAAAAGCCACAGCTCCATTCAGGAAGTGACTCTAGAGCTGTGGAGCAGTGACTCTCACTCAGGGTGTTTTTCTCTCAGCTCACAGAGTCATTTGAGGCCACAATCAGAAATTGTTCTGACAGGCTCAGTCAGAACTGAAAATTTATAATTGTGTGTGTTTTAATTCGGTGCTGTCACTGTGTGTTTGCCAGTAGAAATTGTATTTCTGTGGAGGAAGTTCTGTTTGGGAAATAACCTCTTTTTCTGGTCTGTGTGTGCACAATCTTCATGGATTATAACCACCTCCAAAGGTGTCATATTTAATATTTTAAAGCATTTTCAGTCCTGGAAGCACCCAAGCAACACTTCTCACAATACTGAAACAAGAACTGAAAAACTAATTTTCCCAGCAGACTGGGGTTGTTCTGCTTGGATTTTCCCTGGTTTTTGAGCAGTTTGAGGAGCACACCAGCCCTGTTTCCACCCTCCACACCAGAATGTCCCTCACTCTTGCCTGATGTCACATCTCCTGGCTGTGTTTTGGTCCTGCAGGCAGCCATGTGCCAGCCAGAGCAGCTTGAAGGACATCAACTGGGACAGTTCCCAGTGGCAGCCCCTGATCCAGGACCGCTGCTTCCTCTCGTGGCTGGTGAAGATCCCCTCGGAGCAGGAGCAGCTCCGGGCCCGCCAGATCACAGCCCAGCAGATCAACAAACTGGAGGAGCTCTGGAAGGTACAGCCTCAACTTTCTGGGGTTTATTTTACCAGTTCTGGGGTTTTTTGGAAGGGAGGGCAAGACTTTCAGGAACTCTGGAAGGCAGAAATCACACAAGGTTTAAATCCTGCAGTGCCACAGTGGTCAGAGGATTCAGGAAATTATTGTAGGCTTCACCAAGCTGAAAACCAACTTTCCTTGCTCATATCAAGACTTCCAAATATTTCTGTTTTAAGTGATGCCCAGCAGAAGAGGGAGTTGTTGCTTCATTCAGTTATGGGGTTTCTGAGAGGTTTTTTGTGCATCCTTTAAAATATAAACTGAGTTTAATGTGATTTGTAGTGCCCTGGTGTAGCTTTAAGGGTGGTTCCACCTTGATATCACTCCCTGAATCAGTAAAACACAGTTTTACCAGTCCTGCTGTCAATTTTTACACTTCAAACTTTGAAACAGAACATCTCTGCTTTAATTTCTAGGAAAATCCATCTGCAACCCTCGAAGACTTGGAAAAACCTGGTGTTGATGAGGAACCCCAGCATGTCCTGCTTAGATATGAAGATGCTTATCAATACCAAAATATATTTGGTCCTCTGGTCAAGCTTGAGGCAGATTATGACAAGAAACTCAAGGAATCTCAGGTAAAATGTGTGAGATTCGCCTTTTGAGGGACTCCTGACCAGTGCTGGGGTCAAACATGGAATCACAGCCCAAAAGGAAGCCTTGAGTGAAGCAAATAAATGTTTGAATTGCTGTGATGTTGCAGCACTGGGATATCAGCAGTGATGGTGCTGTGTGATAGCAGGGAGAGGAGAGGAGAATCCTCAGAGTGAGGGGATTTAAGAGCTTGAAACACTTGGGAACTTCTCACCTTTTCTGTATTCAAGTTTTTCTTTCCCAAAACCACCTTCTCTCCCAGAAGTACAGCTGTTTGTTACCCTCAGAAGCTGCAGTTCCCTGTCAGGGAAATGGGAGTTCTGAGAGCTCCTGGAAACATTTAATGGGTGTTTGAAGTGGGGGAGGATTGCACAGCTGGTGAGCAGGACTTTGTTTCTCATCATTAACTCTCAGAACAGAATTCACCTTCTGCAGGTGCTGTGATCTCAGTCACAGGAATAAATACAGATTTTTGTGACATTGGAACATCAAGTTTTGTCATTTCTGCACTGTTTTGAAGCATAGGACTGTGGTGGTTGGCAAACAGCTCTTCAAGAAAATAATAGATGCTATTTTTTTTACCCTCAGACCCAAGATAACATCACAGTCAGGTGGGACCTGGGCTTGAACAAGAAGAGAATTGCTTATTTCACTTTGCCAAAGACTGATTCAGGTAAGGACACCTGGACTGTCTCTTTGTCAGGGGTTTTGTTCTGCCTTCTGAATAACACCAGCGTTCAGAGCACTCTGAGGGCTGGCCTGGGGTGGCTCTGGAAGGATTTTGTGGTTGTTCAGAGCTTTTTTTTCCCCCCTTCCTTTGCAGACATGCGCCTCATGCAAGGAGATGAGATCTGCCTGAGGTACAAGGGAGACCTGGCCCCCCTCTGGAAAGGAATTGGGCACGTGATCAAAGTTCCTGATAGTATCCTTTACTTAGAGAGCCCTCAGCAGGGCCAGGCCAAAGCTGGAGTCGTTAACAAGTCATTACTTATGTCCAAAAGTAATTCTCTGCTAATTTAAAATCTGTCGGTGGGGGGGGGGCTCTGCTGAAGAAAATCACAAAAATTGGGGAGAATAAAATTCAAATTTTTGCTCGAAATTACTACTTAACGAGGTTCTACAGATTATGGTGATGAGATAGCCATCGAGCTGAGGAGCAGCGTGGGAGCTCCTGTGGAGGTCACTCACAACTTCCAGGTGGATTTTGTGTGGAAATCCACTTCCTTTGACAGGTATTGAGGCAGCACCTCACAGCTTGGCAGGCACTGCATGCACTCAGTGTAGGTTTTTGTTCTTTGCCTTCACTGTTTTTCAAGCAAAAAAATTTGTCTTGCTTTGGCACCACCCATCAGAGATCTCAGTGTGTGGTGAACACCTGGTACCTGGTTCAGAGAGGCTAGAAATGGAATTTATGGCATAAAATGGCCATTTTTTCTCATTTTGAAGGGTTTCTTGCAAAGATATCAAAGGAAGAAATTTGCCTTATATTTAATAATACTTGAAACATAAGAAGAAAAACAGTTTTATAGTTGAGCTTCCTGAAATTGCCTTAAACAGTTAAAATATCAAAATTTGGCTCTGGGGCCCAGAGGCTTCAGCCAAGTCTATGTTTGGTAAGACAGGGGTTGGCTTCTTATCCTATTATTAGAATTTCCTATTAGTAGTATATCCTATTATTATTATCTCCTCTTATCCTATTATTTTATTCATTATGGCTGCAATTTTTTTTTTTTTTTTTCAAATCTTGCACCTAAATTCCTGTCACAGGTTCTTGCACCTCAAATTAGTGTCACAGATTCTGTCACCAAAGCTGGTGTTCCTCTCCACATTTTTCTGGGAATACCTTGTAATGTTCATGTGGGGAAAAAGCAAAAATCTGTGTTCTCAGAGTGTAATTTCTGTGATTTTAATTCTGTTAATAAGTGTTGGCCATTGTTCTCTTTCCCATTTATGTCTGATACCTGGTGTAGGACACCTGGGGATGCTTCACACCGATCTTCAGGAATAATTTTGCTGCTTTTCCTTCATTTCAGGATGCAGAGTGCTCTGAAAACATTTGCAGTGGACGAGACCTCGGTGTCTGGGTACATTTACCACAAACTGCTGGGCCACGAGGTGGAAGATGTCATCATCAAGTGCCAGCTGCCAAAACGCTTCACAGCCCAGGGACTCCCTGATCTCAACCACTCTCAGGTAACCTCATCTCCTCTCACTGCACAGGATGACAGAAAGCATTTATAAATACAGGTTTAACAACTTAAATCCTGTGCTGGGAATGTTAAATAGCAATAAAACTTTTTTTTTTTTTTATTTTTTAGGTTTATGCTGTCAAGACAGTCCTGCAGCGTCCTCTGAGCCTTATCCAGGGTCCCCCTGGCACTGGGAAAACAGTGACATCAGCCACCATTGTGTATCACCTGGCCAGGCAGGGCAATGGGTGAGAGCTGCTCTCTCTAAGCCTTCGTGGATGAGGTTGATTCATGCAAAGAATCACCTTGATTTTAAAAGCAAAAATCATTTGTATCATTGAACTGTATTTTCTGGGGAGACTTGGGCTCATTGCAAAAAATACCCTTCCCCAGTATATTTTTAGGGGATGTGTTACTACTTTATTTTTTATTGCAAGTCTAGTGGAAAGAAGTTCCAGTTTGTTGAGAGCTTTGGCTGATTTTTGGCTGATTTTTCCCAGGCCTGTGCTGGTGTGTGCCCCCAGCAACATCGCTGTGGATCAGCTGACAGAGAAGATCCACCAGACTGGCCTCAAGGTGGTTCGTCTGTGTGCCAAGAGCCGCGAGGCCATCGACTCCCCCGTGTCCTTCCTGGCCCTGCACAACCAGATCAGGAACATGGACAGGTGAGGAATGAGGAAAAAACTCAATTTTAGTGTTGATGATGGACACAGCTGAGGGGTGTTGTCACCGCAGCACCATGGTTTGCTTGATGGGATTATTTTGCTTTAGTTAAAAATCACTTTCACTGCAATCCTACACAGTTGATTGGGCTGTAAAGCAAAATTCCTGAAAAAATTCCATTTTTTTTTTTGAAAAAATTTTGAAAAAATTCCATTTTTTTTTCAGCATGCCAGAGCTTCAGAAGCTGCAGCAGCTCAAGGATGAGACTGGAGAACTTTCCTCTGCTGATGAGAAGCGTTACCGGGCGCTGAAGCGCACGGCGGAGCGGGAGCTGCTCATGGTGAGGGCCCGGGGCTGCCACCCCAAATCCCTGCTGTCCCCCAAGTCCCTGGGGCTGCCACCCCAAATCCATGCTGCCACCCTGAATCCCCACTGCCACCCCAAATCACTGCCCTCCCTCCATCCCAGTGCCCCCATCCCAGTGCTGCCCTCCCTCCATCCCAGTGCTGCCTCCATCCCAGTGCCCCCATCCCAGTGCTGACCTGCTCCCTCCCTGTCCCAGAACGCTGATGTGATTTGCTGCACCTGTGTGGGAGCTGGGGATCCCAGACTGGCCAAGATGCAGTTCCGCTCCATCCTCATCGACGAGAGCACGCAGGCCACCGAGCCGGAGTGCATGGTGCCCGTGGTCCTGGGGGCAAAGCAGGTAAGTCCTTGGATTCCCCTAAAAAAGTCTGGGAACACTGCAGGAAGTAGCACTAAACAGTCACATTCCCAGTGCAGACACACGACATTTTTCCTTTTCCTAACATAAACTTAACTGGCTTCATTTCGGGGTCAGCCCTGTTCATTTCAGGGTCAGCCCTGTTCATTTTGGGGTCAGCCCTGTTCTTTTAGGGTTAGTCCTGCTAGTTTCTCTTTCCATGGCCTGGAAGGTGTTGGTGCTGTTGGAACAATCTGGAGAGTGAGTAAGATTTTATATTAAAATGATCATCTGAAAAGAGAGTGACACTAAAGGTTTCTGAGCCTTTGGGGAGAGCTGAAGCTTATCACAAATTAGAATGATTAATTCCTAATATGCTAGGGAATGTTTTAAACTGACAGAGAGTGGGTTTGGATTTTATATTTAGGGGAAATCGTTGCCTGTGAGGGAGGGGAAGGGCTGGGATGGAATTCCCAGAGAAGCTGTGGCTGCCTTGTCCCTGGGAGTGTCCAGGGCCAGGTTGGAGAAGAGAAGTTCCAGGGAGATCTTAGACCCCCTTGCAGGGCCTAAAGGGGCTCCAGGGGAGCTGGAGAGGGACTGGGGACAAGGCATGGAGGGACAGGACACAGGGAATGGCTCCCACTGCCAGAGGGAATATTGGAAAGGAATTCCTGGTCATGAGGGTGGGGAGGGGCTAGGATGGAATTCCCAGAGCAGCTGTGGGTGCTCCTGGAACCCTGGGAGTGCCCAAGGCCAGGCTGGAGCCACCTGAGACAGTGGGAAGTGCCCCAGGGGTGGCACTGGGTGGGATTTGAGATCCTCCCAACCCAAATCACAATTCTCCATTTTCCAGTGGGATATTTCTATTATCCCAAACAACCTCCAGCAACCAAACTGAGCTATCCCCAAACTCTTCCCACAGCTGATCCTGGTGGGTGACCACTGCCAGCTGGGGCCTGTGGTGATGTGCAAGAAGGCAGCCAAGGCTGGGCTGTCCCAGTCCCTGTTTGAGAGGCTGGTGGTGCTGGGCATCCGGCCCATCCGCCTGCAGGTGCAGTACCGCATGCACCCCGCGCTCAGCGCCTTCCCCTCCAACATCTTCTACGAGGGATCCCTCCAGAACGGGGTCACTGCAGGTAAGGGGCTGCTGCCAAGCTCAGCAGCATCACAGGGCAAAGCAGCAGAATGCTGGCCTTCCCTCAGAAATGGAGTTTGGAAACAGAGCAGGGAGTAGCACTGAGCAGCTGCATTCCGAGTATAGGGAGACAAACATTTTCCCTTTCCATAATATAAACTTAAGTGGCTTCATTTTGGGGTCAGCCCTGTTCATTTTGGGCTTAGTCCTGTTCATTTTGGGGTCAGCCCTGTTCATTTGGGCTTAGTCCTGTTCATTTTGGGGCTAGCCCTGTTCATTTGGGCTTAGCCCTGTTCATTTTGGGGCTAGCCCTGTTCTTTTGGGTTTATTTCTGTTCATTTGAGCTAGCCCTGTTCATTTTGGGGCTAGCTCTGTTCATTTAGGGTTAGTCCTACTAGTTTGTTTCCTTGGCCTGGAAGGTGTTGGTGCTGTTGGAACAATCTGGAGAGTGAGTAAGATTTTATATTAAAATGATCATCTGAAAAGAGAGTGACACTAAAGGTTTCTGGGCCTTTGGGGAGAACTGCAAATCTTGAGCAGGGATCAAAGCAGGCATTCTCTCATCTGGGTTTGGTTTTTTAATAAAAAAATTAGCATCACGCTTCATTTTGAGGTGCTTTGATATGGAAATTGCAAAGTGGTGTTGCTGATTTCTTCTGCTCCCTGTTGCTGTGCTCCTCAGCTGACAGGGTGAAGAAAGGCTTTGATTTCCAGTGGCCCCAGCCTGACAAACCCATGTTCTTCTACGTGACCCAGGGACAGGAGGAGATTGCCAGCTCAGGCACCTCTTACCTGAACAGGTGAGCAAAACTCTGATATCTAAACCTGGCCTCAGTGTGCAGGGCAGGGCTGGTGATTCCTCATGGGTAAATCCTCATTTGTGCTTTCATAAAAGCCTCCCTCAGGGAGGTGCAGCCTGAGCTGCATTTCAGAGCTGGTTTTCCCTGGGCTCCTGGGAGGAAAAGGCACCAGGTGGGAGCAGCTCAGAGCTGAGCTGGGCTGGGATTGCTGTGTGGAGGAGTTCACCTTCTCTGGGTGTAGAAGGAGCAGGGCATGATAAAATTCATTCATGTGGATGAATTTGGGCCAGCAGGAATTGCTGATCAAGTCACATTTTGAATTCCAGTAACTCCTTAAGCAGAATCCTAAATCTCAGATTTAGTTCAAAAGGGATGGAAATGAACTTTTTTTTTTTTTACCTATCCCTTTTTCCTGCACATTCAACCTTCTTTTTC
The DNA here is from genome assembly GCA_013397555.1 of Urocynchramus pylzowi. Lineage (NCBI taxonomy): Eukaryota > Metazoa > Chordata > Aves > Passeriformes > Fringillidae > Urocynchramus > Urocynchramus pylzowi. The sequence continues at coordinate 17,363 of VZRH01007993.1, read as the reverse complement.
AACAAATAAATGTAAAATCTGCTCCTCTTGGGTCATGATTGTTCACGTGCCTGGCAGGGAAACCAGCCCAACTTGTAAAAAAAAAAAAAAAAAAAAAAAAAAAAAAAAAAAATAGCAGCTGAGATATTTTTAATCTCAGTCTGTTTCCTGAGCAGCATGTGCAAGACTGGATACAGTGGAGCAGATTGTGCACAAACAAACAGCACAATGGTTGGCTGATAGGGGGCATTGACATTCAAAACATTCTATATTTAAAGCTTTAAGATAAAGCAGCCAAAGGATCTGGGGGATGTTTGGAATGATGCTGATTGTAAAAGTTCCACGTGTACATTGAACTCCAGCAAGAAATTCCATTTGGAATTGAGGAGGTTTTACTGTTTGTTGTGCAGTTCTGAGAAGGTGGATGTGAAATTTGTGTGGTTCTGAGGCCTTTGGGATGTTGGTTTTGGCCCAAATTCCTCTGTGCATGTCCAGAGTGAGGAGCTCAAGCTGAATTAATTGCAGTGCTTGAGCAAAATTGATCTTTCCATTGAAACACCCTCACATGGGAGGCTTTTAAATCCCATCAACTGGCTAAAAACTGAGGCCTGATGCCCTGACCCTCCTTGGCTGACCCAATCTGCCTCTCCAGGACGGAGGCTGCCAACGTGGAGAAGATCACCACGAAGCTGCTCAAGGCTGGGGCCAAGCCTGACCAGATTGGCATCATCACCCCCTACGAGGGGCAGCGCTCCTACCTGGTGCAGTACATGCAGTTCAGTGGCTCCCTGCACACCAAGCTCTACCAGGTACTGGGCTGCACACAAGCCCAAAAGTCACAGATTGTGAAATTCTCAAGGGTTTCTTATGTTTATTCCATCTTCAGGGTCAGTCTGTGTTGATCCATTTTTGAGTTAATACCGATCGACCAGTTTTTGAATTTTTAAGTTGGTTTTGGTTAAAATCAAGGAGAACAGTTAAGAGGTACCAATGGGAACAGGGAAAGGAGGAAGCCCTGCTAAAATCTGTGTGGAAAGATGCTCCAACAAATCCTCTGAGGCACAGAAGGGAGAGGTCACTGTGGAAAACCTTGTGCCTTCATCAGCCCTCCGTGCCAAGGGACGTGCAGGAAACCAAGCAAATAAATCCTGGTGGCCACACGATTTATTTGCTTGGGAACACATCCTGCCACCAGTGGAACTCCTCCACCAAACAGAAAAATGAGCTGCTACAAACAGGACAATTTTGTGTTTAATATGGTCTTGTTTTGCAAGATTGAGAACTTGAGCAGTGTTTTCACTGCAGGGAGACTTGGTGGAAATATTTTTCCCTGTGCCAGGAATGATGTGTCCCTCTCACTGAGGTTTCTCAGAACTAATTTGGACCTTCTCATCCTACAAAATTTTGGAACAGTCAGAACTTTTTGGCAGTATCCTCAAGCAAAGAGCTGCTTTGCACAGTTTTGGGGAAACAGGAGAACCATAAAGCTCTGAACATGAAAGGAATTTCTCCTAAACTGAGACTCCCTGTTCCCCTCTGGGGAAGCTGCTCAGTGCCCAGAGGAATTACCAAATCATTCCTCACTCCAAAAACAACATTTTTCTCAGCTGATGGAAGGCTCAGTGCGTGGCCAGGGCCTTTGGCAGTGCCTGCTGGTGGCAGAGCTGTTTTGCTTCCGTGCCTGAGGTGTTTTCCTGTGTTCCAGGAAGTGGAAATTGCGAGTGTGGATGCCTTCCAGGGCAGGGAGAAGGATTTCATCATCCTGTCCTGTGTGAGGGCCAACGAGCACCAGGGCATTGGCTTCCTCAACGACCCCAGGAGGCTCAACGTGGCCCTGACAAGAGCCAGGTAAAGAGAAACTGGGCATGGAGGGAGCTGCAGGAAACAGGGAGAGGGATGGAGGGACAGGACACAGGGAATGGCTTCCCAGAGGGCAGCGTTGGGTGGGATATTGGGAAGGAATTCTTCCCTCTGAGGGTGGGGAGGGGTTGGGGTGGAATTCCCAGAGCAGCTGTGGCTTCTCCATCCCTGGAAGTGCCCAAGGCCAGGTTGGAGCAGCTGGAAGGTGTCCCTGCCATGGCAGGGGTGGCACTGGATGAGCTTTAAGGTCCCTCCACCCCAAGCCATTCTGTGCCATTTTTATCTGCTCATCTCAGCCCCTGTCACCATTTGGCATCAGTAAATTTTGGAAGTCACCATGTCCTTCCCATTTTCAGCACAGATCCCTTCCCTTCATCTGCTGCTTTATCACTTCCAGCAACCATTTTGTGCCCATTTGGCTTTTTTTAATGGGTTTGATTCCAGAGAGGCTGAGGTGGAACCCAGCACGCTGCTGCTTGGCTTCCCTGGTGGTTCCAGTCTTCAAAACCAGCACAGGGGGGTTTGGTTGGACACAGAGCAAGCCTGAAGGAGGAAGTTTGTGCTGCTGGAGGAAATGCCTGCAGCAATCTCCTTCCAGGTGTTGAAACACATCTGGAATGGTTGCTGCAAACAATTCCAGCTGCATCAGGCTCCTCCTGCAGCTCCCAGAGAGAAGAACCCAGGGGCTGTTCTGACATCAGCATGGATTTAACACCACCAAGTTAATCGTGGTTCCTCTGTGTTCACAGGTATGGGGTGATCATTGTGGGGAACCCCAAAGCCCTGTCCAAGCAGCCCCTCTGGAATCACCTCCTGAATTACTACAAGGAGCAGAAGGTGCTGGTGGAGGGGCCCCTGAACAACCTGCGGGAGAGCCTCATGCAGTTCAGCAAACCCCGCAAGCTCGTCAACACCATCAACCCTGTGAGTGACCTGCCCTGGCCCCGGGGCTGCTGACAGCAGCCAATTAGGCCCTGATGGGTTAATTAATCCTGAATGGGTGGAATGAGCCACCCACACAGCCTCACACCCCCAGAAGTTTCCATTTTTGCTGCCTTTTGGTGCAGCGTGACTTCAGGGGGAAGCAGCTGCTGCTGTCCCTGGGATGAGCAAACTTCATTATTTCTTTTTAATTGCAGGATTTTATTAGGAGTAAATCCTGAGGTGAATGAAATGAAGGAACTGGTTTGTGTAGAAAGGGCAAAGTCACTTTTAATTCTCAAGCTGCAAGTTTTATGCTTGATTTTTAACGTAAATTGTTATTGGGGGAGCTTGGCAGCCACCACAGAACAGTGAGTGGAGCAAGGGAATTGCCAGGGCCTCAGAATAGACTGAAAACTCATCAAATGTCTCACAATTTGGGACAGGCTGCTGGAAAATCTTATTTTTGGTGTTCAGGATATGGCTGAAATAATAATTAAAGGTTTTCTATGTGTTAGAATTAATTTCCACAACATTTGTGTGATCTGTGGAGTTTTATGGATTTTTACCCAAAATAGCTTCCACTGAGGTTGCAGTACAAGGTTTTCTGGGGGAAAAAAATGAGGATGAATGTCTAATTCCCAAAATCTGTGCAGGGTGCCCGTTTCATGACCACTGCCATGTATGATGCACGGGAGGCCATCATCCCTGGCTCTGTCTACGACCGCAGCAGCCAAGGTAAAGGAAATTCCCAAAATTCCCTTTTAGGGGTTTCTTTTTCCCCTCACCAGCCCCTGAGGGGTCACATCTTACACACTTCAAACTTTGAAACTTCTTAAAAGCTTTTAAACTTGTGCAAATTTTGAATTTGTTAAAGATTTAAACTTCAAACTACAGAAATGGAATTTAGAAATGGAATTGATGGAATTTGAGGACTGAAAATGTTTTGGATGACTTTAAGGGCTGAAAATGGAATGAATTTACTGACTGAAAATGCTTTGGATGAATTTAAGGATTGAAAATGTTCAGGATGAATTTGAGGCTGAAATGTTTGGGATTTAATTTAACAACTGAAAATGTTTGGGATGAATTTGAGGGCTGAAAGTCTTGAGCCTGGATTTTGCTCTCTGTAAATAGAATCCCAACCTGACATGTGCAGAGCAAGTGCAAAATGAGGGGAACAGGAGTGTGAGAAGCATTTCAGGGATCTCAGGTGGTGCTGTGAGGAGGAGCTGTGGGATGAGAGTGTGTTAGATGGATTTAGGGAATTTCCAGGTGTGAAATAAACAGCAAGGCAGAAACGCTGCTGACTCTTGGCAGGGGGAGCTCATCCTTTTCCACCCTGCTCCAGGGCTAGGGATTGATCCTGAAATATCCAGAATTCCTGCAATCCCTGTGCTTTCCCCTTTCCCAGGGCGTCCATCCAACATGTACTTCCAGACCCACGACCAGATTGGGATGATCAGTGCTGGCCCCAGCCACGTCACTGCCATGAACATTCCCATCCCCTTCAACCTCGTCATGCCCCCGATGCCCCCCCCGGGGTACTTCGGCCAGGCCAACGGCCCCGCTGCAGGTAAAGGGGGAAAACCAGCCAAAGAGCCATGTGGGAGGGATCCAGTTCCCTAAAAAATGGGTTTGTACTTCTCAAACTTCTCACTGCTGGTGGGATGGACTCTTTTCCAGGCCGTGGGGCTCCCAAAGGGAAGACCGGCCGTGGCGGGCGGCAGAAAAACCGATTTGGGATTCCTGGCACGAGCCAGTCCAACCTCCCCAACAGCCAGGCCAGCCAGGACGTGGTGTCCCAGCCCTTCTCCCAGGGCCCCCTGACCCAGGGCTACATCTCCATGAGCCAGCCCTCACAGATGAGTCAGCCTGGGCTCTCCCAACCGGAATTATCCCAGGTGAGCGTGGATTTTTGGGATATCAGAAGCTTTTCCTGGGATTTGTGTTGGTGATCTGTGCCTGCACCTCCTCCCTCCTGAGGGAAACGAAACTGAAACTGCTCTCAGTGACTCAGCTGCAGCATTTACACCCTGCTCTTCTGGGGGCATGAAAGTGAAATATTGCTTCAGTTGATGAGCAGCTCAAAAAACCCTTAATTTGGGGAAATTCTGCACCAAAAAAAGCAGATTTAAAAAAACCAAACACTCTCAGCTTAATCATTAACCTGGTTCTGCTTTGCACTTGAGCTGGACACTGATTTTGAGACTTCCCTCACCTTTCCCCTTGCAGGACAGTTACCTTGGTGATGAGTTTAAATCCCAGATTGACGTGGCGCTGTCACAGGACTCAACTTACCAGGGGGAACGAGCATATCAACATGGTGGAGTGACGGGACTGTCACAGTATTAGAGTGTAAGGAGCCCTGTGCCCCTTCCCTCACCTAAACTGTCCCCTTCCCTGATTTAAGCTGTCCCCTCCCTCTGATCTAAGCTGTCCCCTCCCTGATTTAAACTGTCCCCTCCCTGATTTAACCCTGACTGGGTGAGCAGGGACACCCCTAACTCAGCTCTCATTCTGCCCCCAGGTTGAGGAAGAAGAGCTAAGCTTGTGTGGAGCTTAGTTCATCAGCATTTTATTCTGGGTAATAAAAAAAATAAAATAAAATGGATACCTGTTTTCCACTGCTAAAACTGAAGCACCACTGTGTGAGAGCAACAGGAGAAAGAAACCAACCAACGGAGAGGAGAGAGAGAGAGAAAGGAGCGCGCGAGAGAGCCACTGCTGGAGCTCACTGAGACAAGGAGACTGACGAGAGGAGAGAGAGCCCTGGAGGACTGGCTGGCGCCTCGCTGGGAAGGAACTCACCCAACAGGAGTGCTCAGCTGAGTCCCTGCTCCCCCAGTCACCCCCAGCTCCGGAGAAGGGCCTTAAAAAAGCAGGTTTCACTTCATTCCATACTTCTCTTTGCGAGCAGGGCATTAACTTTTCAGAGCGGATGGGGAGAGGAAAACCCTCATCTCAGAGTTGGGCTCGTTTTGTGAGGGGTACTACAAATATTTTAGCAGGAACTGTTTACATTTTAGAAGCAGAGTATCTGAGAGAAGGGGGAAAAAAGAGAGAAAGTCCCTGCCTGGGTGACAGCCAGCCAAGCAGAAATCCAGCTGCTGCTCAACTCTGAGGTGCAGGTTTTGTTGTCCAACACTGGCTCTGAAATTTGTTGTCATCGTGTCGCCCACATTCTGAACGAGGTGGTTTTAAAGAGATTCTTTCAAAAAGAGCACTGAATTTTTTAAGAAGTTTTGTCTCTGAATTCTTAGTGGTGGACCTGGGAGATTTAGATCCTTGTTCTGAGAAGCTTATATTACAAAAAAAAAAACCTTAAAAAAAAAAACCAAAAAAAAAATACGTTTCAAACAAAAATTAGAGCACCATCCTTGAGAACTTTCAGTGTGATTTCAAGTTGCAGCAATCAGCCTCTTCTTCCTACATGGGATAGGTTTAGAGTGAGAGGAGCCTGCGTGCTCGAGCAGGAGGGTTTCAAAGTGTTTTCTGTATGCTTTAATTGGCAACTGTCTGGACTCTACTCTGTGAAAAACAGCCTTTCTGTAAGATGAACTTTATGCTTGAAAGGGGACGGGTTCCTGTGCCCTTCGGCCCTGGAGGGAAGGTGCAGCCAGGCCTGCTTTGGTCCCCACCGATTTTGGGGAGGAGTAGTGGAAATTGGGGATTATTTTGGATGGAAGGAAAGACTCCACACCACTGCAGGAGCAGGATGGACAAACGGACAAAGCAGGCAGGTGGTGGAAGGTGGTGGCCTCTGAGAGACAGAGCTGGGTTTAATTGGGGAGAATGGGTCAGGCTTTGGGGTGGCTTCTTGGGTGATGAAGGCAGGAGAGGGACAGAGTGAGGTGTTGAAGCGAAGTTTTCAGGGGGGAAAATAGTTTGAACAAACTTTGCTTTGTTGAAGCAGAGTTTTCAGCCCAGCTGGGGATCAGGGCTGGGAAGAGCCCAAGAGGAGAAGCCATCCACGCTCTGAGTTGTAGCCATGTCTGAAACACTCACAGGGGAACACTTGGGAGCTTTTCATTTCTGTCAAAACCTTTTTTAGGAACAGCACAGAGAGAGAATTGATTCCTCCAGCCCCGTTCTTAGCAGATCCTGAATTAGAATAACCTCTACCTCCCAATTGGCCAGCAGCAGCAGAGGTTGATCCAGAGCCTGGGTGTTCCTCAGGCTGGAGTTAAGCTTTACACTCAAAAGGGCTCCAAGTGTTTCTAGTCCTTTTTTTTTGGGGGGGAAAACTCAAAATACCTCTCATCTGAATGTACTTCAAACAGCTCAAACCCCATTTTGTACCCGGGGAGGGAGGGGGGAAACCCTTTCATTCCTGTCCTTCCTGGAGATCCCTGCCCTGGATTTGCTGGATTTGCCCCCAGAGCAGCCCTGGTGTGGAACACCCCAGGGAGGGACGTGCTCCCCCAGCCCCGGGGGGGAGCTGCAGAAACTGCAAAAACCACAAAAAACTCAACTCACAAAACCCATTCTTTTCTCATCCAAAGCCTCCAGAGTTTAGACTTCTAAAACAGTGAAAGAATGGAGACACAGGCCACCTTCCTTCCTCGTGAGATGGACTTGTTTTATTTATTAACATTGCCGAAGGGCTTTTTAATTTTTTTTCCTTGGTAGGCTGCGTAGTGGCGTAGACTTTTCGGGTAGGTTTAAGCTGAACCCCTCTGTGCAAAGCTATCCATGAGTAATGTAGCCCCCTCCTCTCCCCTCACCCTTTATTTCACTGCTGGGAATGCTTGCCTCTGCTTCGTGCTGGTTTTTTCCTTTGTAGCAGTTCAAACTCTTTTGAGTTTTACAAATCCAGACATCAGTGCTAGCACGGTGTTAAAACTCTTTTTTTTTTTTTTAATTAATTTTTTTTGTCTCAGTTTTGTTTTAAAACCTGTTTGTCATCAATAAAAAAAAAAAAAAAAAAAGAATAAACAGCTCTTGCATTCAAGGTGGCCCCTAAGTTTCAATGAGGAAACCATGCAACGTTCATTAAAGCTTTAGTCTGATTGTATAAACTTCAAGTTTATTACTTTTTTTAAACACAAGACTAGTACAAAAGTGGGGGTGTGCATAGCAGGGGGAGTGAGCGACTCAACTGGGAAAACTGGGACGGGCCCCCACTCTCTTCCAGCCCCAGGACTTGGGAGAAGCTCCCAGCCTGGAAGCTCCTCCTGCCCTGCAGGAAACACAAAAATGGCTTTGCCCTGCCAGGCTCAGGGCTGGGGCCTCAAAGCTGGGTCTGGGGGGGTTTAGGCCTGGCCTTGGCACCACCCTGGGCACAAACTCGCTCCAGGGTGAGCCCAGGTCCTGCCCTGGCTGTCACTCCCCCCTGGGTGGCCACAAACCCAGGAATACTTCAAGGTTTTCTTCCTCTGCCCATCTAAAACCAGAATTAAATGGCTCCTGCTGGCTGGAGTTAAGCCCTTTAAACACTGAAATGGAGCAGAGCAGGGCTGGGGGGGAAACACCTGGATTTGGGAATGGGAATCCAGCTAAAGCTGCTCCAGGCTGGGTCTTCAGCTCCACATTTTGGGTGTGAAAGCAAAACAACACCATCCCAAGGCACCCCCAGTGGTTTAACCCTCAGTGCTTCCCCTGGGGGGGAGGAGGTGGGAAAACCATCAGAGCTCAAAGAGAAAACAGCAAAAAAACCAAAGCTGCACGACGGCTTCACAGTTCAAAAATAAAGAGAAAAAATTCAAGTCTAACTCGGATTCCGTTCCAGTTGCCCCAAAATCCCCAAGGGGCAGGGAAGCCTGGCTCTGGTGGTTTTACCCACCCAGGGACAGCTCAGAGCTGGAAGGGGGAGAGGAGAGCTCAAGGATGGGAAATGGCCCAAATTTGGGTCCCCGCCGCCCCTCAGTGACACCACAAAGCGCCTGGGGCTGCCAGCCGGCACAAAAACCGACAAATCAACCCGAAAACAACCAGAAAAAGCAAAAGTGTGCAGAGCTCTGTGCTCTGCCCTTGCCTGAGGCTCGGCTGCCACCTGGCTCCTGCCCCGGGACACTCGGGGACACTCAGGGGACAGCCTGGGCTCATCGATTTGCAAATGAGGTAAATTAATACTGACTCACAGCGGGCGGGAGGGGAGGAGACGCCACTGACCCCACCTGAGCACCCCGGATTCCCTCAGCCACATTCCCTGCAGGATCCTGCCCTTGGCACACAGCTCTCAGGGGATTTTTTAGGTAAAATCTCCAATTCTTTTTAGGCAAAAATCTCCTTTTTTTTTTTTTTTTTAGGCAAAATCTCCATTTTTTTAGGGAAAACCTTCATTCTTTAGGCAAAACCTCCACTGCATTTGGTCACCCAACACAACCCCTGTCCCCAAACCACCCCATCACTAACCACACCCAGAAAACAGCTCCCACAGCTCAGAGAAAGCTCATGCCTGGCTCTGCCTCCCCTGGGAAGGGATTTGGTGACCCCATCCCTGTCCCTGGACCACCCCCAGGGAGCCCCCAGCCCCGATTCACCCAGAAAAGTCATTTATGCCCTGAGAAATCTGCAGAGTTCAGCCAAAACCCCCAAAAAGCTGCAGCCCTGGGGGTGCCTGACCCGAGCAGGGGGGGAAATCTGGGATTCACAGCCCGGTGCCAGCATCCCTGCGGAGAAGGGACGGCACCAGGCTTGGTCATAATCCCACAACCCCATCCCAACTAATCCTAAATCTGCACCGCCCCTTAACGCCAGCCTGACCCCAGTACCGAGGGCAGCCCCGAGCACAGCGGGCGTTTCCCAGCGGGGTTTTTCCCACCCCCTTAGTCCATCCTTCCCCCTCAAACCCCGCTACCTGCAGCCGCACTCGTCCACCACCATGTCCTCGTAGTGCCGCAGCACCACGTTGTCGCTGTTGTCGTAGTAGAGGATGGAGATGGGGGAGAGCCTGACGGGGACGCAGCAGGGCTGGGGGGTGCCCTGCGGGTCCAGCGAGTGCACCATGGTCTGCAGCACGGCGTGGTTGGTGCTGTTGAGCTCGGCCGCCAGCGGGAAGGGACATTCCCCGCGGCAGTAGTTGGCCAGGTAGCCCTGGGGGGCGATGATCCAGTTCTCCCAGCCCACGTCGCTGAAGCTGATGTAGAGCCGGCGGGGCTTGCACAGGGGGCTGGGGGTCACCGCGGGGGTCGGGGCGCTCCTCCTGCTGCGGGCAGCCTGGCACTGCCGGCCCAGCGTCACCACCAGCAGCGAGGTGGCCGCGAAGGCGTCGGTGCTGGCGCAGAGGCTCCGCAGGGTCTCGGTCTCCCCGGCCCGGCCGCTGGCCGAGATCTCCAGCACCAAGGCCAAATTCCTGCCCGGCACCTTCCCGTCCCTCAGCGCCGCGCTCAGGTTGAACAGGAGGGATTTGCGCAGCTGGACAAACGACCGCTCCACCAGCGGCCTCCGGCCGGGCTGCGGCCGCCCCCGGGGGGACACCTGGTAGAGCCGGAGCTCCAAAACCTGCCCCGGGCTGGGGGCGTGGTAGGAGTTGTGGTGGAACTGGAGCTCCAGCTGGGCCATGGTCAAGCGCTCGCCCTCCTCGAGCGCGGAGAGGTTGAAGAACAGGAGCTTCCGCAGACACAGCCACCCCTGGGGCTGCCCCTCGGGGAGGAAGCGGCCTGACAAAGAAGGAGAAACAGGGGTGGGGGTGGCTGAACGCGGGGGCTGGGCAGGATCAGCTCCAGGGATGGGCTGGGGGATCCCCGGGGCTGGGCAGGATCAGCTCCAGGGATGGGCTGGGGGATCCCCGGGACTGGGCAGGATCAGCTCCAGGGATGGGCTGGGGGATCCCCGGGGCTGGGCAGGATCAGCTCCAGGGATGGGGGATCCCCGGGGCTGGGCAGGATCAGCTCCAGGGATGGGCTGGGGGATCCCCGGAGCTGGGCAGGATCAGCTCCAGGGATGGGCTGGGGGATCCCCGGGGCTGGGCAGGATCAGCTCCTGGGATGGGCTGGGGCTGAGCAGGATCGAGGAAAAGAGGGAGAACAGCCGCGAATTTGGGGAGCCTGGTTTAGCCAGCCCGACCAAAATTGGAACCACGAGAGAAAAGAGCTCTGGGGTGCATTGAGACCTCAGGGACGCCAATCAAACAGTCCTCAGGGGACTGAGAACGGCTCAGAGCAGCCAGATGTGCCGTGGGGTCAGCCAGATGTGCCCTGGGGTCAGCAAAAGGCGCGGGGACAATGAGGAGGGTGGGGGGGGGGGGGGGGTACGGGCGTGTTCC
>VZRH01007992.1:39512-69015 GCA_013397555.1 Urocynchramus pylzowi | reverse complement strand
AGCAGCTGAAAAAAGGTCACATTATAGAGACCACGTCTCCATGGAACTCTCCAGTATTTGTCATCCAGAAGGCTGACAAAAAAGGATGGCGACTCCTCCATGGCCTCCGACAAATTAATAATGTCAATGAAGATATGGGCTCTCTCCAGCCTGGTATGCCAAACCCCGCGATGCTCCCCCAAAATTGGAACTTAGCTATCATTGATATAAAAGACTGTTTTTTCCAAATTCCCCTACACCCTGAGGATGCACCCCGTTTCGCATTTTCAATCCCCAATATCAACAGGAAAGCCCCGATGAAAAGGTATCATTGGAAAGTTCTTCCTCAAAGATTAAAGGCCTCGCCATCAATCTGCCAGTGGTATGTATGTCTCATCCTTACTGTCCCCAGTGCGTGCAGCTGCAGAAAAGGCCATCATCTATCATTATATAGATGATATCCTTGTGTGTGCCCCCAATGATGATTTACTCACCCACGCGCTTAACCTAACTATCGGTGCATTGATTGTTGCAGGGTTCGAACTCCAGGAAAAGAAAATTCAAAAGATGCCACCTTGGAAGTATTTGGGCTTAGAAATTGGAAAGAGGACCATTGTTCCTCAAAAATCAGAAATCAAAACGAGGATCGAGACCCTTGCGGATGTCCACAAGTTATGTGGGTCTTTAAATTGGGTAAGGCCCTGGCTAGGTCTGACCAATGAAGACCTTGCCCCTCTTTTCAACTTATTGAAAGGGGGAAAGGACCCAAGTTCCCCTAGGGCTGTTACCCCAGAGGTACAGAAAGCTCTAGAAAAAGTTCAGACAGTAATGTCCACAAGACAGGCCAACCGATGTCGGCGTGACCTGCCATTCAAATTTATCATCTCAGATAAGTTACCACACCTCCATGCAATCATTTTCCAGTGGGAGCAGAAACAAACACCTAAGACAAAAGTAACACCTAAAAAGCGCCAGGACCAGAGGGACCCTCTCTTAATCATAAAGTGGGTTTTCCTCAGTCACCGAAGGTCCAAGAGAATGACAAAACCCCAAGAGCTAGTAGCAGAACTGATCCGGAAAGCTAGGACACGGATGAAGGAGATGGCAGGATGTGACTTTGAGTGCATTCACATTCCCATTGGGTTAAAATCAGGCCAAATTACTAAGGCAATGTTGGAACATTTGCTTCAAGAAAATGAGGCGTTGCAGTTTGCTCTGGATTCCTACTCAGGACAAATTCCTATCCATCAGCGTGCCCACAAACTTTTCAAACAAGAAGTTCAATTCACTCTAAAATTGGGAAGCGTTCAAAGTAGGAGACCTTTAAAAAAGGCTCTGACCGTCTTTACAGACGCATCTGGGAGATCCTACAAGTCCGTTACGACTTCGAAGGATGCTCAAACTCAAAAGTGGGAGTCGGACATTACTGAGGTGGAAGGTTCACCTCAGGTCGCTGAGTTGGCTGCAGTTTTTAGGGCTTTCGAAAAGTTCTCAGAACCATTCAATCTGATCACAGACTCTGCCTGCGTGGCAGGAGTAGTATCCAGGGCAGATCAAGCAATGCTACAAGAAGTGCCTAACATCACACTTTTTGAATTACTTTCAAAACTTGTAAAGTTAGTCTCCAACCAAGAGGAACCAGTTTATGTGATGCACGTCAGGTCACACACCGACTTACCAGGTTTTATTGCTGAAGGCAACAGGAGAACAGATACTCTTGCTGCACCTGCAGAGATGGCTCTTCTCCCTAATGTTTTTGAACAGGCAAAAATTAGCCACCAGCTATTCCACCAAAATGCACTTGGCCTAGTTTGTCAGTTTCACATCACTCGAGAACAGGCCAGAGCGATCGTGACCACATGCCACAATTGCCAACAACATGCACTCCCTACTATAAGTGTGGGAGCAAACCCAAGGGGATTGAACAGTTGTGAACTATGGCAAACAGATGTAACACACATACAATCTTTCGGACAGCAGAAATATGTTCATGTCAGTGTAGATACCTTTTCTGGAGCGGTCTATGCCTCTGCCCACACGGGAGAATCATCCTCTGATGCCATAAAGCACCTCCTACAGGCTTTCTCTTTCATGGGCATCCCCAAGGAGTTGAAAACTGATAACGAGCCCATTTACAAGTCCAAGGAATTCAGGAGTTTCTGGCAGCAATGGGGAGTAGAGCACAAAAGAGGCATCCCCTACTCCCCTACAGGTCAAGCCATAGTAGAAAGGACTCACCGTGATATCAAAAGAGTCCTGGAACAACAACATCAGGTCCTGAAAGTGGAACCTCCCCTCATCCGGTTGTCCAGAGCATTGTTCACAATCAATTTTTTAAACTGTTCTTTTGACAGCCTGAATCCGCCCATTGTACGCCACTTTGGGGGGAACAGTCAGATGTCAGTGAAAGAAAAGCCTCCAGTAAAGGACCCTGAGACTTGGAGGACAGTGGGACCTTACAAATTAGTTACATGGGGACATGGATACGCCTGTGTGTCCACCCGCTCTGGTTTAAAGCGGGTTCCATCCAAATGGGTAAAACCTTACGTTCCCAAGGTATCAGAGAAATCTACAGAAGCGCCCCAGGTTGCTAATGCTGCCTGGAGAAGGAAACGCCATACGTGTTCCTTGGAAGAAATTCCATTTACTCCCGCTATCTGGAATACTTTGTAATATATTTCTGTCTTAAGTTTCCTTTTACTAGTTTAGATCTCATTGTTCGTGTGCAGTCTCAAGACACCATGAGACCGAGTCTGCTCCTCGTCCTACTCGCGATCATTCCACCAGCGATCTCCTGGATAGTCCCTCAGCCCAAAGCAAACATATGGACCACCTTGGCCAAAATCTTTAGACAGGATCACATCTGTCTCTTCACTGTGACAGCCTCTGACCCTTCATCAACTTGCCTGGTGGGAATTCCTTTTACGAAATGAAAACCATGGCAAATGACATCAAGAGAGAAACAGACAACTGACTGAGTGGACGGTTCAAGGGCTGGGGACTCTCGGGCTGGTTAGCATCTATTCTGAAAACTGTGGTTTTAGTACTGTTTATTCTAGTTATTGTTATTGTAGTTGTTAGCATTGTTTTTGGGCTAATTAAACACATGGTTTACAAGCTAGTTTCAAGCTTATCTTCCCCTCCTGAAGTCTACCATTTGGAGGCCCCTAAGGCTCCAATAGTGGACCTGGAAGCCTCAGTAGAAAATACTGACCCTCCTGAAGAGGAGGAAACTATTTGCCAACCATGGTTTGGTGAGCATTCTGCCCCCCAAACCCAGTCCTCTTCATTTTAAACAAAACAAGGGGGAGATGTTGCAGTGTGTCCTCAGAAACTGTATCCTCCAGGAAATTCCCTTCCAGGTGTGTCAATCACACCTTTCCCCACCCTGACCCCTGCCAAGCACTGCCTGTCAACTCTGGAATTCCAGAGGGGCGTCGAGTGATTGGTAAATCAAAAGATACCCTCTACCCCCCAGGGGGCATTGGGCCATGCAGGTGTCCTTTATCTCTGGAGTCCTCCTCCCATGTACCTGGTTGGTGGGCTCCCCCTCCCTTCCCTCCCCCTCTCCCCCAGGTAAAAGGGCTAGCAAGCCATGCGGTCGGCAGTTCTGTTGGAGCTGTTGCTAGATTCAGAGGCCTGTGGGCCAGAATAAAAACTCTGGATTGAAACCCTCCATCAGAACTGACTCCTTTCCTTCACCTCACCTTAGAACTTCTCCGTCAGAGGGAACCCTGAGGAGCAGACCCTCCATGGGATGAAGCTCCATCCCGCCACTACCGGAGCTCCGGCATGCCTGGACTTGTCTCCGCTTGCCCAGCTGCAACATCCAGCTAGCCAAAGGTGTCTCTGGAGTGAAGCACCACAGTTGCCTCTATTTGGTTCAGCAGCAAGGGCTGGACAAGCCTAGGTATGTTCCATCTGCAGTATTGGTAAATACCAATAGTTCACTTCACCTAGACAACAACACTGACAAATAAAACTACTTCTCCTCCTGCCTGTGCCTCAACATCTCCAGACTAAAAGCTCTTGTAAGATAAAGCACTTCATTTTCAATGAAGCCCTCCAGCATAGCCCTTGGAAAGAGGTGGGCAGTGCCAGTCACAAGTGATTTGGTGAAGATTAAAGAGTCAGTCAGTACCAGTGGGTTCAGATAGTGATGGTTAAAGACCAGAGATGGGTCCTATTGTTCCCTTGAAAAGCATCCTGCGCCCCTTTCTGCATTTGGGCTTTGCAAGGCTGCGTGAGTTCAGAGATCAACAGGGCAGCGAAGGTGTTTTCTAGCATTCACTTTGGGCAGCTGCAGGGAGGAGATAGATTACCTATGAAGACTGCAGCATGGAAAAGACCCTGTACCTTTGTGTCATGGGAGAAGCACTTTGTTGCCCATCATAGATTGTCACAGATAAGCCCCAATAATAACCAGTCCTTTAGAAATGAGCATTTTCTCCGCTACCAGCTGTACAGAGTGAGATGGTAAATCCTGCAACCTACAGCCCAGCTGAAACACTCAAAAAAATCCTATAGGTAGGTGTGATTTATGAATGGATGAAACTGGTGGGGAAGGGAGAAGGGAAGGCAGAGGGATACAGAGGACATCAGAAAGCAGCACTGTTTACTAGCATGTGGTCACTAATGGAATAAATTCAGAAAGTGATTTATAAACAAAGGCAGGGATGCAAAATAGCATCTTTAGCAACAGGAAGGTAGAAAAGGTTTGGTGGCCCATGGATGTCAACAGAGGGGAGGAGGAGGTAGAGGAAAAATCATAGAATTGTGGAATGGTTTGGACTGGAAGGGACCTTAAAGACCATCAAGTTCCAAACCCCCTACCATGGGAAGAGACATCTTCCAGTAAACCAAGTTTCCCAGGTTTAGTTTAGGGAGAAAATAAAAGCTGTAGGCAGTTGGAAAAAAGTGTCATTAACATTGGTAAATACACATCATCTACCCTCCCTCCAGCTCTTGATGGGATTTGACTCTGCTCCCTGAGCCAGGACAAGGTGGACATGAGCAAGGCACTGCACGGACCCTCTACTCAAAGATATTTTATACAGAAAATAAAAGAAAACTTGTGCCATCCACATGACTTCACTCTCCATCTTTGCATTTGCAAACACTTATAACTCATGCCAGACAGTTCTGAGATTTGCATCCACCTGAAGGGAGTTAGACTGTGCCAGCCCAGCTGTCCCTATAGCAGGCATGAAAGTGGCAAATCTAAGCAACACAAGCCTCGTTTCAGTTGGACAGACATACTGTGCTTCTGATTGAGAAAACAAGATCAAGGAGGTGGTATTTGTCTTCAGCATTTATTTATCATTGGAAAAAGAACCCTTTGAGCAAGCAAAGATCACAAGCACATCACAATCAATTGGCGGTACATTAATGTTTGTGTGTGTGTGTGTGAGACTTTCATCAGAATATCAGCAATGAAGAAGAACCGCAAGGTGGTGTGCTTAACATGTTTACAAGAGACAGTTTGTGATATGCAACCAAACCCAGGCCACAAAATATTAATTAGACACTTCCTATCTGCCTCCAAGAGGCAAGAGTTTGTGGAATGCATGGGCACCAGGTTTTGGCACTGGCTGTGCTGCAAATGAAGAAGCAAGTGATTAGTGTGCAAAGCAGTCAGAAAACAGGAGCTCAGTCAGCAATTAGCACCATTTTGCAGAAAGGAGTAACAGTACAATACAGTGAAAATGCAAAAGCAAGCAATAGCACAGGAACTCTCACAGGGTAAAAAGCAAAATATTTCTTTTTTTCCTTTTTACAAGAAAAGTAAAACATATTACAAATCAGCAGTGGAACAGAATCAGCATTGTGGTAGCTGGAAACACAGAACAACAGAGCACTGTTTCCCAATGAGATTGACAAGTTCAGAGCCCAAAGTGAATTTGAAATGGCAGAGATTTGGTCTCCTTTCTGATAAACCTGAGTGGGTTGCGTGGCCATAGAGTCTGTGGAAGGTACAGCAATGGACACCCTGAGGCTTGTGTCTGCTGTAGTTCCTGGTATTCAGTGTGGTGCCAGCCAATGTGCTTGGATGTGTGTGTGCTTGGATGCATGCTGCAGATGCAGTGCACATGGAACATAAGCCAGAATTTCTATTCCTATTTTGTTGATGTGAGAGGAAGGTATCCAGGCCTTACCAGTCTCCCAGGCTCCTTCTGCAAAGAAAACCTTTCAAGGACCACTCATCCCACACAAAGACAGGTGTCAAAAATAGGCAGCTCAATGGCCCTTGGAAAGTTTCTTCACTATAGAAGGAATTAAAACCACTGGATAACTCTTCACACCTAGCTTTGCAGTGAGTTCATGGAATGGCTTGGGTTGGAAGGGACCTTCTAGTTCCAAGACCCCTGCCACCAAAAGACTTCATGTATTATGGAAGCAGAAAGCTATATTTTGACCACTCACTTTGTATGTTTCAAATGCTGTGATAGATTAAGAAGAAACGATCCCAAGTTGGATAATCAGCAGTTTATCCAGAGACATGGAGATGCTTGGATTAGGTGGTCTGAGCATCTTAGTGATTTACCTTGGGCAAAATTTAGTTCACCTTGAAGTCAAGGGCTAAATTCTCATTGAAGTCCAGGTGAAACGGTGGCAAGTGTGGTGTATCTTTAAATGTGAAACTTAGGGCTGAAAAATAATAGGAAGAATTGTTTTGCATGGTCTGTCCTTATGTATGATTGGTGTGTTGAGCTATTTGAACTGTCTAGTGCTTTCCTGATGTGTTTTGCCTGCTGTGACATACCATCTTCACAGCTTATGCTACATCCTGTAAGAAAGGACATTACTGAGGAGTGTGAAGATACATGAAGCATCTTAAACTCTTAGGAATCACACCAAGTATTGGGAGCTGCTCTTGTCTGGCCAGTTGTCCCTTATGTGACAGGTTGGAAGATCTGTGAGCAGCATGCCTTCCTGCGAGCTCAACACAAGCCTTTTGCTGAGCTGCTCTGGACACAGAGCTGAGCAGTGCTGCAGGGGCTTTTGAACACTCAGAAAAGCAATGATCAATATGGACAGGTCAGCATCTCCATGAGGCATGCACATAAAAAAAAAAAAAAAAAAAGGCCCAACATTNTTTTTTTTCTTTTTTTTCCTATGTATGAATATATTTTTTCCACATACACAACCTGACTAGGCACACAGCTCTAACACAGCTAAGCTTGGAATTACACCACTGAATTCAGAACACTACATTTACTGATACTCAAAGGTTTAGGCTGTTAGCGCAAGGCAAACAGGACACATTACATGATACACTGAACTTGGCATTCATTACTAGGGCCAGCAGATGTCACAGAGCCTTCCTCCTAATTGGAAACTTTCACTCAACCTTGTAGCCCACCACTCATTTATGTTTCCAAAAGACCAATTCTAATGGGATGAAAGCCCAAAAAAGGGACTCCTCACCCTCCCAGCTCATCTGCTAGATAGCTTCACATCTCTAAAATACCCCTAGCAATAAGACTTTCCTTATTCTACCACCTCTAAAGCAACATACCACATCCCCACTTTACTTCCCATTTCTGTCTTCACGTTTCCCAATTGTCCACT
Organism: Urocynchramus pylzowi; assembly: GCA_013397555.1. NCBI lineage: Eukaryota > Metazoa > Chordata > Aves > Passeriformes > Fringillidae > Urocynchramus > Urocynchramus pylzowi. The sequence goes on along the minus strand of VZRH01007992.1, from coordinate 61,464 downwards.
GGAAGTTTCAAGCTGGACTTCATATTAAGAGAGAAAATTTGGAGCTGCAAAAATAAGGAACAAGAACCCTGCATCTTAACTTGCAGCCACTTTGTTATGGGAGAATCTAACAGCTCAGATTGGTGGGAAAAAATTAATCCTTATGTATTTAGGACACAGAAGTTAAGCACATAAATTTGGATTGGGACCACAACTCTCCCACTGATCCAGTGACCCAGATTCTGTGGCATGCAATGCCATTCTGTTGGGCCAGTTCATACTTGCTGACAAATGGTCCTGCTGTGTTTAGGGCTTTCAAACTGGTCCTGGGGATTTCCTAGTGTAAGAGCACAGTAAATATGACTGAAACCCTGAGATCTTGTCTGGAGGGAGTCTTGGGATCCCAGAAATTTTTTTATGGCCCTCTTGAGATGTTCATGAGCCAACATGAACATAAACAGCTGGAAGAATAGACACAATGGGGGCTGACAGTTCTAGCCAACCTTGGTGACACATTTCTTTCTACCCCTTGGAAGGTCATGCCTGCAAACTAAACCACTTTTTGAAACCTAGCTCTGCCTATTAGCATCCCAGAAGTGAAGAAAACAGACCAAGATTCGAAACAAAACAGGAATAATTAATAAGATCCATAACTTAGGTGAAACAATAGGGAAGAACAACCTTCTGATAACCTAGTCTAACCTGCCATGCAATTAGAAAGTCTTCACTGCTCACTGCATCTTCCTTCCCAATTTTTTTTTTTAAATCAAGGACTTCAAGTGGTATTGGTGAGTGAAGTTGCCTTGATGCAGCTAGATGTACTCCCAGCTACCCTTGGGGAGGATTTGGCCCTTTACTTCCATGGGATCTCCTTTCCTGTTGCTTCTTGGAGCAGAATTCCCATCAGTGTCAAAAGGAGAAATCGTTCTTGGCCATACCATTGATTTTGGTGTATTTACAGCATATCCATGGCACCATGAATGAGCCTGATCCTCTCTACCTCCAAACCCCTTTATCTATTGACACCAGTGGGAGGTGACACAACAATGGCCAACCCAAAAGGGCTTCATGGGATGAGAGCATAGCCCCTCCATGGCTCAATGGGCACTTCCATGCTGTCAAAGCACTGAAGAATCAAGCCCAAGGAAAGGGACAAGCTTTTGGATGTAATCACTGTTGATCCATCACCTTCATCTCTTAGGACCCTGCTTAGGCATTCTCACATCCCTCACTCTGGGCAGAGCTGTGTTGTGCAGGCAAAGCAGAACAACCTGACCTCAGAAACAAGGATTTCCTAATCCTCCTTGAAATAAAACAGAAAAGCTTCTAATACAATCAGAACAAAAAGCAGATTAGAAGCCTCTAATTAATTTTGTGGCCTTTATTTAATCAAAGGGGGAAAAAAGAAAAAAAGGAAGGAGGAAAGAAAGAAAAGGAAAAAAAATGAGAAAGAAAGGAAAGTGCATTGACATTTACTCTTTTGCCTCAGCCAGTTTATTGTTCATCTCTTTACTTTTCTCCTTATCGTCTGGCTTTGCAGTGTTGGAGGTCTCGGCACTCTTTTTCTTGGCAGCCCGGCCAGATGCAATCTGCTTGTCTTTGGCCTTTTTCAGGGGTTTATGGCTTGTTGTGGTCTTTTTTGGTTTGGAAGGCTTTATGCTAGGCTTTTCCACCTGTATGGAGGGCAACAGGCAAAACCACGACACAGAGATGGAGAAAGAGAGAAAGAGAGAAAGAGAGACACAAGGACAAGTGGTAAACAGGATTCAGATCTGAAACAGCACAAATGTTACTTATCTGCTCATCTCTGCCCTGCCACAAAGGCAGGGGACCAGCTGAGCTTATGCTGAGTTGCAAATGGCCAGCTCCTTTCAGGATGCCCTGAAGTCAGTGCCCCTGGAGCCATCAGAGCCCATTATATCCAGATCAGGATAGAGCAGGGTGAATAGGAGAGGGAATATTATCAGTCATTTTATCAATTTCTGCATCTTTCTCTAACTTCAGGATGGGTTTTGCAAACCCACAGAGGATCTCTCTGGACTGGAAATAGAGAAATGATGCTCAGGACAAAGAGGCTGCTATAGGTCTCCATCTTTCTTGCAGGAGAGGACTCCTCTGTTTGTTTGTCCTTAACAGATTCCCAAAATGGAAGAAAATTACCTTGGGATACCTGAGGTGCAGAACACTAATAGGCACATGAGAAAATTCCACAACATCTTGTTTCTACACCCTCAAAATAGGAAGGACAGTTAGAAAAATTAAGGGAGAGCAGAAGTTTTCATCTCCTACATGCTTGCCCTGCAATCCCTCTCAGTGCTCAAGATCTAAGCACTCATCAACTTAGGGAACAACTTATGGTCCTCCATTTAAAACTTCATTGACTGACTTCTTTAATATGCAGATCCTCCGCTGGTCCTAGAAAACAAGGCTGGAAAACATTTCAGCTCAGGCCCTTCTCAACACACGTTCTCAATCTGATCAAAGCCAGAAGTGCATACTGTCAAAATCTGTGTAATGCTCTGAATTAACGGCAGATGTCTGGCTCACAGCACGAAATGTAATGTGGGACTCCTAAAGTTTTGGAAGGAGGAATAAAAAACTGCCTGGATAATCACATAGGAAATGACAACAGAAAAACCTCTTCATCTTGGCCCTACCCTCACTTGACATAGGGCACTATTGTCTCCGAAGTACCTTGAGGTATCCTAGAGCCCATAGAATTATAGAACAATTTGGGTTGGAAGAGTCCTTAAAGAAAATCTCATTCCCTAGCCCCTGCATAGGCTGGGACATCTACTACACCTGGTTGCTCCAACCTCCTTCAAACCTGGCATTGGACACTTCCAGGCATGGGGCCTTACCATCCTCACAGCCAAGAATTTCTTTCCAATATCCCTTCTAACCCTGCCCTCTGGCAGTGTGAAGCCATTCTCCATTGTCCTGTCTCTTCAGGCCCTCATCCAAAGTCCCTCCCCAGCTCTCCTGAAGTCCTGTTAGGCACTGACAGGGGCTCTGAAGTCTCACCAGAGCTTTCTCTTCTGCAGGCTAAATATCCTCCGCTCTCCCAGCCTGTCTCCGTAACATACGTGCTCCATCTCTTGGAGCATCTCCATGGCCTCTTCTGGACTCAGTCCAACAGATCCATGTCCTCCCCATGCTGAGGACCCCAGACCTGGAGGCAGCACTGCAGGTGGGGGTCTCACAGAACAGAGGGGCAGAATGGAACAGTGGAGCAGAATCCCCACCCTGACCTCCCTGTCCATGCTGTGGGATCAGCCCAGAATCCTGTTGGCTTTCTGGGCTGGCAATGCACATGGCTGGGACATGTTTATTTTTTTTATTCACCACCATCTCCAAGGTGGATCCCAAGATGCACCTCCTGGTTGGAATAAGGATACCCCATAAGGGGAGTGACAGCAAGCAGTATTCAGCCCAGCCTTACTGCATTGGACATGACACACCAGGAGCAGCAATGGCCCTGGGTCCTTTCTGCCATGTTTCTCACCTTTGGAGGTTCTTTGTAGGGTTCACAGTAGAGAGTGCGTATCCTTCTGCGTTCCAGGTATTTGTTATCAGCTGGAGAAGGCTTACTGATTTCCCCCTTGAACTGAGCACTGTAACTGGTTTCATGGGTCATTTTCTCCTCTGGTGGCTTGTACTGGGTCTTTGCTTTTATCGCTTTCACGGGCTTGACATCTATCCAGGGTCTGAACTCATTTCTGCAGATCAAAAAGGAAAAGGGTTCAAGAATTAAACCAACAGGAGAGCAATGATAACATGGGAATGGAGTCCTGCATTGATCAACCAAGTCTATGTGGAAAGGATTTTGCCTCCATCCAATCAGATTTACATAGAAACCGTCTCCCAGCAATTCATTTTTTACCTCATTCAAAACCTATTGACACATTATGAAAAATTCTAACAGATAAATTATTTGGATTAACAGATAATTAATTAACACAATACCAAGTAAGATGTAAACTCAAGCAGATCAGGCAATGCAGTTTATCAGCTATATTTTGAGCTATGGTTTCCCTTTATTAACTGATAGTGGATTCCTGAATTACAGGGAAAAAATAACACAATCTTTAATTTCTTTTGGACAGACCTGAAACTTCTGGTAGAAAAAAAAAAAAACCCAAACACAGTTAAAAGTGTGGATCAGTGTCTTCTGGACACACTCTGCTTCGCATCCACAGCCTCCTCCTCTTCCATTTTGTAGTTCTTCCCAATACAACACCAACAGCCTTCGAGGTTTGAAGCAAAACATTTCTATTTCTCTCTAAAACTCACCATTCACCTGAAAATGAGGAAGGAGAAACCCTAAAGGGGTTGCTAACTTGGGGAATTGTGCTCAAAAATAGACCGAGACAGTGTTTAGATCCTTAAAAAAACTCCAATGCAAGCCAGGATCTATCTTACCAGTGCTGATACAAGCCCTCTGCAAAGGGGTGAAGTTTCCTTGAAAATCACAGAACTGCAGAATGATTTGAGTTGGTCAGGACCTTAAAGCTCATCTCATTCCAACCCCTTTCCATGGGCAGAGACACCTTCCACTAGACCAGGTTGCTCCAAGCTCTTGTCTTAATTTCAGGACTTCCAAGGCATTAACCCTTTTAAGTTACAGACCTGCCCCTCCTTAACCACTTATGGGTTGTATTACTAATTTTCAGCCTGTATTACTAGTTGTCCTGGCTTAAAAGACAAGTATCTACCAAGGAAGGCAGGAACCTTCCTGAAATGGAAAATATGATCCCCTACTTACTATTATAACTTCGAAATTATAGGGTTCTCAGGCAAAAATAAGGGAAAAGGAGTAACAGTTCTTTACTAAAATAGATATATATATATTTATAGATATACACACATATTCATATTTTTATATATAAAAACATATAAAACAAGGCAGACAAACACTAATGACAACAGCAACAACAACAAATCAGAAAAAAAATCCCAATAACAGCCTTTTTCTGCCCATCAAGCAATTTCCCCTTTGGTGTAGTTACAATCACAATCGGCAGTAGGCTCCTGTTAAGACAAAGAGGCTGCAGTAACTCCCCCAAGGCTGCAGGGGGCGCTGTTGGCTCAGTGTAAGGCAAAGGGCAGCCGAAGCAGGCGCTGAGCGGTCCCAGGGGGTAATGGTAGCCCAGGGAGGAGGGACAAGGTGGAGGGTGAAGGGTGTTTCTGTTTTCCCCTGGCTCTCACATGTCCTAGACGCCCAGGCTCCAGTAAGCAGCTGCGAGGTGTTCTCTCCTGAGAGAGAGGAGATGGGGGCTCATTTTTCCCCTGAGGCACCCAGGCAGAAGGTGAGGGTCTTTCTCCCAGCAATGGCGGGTACTTAAAAGTCCCAGTCCAGTAGTTGCTCCTGAGAACAGTGGCCCACCAAAGGCAAGGAGAAATGGCAAGGAAGGCTCAGCGGTAGCAGAGAGTCCCCCTGGGCAGGAGAAGTCCAGCACCAAAACCCACAACCGGCAAAGACCAAACCACCTCCAGCTATGAAACTGCCAACTACCACACTGCTTCTCCCCCTCCCCCAGAACCATTCCAATGATCTGTCAAGGCCCTGGCTACATCTTTTGTCCTTTAAATCAAGGTCCATTCATCATCTCTATGACAACAAATGGAGAAAAATTCCCTGAAGAAAAAAAAGAAAACCTAACCCCCAACACTAGGGAAATTAACTCTCTGTAAGGAGGCTGCCAGTCAATCCCTTTCTGTAATACTTTTGAACATCTTAATCAGCTTCAACCAAATTTGTCAAACGGGAATGAAGATATTTGGTTTTACTTCTGTGAAGATAAGCAGCTGTATTGTGTTCAGAGGATCAGGAAAACTTAAGTATGGACATGTGCATGTCATCAGAGGATGCTCAGGCAGGGATGATAGGGCTGCAAAAGGTCATCTGTTGTCCTGGCTGAGGACAGAAAACCCAGCCCGGCCATCTTGCCTTGCCTGCCCTGTTGTCTCTTGATGCAAGGAAGGCCAAGTCCTTCTGGGAGTTCTACTGCCTTGACCCAGAGAATGCCCATCAGAGCTCTAGTTGTCAGGGAGGCAGAGCAGCGAGGTGGGGGGGAAGACTGACACCACCTTTCACTTTGTCCTTTGTTATGAGTGACTAATAATTCATGCTGGAATAAAATATTGTTTTATATACTAGAAATAGCAAACCACTGCACTGGGGAAGGTAAAACCACAGGGAAAGGAATTCCAAGTGTCTGCACCCGAGCTGATGGCAGAGTTTCAGTCCTTTGTTGCCCAAAACCTGCAGCTGGGAGGACAGATTAACTTGGCATCGGGCAACTACTCCTTTCACAAAAGAGTAGCCATGGCTGGAGGAGGTATTATTAACATTTGAACACTCGGGGACAGACTAAAGTATGGTGTAACAGAAACTGGTGAAATGGGTGGAGGGATACACATTAACATTTTAACAAGAAGCCAGCTGGGCGGTCCAGGAGATCGCTCATCACCTCTGATCTGCCACGAGGACACCTGGTGCAGATGGGCGATTGAGATCATCCTGCTGATAGCCAAGAGCCATACTAAGTTCCCCTAACTTGGAAGATACCATCCATCGCTTCTTGGAAGAGACATTTCATCAGGAGAGACGCTGAAAGAAGTCCAATATGAATATGAGAAGAAGCTAAAGGAAACCTACATGAATATGGAGGACACCATGGAAAGACAAAGAACTGAGCCTGAGGGCTGAAACAGAGTATAAAACTCTGCTCCAACACGTCACATTTGTGAACGGGGTGGCTTGGTGCAAGAGAGACCAGGCTTGTAGGTTCACCCAGCTTTGATCCCCGGGCTTGAGGCTGCTTCTCGGTCGGTTGGTTTTCTGATTTATAATTGATTGATAATAAATCAAAATTTTTGTTAACTGTTTATTGGCTTGCAGAAAAACTTATTTATAATACTTTGAACCACAGGCTCGACTGCAGAGCCCATCTTGCTGGATGTGGATGTGTGTGTGGCCAGCGTTTTTGGGTGTCTTTTCGTTCTGGGGGCAGTCCATGACATTTAGAATTTTTGAATCTATTTGTTATTTTTGCCTGTTGCTGCTTGTTAGGAAACTGTTATTTTTTCAGCTATCTACTCATCTATGTTTCTTACTGGTGGAAAGGGATTGTTAGAACTTATAAAGGGAGACAATTCATTCCAGAGCATTCTCCTTTAAATTGCCTCAAATCAAGCCAGAATGACAAACTCAAAAGTTCATCCTAAACTCAGAAGAGGTTTCTTCCTAGGATCCACTTTTGTTCCAAAGTAGACTATATATTTTCAATATGTGAAAATAAATAAAATGGTCGACTATTTCTCTCTGCCTATATCTACCTGTCTCTCAGATTTCTTTCCCAGTGTAATAGATGCAATGCAATGGTTGGCTCTCACAATTAAAAGATTGATATTATGTGTATGTTAAGAGAAGTTTTATTGGTGTATAGTTATGTTACTGTCATATGTTCTCCCATAGTCCTCTTTCCCCTCCCCCTTGTATTATTGTCACTGGATGGCCTTGGTAGTCGGGGCATTTGGGGGGGGAGAGCAGGCTTGTTGCTAGGGCGGGTGCAGCTTGGCAACACCTGACATCCAATCAAATTGCAAGAAAGTAGTCTCTACCAATGGACAGTGAAGTGAAAAAGAGCTAACTGGCAGACTTTGGGAGGGGCTAGGGTTAGCAGATGCAACACCAGGAGTATAAAAGGTAGAGCAGCCATTTTGTGGACAAGCACATGGCGGTTTAGTTCCATGCTCCCAGCGCTGTAATTTTTCCTTATTCAGTGTTTTATTGTATTTTGTTAAGGTTTAATAAACCTTTGAAATTTTAAAAGTGAGTGTTGTTTCTCACACTAGTGTTATAAATGAGGTCCCATATGTCTAATTTAATACGCCACAAACTTAAAATTTAACAGCAGTTTTAATTGAGATAAAATAATACAATAAAATATAATCCAGTAGTAACAAAAAGAAATTTGGCAGTGGTTTGGAAAAAGCACAAGCCAAAACCGATTGATTGGGATACGGGGAGGGCTTCCCACCCTGCCTCACGTACAAAAGACAAAAGAATCTAAACACAACTTATATACTGTATGCTAATACATATTCATCAATATTTTCCCATAAATCTCCTATTTTTGATTCTCGAAATCTATGTCACTAGACTGCACAGTGCATGCTCCCGTTGTTGCTAAGGGGTCTTTTGGCTCCATGGTGGTCTTTTTCTTGGAGGAAGGTTGATAGTCTTTCCTCGCTGTCTTCTGAATAACCTGGCAGGTGGTGAGTGAGCATTAAGCTTTGTGTTATGTAAGCACTATGTTACAATTAAGTCTTATTATTTTATAGATAAGACCACTATTTTAGACTCCATGTCTGGAATTGTCCCAACTTTATTCATATCAAGGTCAATCCTGTCCTGGGAGTTATCTTAAGTTCATCTTGATGCCAATTCTGGCTTGGGAGTCTTCCTAACTTTTGTCCATCCCAAGGCCGACTCAAATTTCCTGTATCCTGTTTGTCACATGTGTCATCTATGAAAAAACCCATCTGTTTCATAACACTAATCACATATACTTTCCCAATTATTTTCCAAAAATATTGATATAATTACAATTTAGTTAGCATTTATCACACTAGTGACTTCAAAACCCATTAGCTATTTTCTGTTGTATTTGTGGCAGAAGTAGAAATCTCAAAGGTGAAAATCACAATAGCTTTCCTCAAGATCAGTGAATGGGCACATGGGAAACATCCAAATGGTGTTCTGCAGCTGAGGGAAAGAGGTAAAGTTAATGTTTTTCACTCAAGACAGCTGAACAACCAGCCCCCATGGATCACCAGGTCACCAGGTCAACCGGCAAGACCAAGCACAGGTTGCATCTACAGAACCAGAGGCAAAGGACGAAGGCTGTTGTACTGTGGATGTAGGAAGTGGATTTTAAAGGTGGAACACAAGCCAGGAGTTATTCATTCTGCTGCTCATAGAATGCTGCTTTATATAGAAGTGAGCTCTGAAGCAGCATGACTGGATTTCTTACCATAGTGCCTAGCAACTTCATTAACGGATATATTATGCAAACATAAACATGCAGGAAGCGACAGGCTTTTCCCACAAACCCCTGTGATCTCTGCAGAAAAGGCACAGAAAAGCCTTGTACTCCCTGTGGGCTGTCAGAGAATGTATTTCTGCAACAGAGCTGGGCTCTTAATGCAACAATCAGTTTCATCTGACTGTGAAAAATGAGACTGCTTGTCTCCATCCTTGCTTTGCAGGTCTGAATGCAGATGTAACAATTCTGTGAGTACTCAGCTCCACTGTTCTTGGTGATTGGGCTTCACCCTTGACTACTTTATGTCTTCCAAGATGAGCCTTTGCAGGCAAATAATAGAACAGCCATTCTTAGGTGTGTGCACATTCATGCACTGTGTCTACCAGCTCTGGAATAGCTCAGCCACAACCTCTGGAAATTGAGGATAGAAGGCTATTGATCTGGAAATACCATACTTTGCTGACAAAGAAATTCTAAATACCGGTGTGTCACATGTATTCAGTGCACATCTAGAAATAACGAGTTGCTCAGAGAAGCTGTAACTGCCCCATCCCTGGAAGAATTTGAGATCAGGTTGGATGGGACTTGGAGCAACCTGGTCTAGTGAAATTTTCCCTGCCCAAGGCAGGGGGGTTGGAATAAGATGATCTTTAAAGGTCCTTTACAACCCCAACCATTCTGTGATTCTATGTTTCTGTGATTCTGTGTTTATATTCTAAATCTAAATCCACATCTAAATCTTTTTCAGACAAATGTTTTAACATCACCAGCTATTACACTACAACTGGTCCCTTCAAGTATGTAAGAAAGCATGGGCCACGTTCATATGGAGTCCTACCACATCTGGGATGGATGGACCAGCCATTCCCTGTTGTTACCACATACACGGAATCAGACTGGATTGATTTGAAAGGGACTTTTAAGCTCATGTCATTCCAACTGCCCTGCCATGGGTAAGGACAGTTCTGACTAGACCACTGAAACACTCAGTGTGTCCAGTTCTCCATATCTGACATCCAGAGCATGCAGAAACAGCGGAAGGAGAGAATCTCTGACCATTTACTACAGCTACACCTGGTGCAACAAGCTGGTCTCAAAGCCTATTATGATATTCAGGCAACACATAAACTTTAAATAAGTGTTACCAGATGTCCTGGATTGTAAAATAAGTGTGTATTCTATTTGCCATTTGTTAGAGGTGGGGCAGTTATCTTCTGTTAATTGGGCAGTTTCCTTTATCTCTTCAACAAACCAATCCTCCCCTTGGGAAATACCTTCTGTTAATGGGCCACTGAGTCTCACTGCATGGCTGATAAAATTATATCATCCCATTGTGAGATGCTTCACCCAGGGGGAGGAGTCAAGCAATCCTTCCCGGATATAATCTGAGATTTCAGGACAGCAGAACAGACTTTTCCCACTGGATTCCCAGAGGAGCAGCTGTCTTCTCCACTGGATTCCCAAAGGAAGACCAGGCCCATCTACACCACCACTGGGCCTTCAGAGGAAAACTACACCCTTCTGTTGGATCACAGTTTCAACAGAACCACATCTATCACTCCAGGAAGACTGCAGCCACCATTCAATCTGACTACTACCAACACCCTGACCCACAGGTCGTATTCCGTCAGTAGTTGTTTTTTTGTTTGTATTATTACATTTGCATTTTTAGTTTTCCTAGTAAAGAACTGTTATTCCTATTCCCATATCTTTGCCTGAGAGGCTCTTAATTTCAAAATTATATGAATTTGGAGGAAGGGGGTTTTCATTTTCCATTTCAGGGGAGGCTCCTACCTTCCCTAAGCAGACACATGTCTTTTCAAACCAAGACACTAGAATAGACACACTCTGCTGATTGCATCAGTGCCCGGAAACTCAGCATGGTTAATGAGAACTAATTCCTAAGTCTCTCCATCTCTATCACATTGAGGGAAAACCTGTTGGGAAGTGCCCTTGGAATATGCCAGCTCCTGAATCCAACCCAACAATTGCTTGGAAAAGCATTAGTTACAACAAGCCGGAACTGCAGCCAAGAGTGTGCTAGCAACTTTTGCAACCTGGATCACCATGTTAGGCACAGGGAATTTCCTAATCCAAAGTATGAAAGAGGAGGCAGGTGCCCTGCTCAGGGTCTGCATCTCTATTGCTTGTAGGGATGAAGGGGATGTCTCAGGAAGGTAACCTAAATCCCCTTTCCAAGTCTGATGACTCTCAATCAGAGGTCTGTCTGATACTGTTCAATGTCACCATGACCTTGTGTTGTCCGAACAGTGCATGGCACAGCTACACTCTCTTAAGGCAGTTGTACTGTATTTTCTGTGCAATGCCCTGTTGCTGGAAGTCTTCAAGGTCAGGACAGGACTTGGAGCAACCTGGTCTAGTGAAAGGTGTCCCTGCCTGTGGCAAGGAGTTGGAACTGGATGGTCTTTAAGGTCCTTTCAAACCCAAACCATTCTGTGATTCTATCATCTGGAACTGGCCTGATTCTCCAGGATCTTTATGTCACTCAGAAATGTTGTGTTATACACTTAAATACTTCTTATATTCAGTGAAAAAGTGAGAAGAAAATTAGTAGAGTTTAAGAGTTAATTTAAAAAAATATTCTGGATATAGTAAAAAATATCTGTATTCTAAGGTACCATATTGGTAGCTCCTGTAGCACTAAAACTTTTGCTGGTTTGGAGAAAGATCCTGTCATTCTGAGACTTCCCTCATTATTATTCAACATTCCAAGGCAAATTTGTGGGGAAGGTACCCAAAAAGTTACAAATTCCTTCTGCAATCTGAAATAAGCCCTGAAAATGTTACTTTCCTCTTATCTTCAGAACAGCAGGTTATAGTGGTGTCTGGACCTTTGAAGAATTTTGCACACCAAATTAGCTCTCAAAGCAGTCAAGGAACGTGCTAGAACCCATCCTAAAAAAGGTCGGTCTCATAGCTCACTTAAACCTTTGCTCACGCAGCAAGTATGAACTGTGGACCAACTCCATCTGGATGTAACCAACAGGCACAGCTCAGTCTAGCTCTGAAATTCTTTATCAAAGGGGTTTTCAATGCTCTTAATTTTGCTGAGGAAGATTTTAAGAATTGCTCTTTTCACGTGAAATGGAGGGTTGAACTGATATAGCAGCCAATTACATGTCTCCTAATTTTCTGCCTCGTTCTGGTCCCAGCCTTACAAAGAATAATTAGAATTGACAGGGAACCCAGTGCTGACCTGAAATAAAACTCAGTGAAAAAGAGTATATCAGGTATCAGGTGACCTTTTACGAGTCATGTTCAACAGAAAAATTTCCCAGTGAGGTTAAAGAGAGTTTATGTATCTAAGACCTGATGAGAACATAATGCTGTACAGGACAGGGCAGATGCCTTACAATTGCATAGGCAGTATGACAGTAGCCTGGGGAGGTGGTGGCCTGATCCATATCTTTTAAAGCCTAGCCTGGTCTCCATATGTATCATTGAATACCACACTGCTCTTTCGTGAGGCTTTGTCTACGCTGGTTGTTTTGATTTCATTTTCCCTTTGACTGAGGATTGCTGAAAGTGGTGGCAAGATGAAGGTGACCTGAACACCCTCTTTCAGCCCAGCCAGGGTACACTGTGGTTAAAATGAGCTCCCAGTTATCTCTGGAGATGTTTGTGAAGTCCTATGTAGGCATAGACTGCCTTTATCTACTGAGGTCAAAGGAAAGACAGAAGGAGGAAGGAAGGACAGAACAGGGCAAGGTTTAACCACTTCAAGCTTCCATCTTCTTTGAAGGACTTTAAAGAGAGGCTACATTTGCTCAGCAACAGCACAGGGTGTTCAGTGTATTCTGCTGACAGCAGCTCTGCTGGCACTGAGCCAGGTCAATTCCCTATTCTTGATGTACATATACTAAATAATTAATAATGCAGGAAAAGGAGATGGGGGACTTCATGCTGGAGTCCCTCACAGGAGGGATATTTTGAGCTTTATCTGGAAAAGTATGTCTTGGTGAAAAAAGAAAAATATTCAGATTATTTTTCACTGAAAAAAGAAGAAAACTTTACAAAATGTTAGACCTGAAACATTTAATTAATTCTAAAATGAAACTTTAATTTTCTTTTTCAGTTTCTTTCCCATCCCATTTCCCCCCTTATTCTACTCAGGACAACACCAAAACCTATGAATCTTCTTACAAAGCAAATTGCTTCACAAGGAGTATTTCAGAACATCAGATTTCTCTTTAATGTTTCTCTAAACAAAACAGCAACAAAAAAAAGAAAGAAACATTTGAGCCAAACTAAGCAGAAAATATGTCTGGGATTGTCCTTTATTTTGCCTTTCTGGAATACAGTGTCACTTACTCTTAAGTATTCTCCTGCTCTTAAAACTGGAAAATAAGTATTTGGTGAAATAAAGTAGTGGGAAACCTAAAATCCATAATAATGGCTGGTTGAACTCAGTGCCAAAGGAGGACACTGAACTTCAGTATATAATAAGATTTAATTAAGTAATGGCTGTTTAGATGGATACCAGGAGTATTCAGAGTTGTCTTCAATAGTAACTGCTCCCGAAAAACCATGAGCCAAAGCAGGAGTTATTCCATTATACTGGAATCTTCTCCACCCCCCTCCGGTTGTCTGGTTCTGGCTGTGATTGGCTGAAGATACTGGCCTGTGGGGACCAAGGAGTCAGCCAGTGGAATAGTTATAGGTGCTCTCCTGGAGAGCCAACCCCTAAGCAAGGCACTTCTCACATAAGATGAGTTCACCTCCCACCCAGAGGCCTTTGCACTTTTTACGTAGATACGTTGTACCCCATTGGTTCACCCCACTTTGTTACATGTATCCCTGCTTCTCTCCACCCTCCACTGTTCCTATATAAACCCGTTTTGCCCTGCTCAAAGAGCTTGTTGTCCTTGCCTGGCCTGTAGAGGGCCCGTTCTGTTAATAAAGGTCACATACTCTGTGGATTGCTAAACAGCTGCTCCAGTCCCTCTTTCTGCGTTGCCTCGTAGAGATCAGAGAGCTGGTAGCCGAGGACGTGCTTGTGCCCCCGAGCAGTCCTTCTCAGGACACCCTGAGCAGTCCTTCTCAGGACGCTTTTTCGGGAAGGTTGCGGCCCCCTCTCCACCACCACCCCTGCCGCGGCACTGGCCTAAATGGTTTCCAGGCAAATTCTGCTCAGAAAGGATTTCTCGGATGAGGTGCAAGCTTGTGTTTCGATCCTAAAGCTGTTCTCTTTTCTAATGTGATCAAAAAGAAATACATTTGGACTCAGCATAAACAGGTGCATTCTCCTGCAAACATAACTGATTTTAATGACAAGCCTGATCAATGGTTACTGCTCTGCAAGAGCCAAAACCTGCCTCCTAACCCATTTCCAGTCCCAAAGGAATTCTGCCCCATGCTGAAGTCCCTCATGCAATAGTAAACAGTGCAATGTGCTCTTGCTTTGCAGAGAAATAAACCTAAAATTCTGGGCCAGAGTGATTTCTTGCTTCGCCTGACATTTTACTGCAACACAACATGTCCCCTGCACCCCAAAATACTGGAGCTGTTTGAGTAAGTTTGGAGGAGGCAACAGAGATGCTGCAAGGGCTAGAATCCCTCTGCTCTGGAGATAGGCTGGAGAGCTGAGGTACTGGCAGGTGAAAACCTGGAGAAGGCTCCGAGACCTTAGAGACCCTGCCAGTACCTAAAGAGGCTCCAAGTGAGCTGGAGAGGGACTTAAGACAAGGGACTGGAGTGACAGAACAAGGGGACTGGCTTCTCATGGACAGAGGGCAGGGTTACATGGGATATTGGGCAGAAATTCTTCCCTCTGAGGGTGGTGAGGCCCTGGCACAGGTTGCCCACAGAAGCTGTGACCGCCCCATCTCTGGAAGCATTCAAGGTCAGGTCAGATGGGGCTCAGAGAAACCTGGTCTAGTTGAAGGTGTCCCTGCCCATGGCAGGGGGCTGTAACAAGATGATCTTTAATGTCCCTTCCAACCCAAACCAGTCTGTGATTCTGTGATTCAGCCATTTAATTCCATTTTCCATCTTAGCCTTCTTTAGTTTAATTTAGGTCAATTCCAACCAACTCCTGTTTTCAATGGTCTTGTCAACATACAAATTTGCCACTGCAAGTGCAAGAACACCCTTGTCACTGCCTGCTGCATCCAGTGGCCCATCTCCGACTCCTACATGGAGGCTTAATGAGAGATTTATCCTCTAATCCCTGTGCTATTATCTTGAACACAATAATTTACTGTAAAGCCTCAGTGAGACTGTGAAAGGTACAAAGAGGATCCTGGTGACCAAGAGTATTTTTTTGCTAAACATTAATAATCAGCCTCTAAGACATGCACATACACACCCACACCCACACCACACACACACACACATAAACATATGTACAGAGAGCTAGTCTGTTTGGATAAGCCAATTGTGTACAAAGACTAAAACAATGCAAAATATAATAATGAATTAATTTGAAATTTGGACAGTGGAGTGAATGTGAGCATGATGGGGAGGGATCAGTATCTCTAAACATCCTGGTTAGGGCCCATCAAGCACAGCACTGGCACAAAAGAGGAGAAAAGTACTCAGCCTTCAAGAAGGTAACTTTAGCACTGGCTGGAGAAGGTTATGATCAAGAATTTGTACTGGAAAGGATGAAACCAAGTCATTTGGCAGAGCAGAACCATGTTGCCATCCATTTATAAAAGCTCTTTGAGTCAGCAGCTCCCAAATCATGGATATTGTGTTGCCTGAGAACCACGTAAAGTGGGCTTTCAAGGAGGAAGAATTATTGTGCAGGCTGTCATGATTAAAATGTCACAAAACCAGAACTGAATGTGACAGTGAACACCGTGAACACTGCAGAGGGCCAAAGAGCAGAGTGAGATACATAGTTGTGCGTGAGTAACTAACTAAAGTCCCAGCCAGTGTGGAGAGGTGCATATATGATGCAAAAGGGTGAGATAAATCCTCATGCTCAGACTAAGTGTCACATCTAGGCAGCTTTGTCACACAAAATCGACTTTGCAGATCTCAGGGTAAACACAACACCGGCACCCCCAGGATTGTTTCCTTCTTTCCACTGCTGCCTTCAACTTAGATCTGCTCTCCAGCCTCCAGCCTGCATCCAGTGCCCTGTGCTCCCCAGCCACAGGGAGAACACAGTCTGAGCCTGATAAAGGATATCCATCAGCATCTGCAACAGCCCAGTAGCCCAAAGCTATCCCTATCTCCTGGCAGCTAAACATCTGACAAAGGGAACAGCATGGACTCTGGGGAGACTAACACTCAGAGATCCCACAGCAGAAATCACAGAAATCAAGAAAAGGTGTATCTGGGGATCTGGAGAGAGATTAAACCAAACAATACTGACAGCTCCTGGTGTGAATCACAACCTTATGGAAATTTGCCATTTATACCATTCTAAATTTCCCTGTGTATTATAAACTTATGGGTTCTGCTAAGGAAGGGACACATGTTGGCCACTCCATATAGTAGTTTTCATGTTGTCTCCATACAAGCTCAAGCCTGTACAGATGATGAACTCAATGCTGGTGTCACCAAGGAAACCAGACCATGCAGCCTGCTGGAAAAGCTCCCAAGGTGATCACAGCCTGAGCTTGCTTGCATAAATAATCCATCTATAAATGTCATGTTCACCCCTGGAAAATGGGTCAGCATCAGGTCAAAGTTCTGCCAACATGTCATTTAATTGCCTGTATGTCTATTCTCCAGTGAGTTGTTCTAGGAGCAGCAACTCAGCCCCCTTGTTCTCCATAAAGACAGATGACTAAAATTTGCCACACCATAAACAAACAAAGCAGTTCCTAGCATGGATGCTTTGACACAACATCATCTTTATTGACAGAGTGCTGTAGGATTGGGAAAAGTGTTGCTACAGGCAGATCTGGATAGGCTGCAGGAACCCAGACAGTGTGAGTCCTGTAGCAGGACTTCTGCCCCTGCCACTGGATATGGTATATGCTTATATGTTGTTTATTAGCTGGTACAATAACTCAGGGAATCTTGCTCTGAGTTAAGCACCACATCAGCCTTGGTGAAAGACAGTTTTGCCTTTTATTGAGTGTAGTGGCTTAGGTTTGCTAATTTAAGATTTTTCTAATTTGGAATTTTTTTGGCTAATGTACTTAAGAATGTGGTAGGTTTGGTGTTAGCCAATTACTAATACACTCACTTTTTTGTTGTGAGATGGGATTAGGAGAAAGGTAAAACTTTAATAGGGTATAAAGAAAATTTTATTAAAGGTACTTAGAAAGAAAAAAAAGTAGTAAAAATAAAAACAAACCCTCTAGAACACTTCTCCTTCCCCCACAACCTTTTCTTTCTCACTGACAATATAAATAAACTACACCCAAGATTTCTGTCAGTTTGCTACCTCTAAAATAGTCTTTCTTCAGCTTACTGAGGGAGAGAAGTCTTTTTTCTTAAGGTTATGGAGACTTCTTTATAAGAGGAGAGGAAACAGGTTTTTTTGTGGCTCTCAATTTGTCACGAATAGCAGTTATTCGAGGAACTTTGCTATTGTGAAGTCTTTCTTATTGTTATTATCTTTTTAACAGTTTGTTGATGGGTTATGTTAACTTACGGGGTATTGTTTTAAAGATGAGTTGTTTAAAGGCAAAAGTTTTCATTATCTATCTCTAAAATCATCTTCATTTCTGGGAACAGAAATTTTCTCTTGGAAGTACAGGACTACTCTCTTCTTCTGTTTAAATTTTTAATGGGATCACAGCTCTTTCAACATCTGCTTGTTTCAGTATGGAGGCTTTTGCTGGATATCAATTTGAACACTTTTATCTCCCCATAGCTTTATGTGTTATAAGGAAAAAGAGTCCTCTTTTTATGGTTTACAAGAGGATTTCAGCTTCAAAAATAAGGCATCTCTTCACTCTTCTCATCTGGGACCTAACTTCTTCTTTACTGACTTTGATGTCTTCATGTTGTTCTTTTACATACTTGTATTTTTGTTCTTTTTTCTTACTTGAGAGAGGATTGAAGTTCTGAAAGGGTTAACATCTTGTTTAGGGCTGACTTGATTGGTTGGCAACTTGTGGCGGGGAGATGTGGTTGGGTTGAGTTAGGATTGGTTTTATGCTTGGTTTTTGGTTTTTTGTATGGGTGGTAGGGGTTTCTGGTCTCAGCCGCGCTGGGGGGAGGGGATTTGCTGATAAGATCCTTATAGCTGTAGCTAGCTCTGCTCCAGTCCGGGCTCCACAGCCTCCCCCGCTTTCTTGCCCAGCCGCTGCTGGAGGCCGGCCCGAACGGAGCCGATGCGGGGGGGCCGGCAGGCGGCCTGGGGAGGGGGAAGGGAGCCCGGCCCGCGACGGGACCGCCCGGCCCAGCCTGGCCAAGACGGGGGACCGGGGCCGGGGCCACCTCCTCCATGACGGGAAAAGGAGAGTTTCTGGGGTTTTTTGTCTTCAACATGTGTATTTCACAGAGGCGTGTGTAGCTTTTCAGTGGTTTAACAGACTGTTAGTTACACAAAAACTTTTCATCACTTCCCTGAATTTTTCCTCTCATTCCAAACTAAGACATTGAGTTATTTTGGTGCCACGGGATTGATGCTTTCAGCTGACAGTAAACATCTTGCTGTGGAAGCAGATGTGGGAAGATAAACTGGAATTTCTGACTGACAGACAGTTCATTTTACAAACTATAACAGATACAACATATTTTCACAAAGCAGAAATCTTCTGCACATTCCTCAGAATGTGTGGAGTCTTCTCCCTGAAGTCGGGATGCTGACTTTCATGGTTACTCCCCTGGGGGTTGAGTGAGGACTTTGTGTACCCCATCATCACTTTCTTGGTAATTTACATTGACTCCTAATCTATACTGTTTCTTTGCTAGCTTTAACATAGATACCTTTATATAGTGCACTTTTAATGTAATCTAGTAGTAGTCTTTTGTTTTATCCTGTGTAGTAAGTATCTCTGTTTAAGGCCTTGCATCCGTTAAGCTTCTGTCTTTTCAATAAACAACTCATTTTATAATAGACCTGATTGGCTGTTCTTNATACAACATATTTTCACAAAGCAGAAATCTTCTGCACATTCCTCAGAATGTGTGGAGTCTTCTCCCTGAAGTCGGGATGCTGACTTTCATGGTTACTCCCCTGGGGGTTGAGTGAGGACTTTGTGTACCCCATCATCACTTTCGTGGTAATTTACATTGACTCCTAATCTATACTGTTTCTTTGCTAGCTTTAACATAGATACCTTTATATAGTGCACTTTTAATGTAATCTAGTAGTAGTCTTTTGTTTTATCCTGTGTAGTAAGTATCTCTGTTTAAGGCCTTGCATCCGTTAAGCTTCTGTCTTTTCAATAAACAACTCATTTTATAATAGACCTGATTGGCTGTTCTTAAGAATTTGCAAGCTAGAGCGATTTAGCTGTGGGTAATCTGAGTAAAGCTGCTGCCAAACATCTGAACCTAAGGCAGGGCTTGTCTAATGCTCTCACTTGATCCATAATAGAGCCAAAGAGCTCTTTTGAGAGTTTGCTGGGCCAAAGAGCATCCCATACATGACTCTCTGTTCAAGACAACACACACAAATGCACAGAAATATGGACATGTGCATTAAGTAGGCTCATCTATTAGAATCCCAGGAATAAAAACCCTTGAGAAAAAAACATTCATGTTAGGAAAAGTGGAAGAAATTGCAAAGACAACACAGCATTGGAAATTCTTCTCTAAGTGCAAAGACTTTTTAGGGCAATTCATGGTGAATGCAATGAAGTAATTCAAATATCTGATGGGATGCAGCGAAACTGGCAGCTGCCTGCCTCTGCTCATCCCCATGCAAAAAGGGCACAATAAATCACTGAATCTTTCAGAACGGAAAAGTCCTGTAAGATTATCAAGTCCAACCAGTCCCCCAGCACTGTGAAGCCCACCACTAACCCATGTTTCCAAGTGCTATATCCATCCGTCCCTGTTAAATCTGTGTTAAATCCCTCCAGGATGGGGACTCTACCACTGCCCTGGGCAGCCTGTGCCAAGGCTGAACAACCCTGATCTGGTAGCCTTGTGAGCCTTTGGTTTTAGTAGTGTAATAGATATTAGAATAAATTGGTGTTTATGAAGTTATATAGAAGAGAAATAAAAACATGTTTTAAAAAAGTAGCAACAAGGATTAGAAATTCCACATGGGATTGAGGGAAAGGCGCTTTCACTAAACTGGAGAAACCAGTGTTGTATGAATAGAGGTTGAAATTCACAAATGAAGAGAGTAGCCACTACTACTGGAAATGTTGGGCAATTCTCAGAATCAAGATAATCAGAACCCACATCTCAATAGCCGTTTCCTGTTGCATCTCGATGTCGGTTCCCCGTAACCCCAAATTAATATGTATCTTTCCCTGGGCACTGTTTTTTGTCCTTCCAAGGATGGCTTTGTCCACTCAGAAACAGGTTTCTTCCTGTACCTGGGACGGGCTTTCTCCAACACCAGACTGAGAAAGGAACCACATGAATATTTGGAAAGAACAGAAAGGAACAAAGGAAACTTTGCTCTGGGCAAGAAAAAACGTATAAAAACTGGACTTCCCTGGATGGACTTCATGAATTTGGCAGGTTTGATGAGGTAGAGGTCGAATCTGCGTTCACCCAGAGCCGAGACCCGGGCTCGACGCTGTCCCTTTCGATTGTGGCTATCTGAGATTGTATTTCAATTTCACAAAATAAAATCTATTTTTCTTTAATTATGATTTGGCTTATCAATTAACGATTCGGCCATTATTGGGGTTTTTACCTATAACAGTGGGATTCTTGGCAGAGAGATGTTTTCAGCACCTCATTTAAAGTGTCTGAAAACACAAATTGCAAATGAACTAAAAATGCATTATTTCAGTTCATCAGAAAACTTCAGCATATGCATAATGGCCCTTAGCTGCTCCATGGAGGTAAATATGGACAAAAAAAACCTTCCTGAGTCAGAGCTTCACACTGCAAAAGCTATGAATGAATCCATGGGAATCCATGATGTGACTTGTAAGAGGAGAATCTGGTGCAGCAAAATGTGCTAATGGACACCTAGGAAAATAAGCTTTTTAAGGTCAAATGAAGCCATTTTGTTTCACAAACTCAGTGTCATCAGTCTTTGATGGAGATCCAGCAGCAGGATGAGGAGAGAAGCCAAAGGCATCAACTTTCAGCAAAGACAGGACAGATGGTTGATTAAAGAATTGAAGAGCTACTGCCCAAGGAGATAAAGGGCAAGTGCATCTCACTAACTAGGACTGCTGACAACACCTCTGGTCCAAATTCATAGAACACCAGAATGGTTGAAGTGACCTTAAAACTTATGTCACTCCAATCGTGCTGCCATAGGCATGGACACCTTCCACTATGCAAGGTTGCCCCAAGTCCCACACAGCCTGGCCTTGAACACTTCAGGAACATGATAGCCACAGCTTCCCTAGGAAACCTTCATCAGTGTCCATTCACACTGCTAGGGGGGAGTTTATTAAGTCCAGTTATTTTCATAGTGCTGGGCAGGGATTGCTGAGGAAACCCTTCTTCCCAGACTTTATGAGAAGTTCTGCTGTGAAGCTGCTTGAGCCCACCACGAGCTCCTGTTTTCTAAATCCTGCCCCTTCTCCAATAGGAGATAGTGCAGTCCATTGCATGGGAGCTGCGAGGTTTGCCCTTAAGGCAAAAGATGGGGGTGGGTGGTGGTTGATTTTGTAATGAAAAGATTTTGTCTGAATTTCTTCAATTATTATCCAAATCATACAGAAGGATGGGTCTTTCTGGAGAAAGGTCAGGACATCACTGTTGACAAGAAGTAGCCTTTCTGTCACAGCAATATATTTGACTTGCTGTATTTTGCTGCTCCCTGCAGGGAATCATTACTTCCCTTCTTCCTTAGTATTTCTCTTAGATTTCATTTCTAGTCTGCATGACAATGTAATTGCTCA
>VZRH01007992.1:15141-39477 GCA_013397555.1 Urocynchramus pylzowi | reverse complement strand
GGGGGGTGGTGGAAGCAGTTTTTTCAAAGCCTTACTAGCATTCTATGACCCTGTGTGGTTTGGTTTTGCTTGGCTAGCTTGGTTTTGTTGACCCAGGTGAGAATCTTTTCCCTTCCCTGGCCTTGGAGAAGCTCCAGCAGCAATACTTTAGCTGCCTTTGGGGTGAACTGAACAGCTGCTAGTCTGAGACCAGAGAAGAGAGACCTGCAGCAGTGGGAGATGGGTCGCTCTGTTCCAAAGTTTCCCCAAACTTTGGGAAACTGAGACGGGGAGAGAAAGCACACCAAGAGGCTCCAGCCCAGCTTCTTCGTCTGCTATGGAGAGGATTTTGATGGCAGAGAGTCACCAAATTTTCATCTGCTGTTCAAACTGCTGTGAGAAGCTCCTGTTTGTTTGTTTTTTTTATCCTGAGAGAGAAGCCAGCAGCATTTTGTACAGCATGTTGTGAGCAGGTATTTTACCTGGCATTTTGGGGTTTTGTTCTGGTGTGTGTATGTGGGTAATGTCTGACAATTTAATATTTAGCAGTTATTTACATTTTTCCCCCTTGCCTTGTGGATATTCTGTTTGTTAACAAAGTGTTTGGTTTGGCTTTTTTTCATTTTCATCCATTAATACTAATTTCCTATTAGTGGAAAGGAATTGTTGGAACCCTTTTAGAGGAGATGACTCATTAGAAGAGTGTTCTCTCCTAAATTTGTCTCAAAATTGAGACATCACAATCTGAGTTTCATTTAATATATGAAAGCAATTCCAGTGGGCTTTCATAGAAGAACGGGTTCATAGTCACCTGGTTTCAAACAGTTTACATGTCCAAGGTGGGAACAGGCAAATGCTAGGAAAAGGAAGGTTATGAATAGGGATCCCCATGAACATTAATGGAGGAGATACTGAGGAACAAGGACTTTGACCACTAAGTAAAGAAGCAATAAACCAAGTCCCATGTCAAAGTTAATACCCAGAATATCACAGTGTTGCATCCCAAGACGTAGAAAGGGATGCTGAGGCAGGGATGCCTTGGGAAGAGACACCCCTTTAAGTTAGGGTGACACAAAGAGATGTTCTTCCACAGTTCCTTGTGCTTTTATGTTAATAATCCAAGTTATGTCATCCCTTTTCCCTCCCCAGTTCTAGAATGTTCCCCTCTCCCGTTTCTCCTATTGGTCCTCGTTCCTTGCAGCTCCTCCCCTGAATCCCAGTTAGTTGTTACCCTCTAACCCCTCCTCTGTACTGCCCCTGTTCCCTCAACCCATTGGCCCTTAGATCCAACACTCTGCCTCCCTTGTCCCATATATAATAAGGACTCTCCTTTGTTCTTTGTCCCTGGTTCCCTTCAGTGTGCTGTTAATAAATGCCACTGGAATGCCATACAAAGAACCCCTCCCATCTGCTTTTCTCTCCGTTGACCTTCAAATAACTTTGTGTGGTGCATGCGCTTGGTGCACTGAGCTATCCCCTTCTCGAGGAGACGCTCTCAGGAAGATGCTGGCTTTGGCAGCTCCTGCCATGCCACCGCATCACAGAATTGCAGAATGGTTTAGGTTGGAAGGGACATTAAAGACCATCTTGTTCCAACACTTTGCTGTGGGCAGAGACACCTTCAACTAGACCAGGTTGCTCCAAGCACCATTCAACCTGTCCTTGAACAGTTCCAGGCATGGGGCAGCCACAGCTTCTGAGGGCAACCTGTGCCAGGGCCTCACCACCCTCACAGCCGAGAATTTCTTCCCAATATCCCAACTAACCCTGCCTTCTGTAGTGTAAAGCAATTCCCCCTCATCCTGTCACTCATTGTCCAATGTCCCACTCTGTCTCTCTTGGAGCCCTTTTAAGTACTAGAAGAGGTTCTAAGGTCTCCCCAGAGGCTTGACCCTGTGGTAATTAAGTTTTTCCTTGCACTGGGCTGGAGCAGTGACACATGGCTGAAAGTCCAATGCAAAGAGAGTTCTGAATAGCACCTACTTCTTCTGTCCATACTGCTTGTGGAAGGTAAATTTATCTTCTGACTCTGCAGTTGCCTGGCATTATCCCTGCATCCACCTTCAGTGACCCTGCAGAGCTGAGTGAGATAGTGATATGAGGTCACAGCTCTAACTGTGGATAACAATGGATGGCTACAGAATAGACAAGCCTGCAGCACAGCTCAGAGACCAAGTAGCCAGGATAAGCTCTTGTTTTCTGTTCTATCACTGAACTTTGGGTTGTTGTAACAGCCAGGTACCATGTAAGTGATCTTTTAACATCTTAAAGCCTCCAAGCCAAAAGTACCTCCTGTGAAAGCAAATCACACACACATGCTTATGGTCCAACGACACCCAATTTTATCCCATTTTAGTGTATAAAGTCAAAACCAGACATATAATCTAAACTTCTTGTATTTATATATGCTTTGTGTGCTTAATATCTCATTCTTGGAAATGGAAGGAGAATTCAAATCCATGATGCTTTATTCGATCCTCAAGGCATATACCACCTTCTAGTGGTACTCCCACTGTGCAGAGGTTTAAAATCATAGAATCATGGAACAGTTTGTGTTGGAAAGGAAAGATCATATAGTCCACCTTCCCTGAAATGAGCAGGGATATTTCCAACTAGATCAGCTTGCCCAGATCAGGTAATTATTTATATTTGTTATACAAATAAAATAATAATTAAAAACCATAATACTAATAAAATACATACATTTTAATATAGTATATAAATATTTACATATACTACATAAAATACATAGTAATAAAAATATTGTTGCAGATATTTTTTGCAAGAACTACTGTCCAGAAAACCGTTCAATCTGTCCACTGGGTACCAGGTCCAACATGATGACTATTCCACAGCAAACATTTCTGCAGCTTGATGAGCTGCATTTCCAACCATGTCCCAGGTGTGTAATACATGTCAGGGATAGTGAGACATGCTACACACAACACACGTAGTATGACAACAACACAGCCTTGAATAATGCAATACTGATGTGGATGAATGCAGATTAACCTACATTTGGTCCAATCATCTGCCTTGCCATGCTTACATGTATGTATTTGAGGTTGTCCTATTTCTTTACAAAATTTTATATATATAATGAATTTAAAGTATTTTTTATCATTCAAAAGTGACAAGCCAGTCACTGGCTTTGACTGAATTCTGCTTGTCAATTGATGCCTTCCTGTGCAATGCCACCACTGAATGTTCTGTAGTTGAAATTAAGAGTCTGTAATTCTTTTTAACTGGAAAAACCATAACAGATCTGGGTGTGAACTAAGTAGATGAAAGAAGAGAGCTGAGACTTGAGCAGAGATCTTAAGATAAAGGATTACTGAGCTAAGAGAAAAAGCTGAGTTGGATTTCCCCTCCCATCTTTACCCATACATACCATGTTATTGCAAAGGCTGCAAAATCCAGTTGTAAAATTGGTTTGTGCTGTAGACATTAAAGTGAAGAATTTGCATAACATATGTGGAATTACTGGAGAGGAAATGTGGATTATTCCATTGAAATTGCCCTGGATGCTGTGAGGAAGGTTGTTCTAAAAAGCACCATGAAAATCTAGGACGAGGCAGAAGAGGTTTAAACTGAAAGCAGGGTGATTTAGATTAGATATTAGGAAGAAATTCCTCCCTGTGAGGATGGTAAGGCCCTGGCACAGGTTGCCCAGAGCAGCTATTGCTGCCCTATCCCTGAAGCATTCAAGACCAAGCTGGATGGGGCTTGGAGTAACCTGGTCTAGTGGAAAGTATCCCTGTCCATGGCAGGGGGTGGAACGGGGTGGTCTTTTAAGGTCCCTTCCAACCCAAACCCTTCTGTGACTCTGTGACTAAAGTGGGATGAGCAGACAGTTTCAGGGGACAGTGTGGGAGAAGTCGGAGTTGGAAAAGCTTCTTTGGGAAGAGACAAAGCTTAGGATGCATTTTTTTAGGAAACCATACAACACACCAGCACAAGTCACTGGGACTGTGTTGGTGTAATGGAGAGCAGAATAAGTGTGGGAACTCAGTGCATCACCTCGGATGCTCTGAGTCCCAGGGAGAGCCCCTGGGGGGCTCAGAAGTCCTGGAATGTAGCCAAAAGTACCTGGTGGCTTGATTTTGACCCTTCGAGAGTCGTGCTATCTCAACATGAGGATTCACAGGTGTCTGAGGTGTAAATGGTGAAGGACAAATGCTTTTTTAGACTAGAACATAGGTTTTAGGATTCTGGTGCAAGGGGGTGTGATGGAGACAAGATGGAGGATTTAGGCCCGACCTCGTGGTTCTTCTTCTTCTTCTTGTCATCCATCTTCTGTGTGATGTATGCACTTTGGATTGGTTTATGCTAAAAGTGCACTGTTCAACAAAGGTGATGGGAATTGGTGAAAAATTGTAAATATAATATACGTAATTATCAGTATAAGAATGTTCTACCGCCCCAGGGGCGGAGAGTGTGCGTGTGGCTGTCTTGCTGGTCGGATCTCAGCTGGGCAGAAGAAGAACTTTTTAGATAAGATAAAATAAACAACCCGAGAAAAAGATCAAAAGAAGAGTCCAGACTCATCTGTTCACCACAGGCTGTCTGCGGACCACCCTACGCGTGTCCGACAGAGACAGACGGCCGATCGGACAAATAAAGGCCATTAAAGTTTATCACTTTTAACAGTGTAATACTCAGTTCATTCCACTTCAGTTAACATCTTTCTTTAGAAGCTATCCCTACCAGAGGGAGACACAAAAGTTAGATGAATTGCAGGAAATGAAAAAATGCTCTGCCTTTTTCTACCCCAAGCTTGGGAAACTGCCAGGATCACTTAAACATCAATAATGTAATGGGGAGGACTCATTGACTCCAACTCTGTAACACTTGATTAATCCCATTGTACCACCAAATCTGTAAATACTGGGACCACCACAGACGCCTTGGGGGAGTATGGGGAAGAGACAGCGGAAGACACTGGAATAGATGGCTCTATTGTGAAATCTCCTCCTAACTACTTAAAAACAAGGACTGATATGAGAGAACAAAGCAACTAGTGGTCTCTGCAGGTACCAGCTGTCCACACCAAAGCCGTCACAGTGTAATAAAAAAGCGGTAAGGTTGACTGTAGGAAAGCTTTATATGGAAAACAGTGAGAAAGCATGTTGTGGAAGAAAAGTTGTTTGATAATTAATTGGTTATTTTCAAGGGCTCCTCCAGCGTTTGCATGGAGTGTAAAGCTCTGAAAGCAAAGCTAAGACCAAATGGTTTGTGTCTTTATAGCAAAGGTGCTCATGTCTAGAGGGCCCCACTGTGCTCCAGCAAAAGCATTATGCTGAGCACACCAAATATATAGGGAGACACACCATTCACACACGCATGAGAAAAAAAATACTAGGCTATATGCACAGCTGCCTGTGCCAGTGAAGGTGCTCCAGAAATATTGTGTGCAGCAATCAAAGTCTGCAGAGCTGCTGGGAGAAAACCACAGAAACACTCAAGAGATTCAGAGCCTATTCCCATTTTGGGAAGCATCTTGTATTTTTGTTATTTGCGAAGCTGATGGGATGTTACCACTCAGGGATCTGATGTCCTGGGGTCTTTTGGCACCTCCAGGCCCAACCTGAAACATCTGGAGGAGGTTGCAAATGGGCCGCTTGCTTAGAGACAGTGCTGCAGTGATGCTCATATGGCCAGAGACAGCTGGACTAGATGATGGTGCCATCGTAATGTGGATGTAAATAGCCTTAAAAATGTATCTGGATCATAGAAACCCATTTCCCAAGAAATATACCATTAACATAGAACTGAATAAAAATATTCCTCCACTGCACAGTCTCTGCATGCATCACCCGTGCCAGACCTACCTGCCAAACCCAGCTGCCAGCACACAGAAGTGTGCACAGCAATCCCTTTCTTAAAGAAAAAAATGCTCCCAGACAGTAAATTTAGGAACTAAAAAATAGAAGCAGCACTTTTATAAGTCTTCTGTGAAGAACTAGAAGGAGGATTTGTTGTAACAATTCACTTTTGTGCACACAGCAGATGTTTACAGCCTCTCCAAGCCATTTGCATCCTACTGGGTAAACCATTTGTCTCATTTGAAAATGAGGTGATCTACAAATACTTCCTTCTTTGTTGTTGTTCCAAACTTAATCAAAAACATGCTAGGGGCAAATGTATTATGCAGGTATTTAATTGAGATGATGGGAAAAGGCAGAGATGATGGGAAAAGGCAGAGTTCTTGTCTCCCAGGCACAGCATGCAAGCTTTAAACACACTCTTAGATTGATACTTATTGCAACTGACAAACCAGAAAGGCTCAGAAAAAGCACTCCTTCCCTTCCCATAAATAATTCACCTCCTGTAGCAATTCATAAAATGTTTATATTAAGTAATAATTCAATTTTGCATTGAAAAAAAAAAAAAACACAAAAAACCAAACCCAAACATGCTAGCCAAGAAAAAAATCAGCTCAAAGGAGGATGGGAAAATGATTGCTTGGAAGCTGTCATTGCTAAAGCAATTCAGTGGGGTCATTCTTGGCTGTACTCTGCCTTTTTTGGTTAAATCGTGATCCGGTCCTAAATAGGGTTTTCCATTGATCTCTGCAACAGCTACATGAAGCCTGCTTTTGAGTCATAGAATTACAGAATTATTTATATTGGAAAATACTTCTATGATCATCAAGTTCAACCATTAACCCAGTGCTGCCGGGCCCACTATTAACCCATGACCACAAGTGCCACATCCACACACTTTCTGAACACCATGAAGTGTTTTCCAGCCAGGCAGGAGAGGTTCAGTCGTCCCACATTAAGCTCTGCTGTCAAGCAATGATGCTTTTGATTTCAAGTCAACATGAATGTGGGGAGGCTGTGAGCCCACTAACAGGTTATTTGTCTTGGTTGCAAAAATACACAAGGTCCAACATGGGGTAAGACTACAACAGTTGGACCCCAACATGGGATGGAAGACTGAGAGCATGGCAGGGAGGAGAGAGGGTAGTGGGACAATGATTGATGATCACCAGAAGTCATCAAAATAATAGAATCAAATGTCACCACACATACACCCAGGCAGCTTTTATTAAAATTCTAATTGCTTGATCCAACCTATGCACTGGGGAGCATAAAGAAAAGCTAGAAACACCAAGGTCACTGCAGACAAAAAAATCAATACAGAGAATGGATGATAATGATTTTTCTTTCTCCTGCATTCACAGAGAAGGACTGTGGAGATATCCTCCTGGCATCTTCAGAGATGCACAATATCCCTTGGACTTTGTCCAGCAATGCACTTAATTTTTGACATCCAAGTGTTTTTTTGACATCCATTTTTAACTTTTGACATTCAAGTTCTGTTCCTCTTGGCTGTGACAACAGCAGGTTTGAGCATCCTAACCCACTGTTACATTTCATACATGCAAAGATAATAATCCATTTCTCTCTTCCAAAACCATTCCATACTTTCCAACATTTCCATACTTCCTGAAATGACCATGTCTGCTGCATGCTGACTGTGTCCTGGCCTCTCTAATGGATGTCCTCAGAATCTTCTCTGGCCCATGACTGCTGAAGTACAAAACCAAAACCCAAACAAAAAAAAATCTTCCCGAGTCTTGACTAATGTGGAAAGATGTCACATCCTCTCCATGTATCTCAGTACATTACTTGCCCCAAAGTATTTAGTTTGGAGTGCTTTTGTTAATTTATTGTTTTTTAAAATGAAGTAACAATTACTGACATGATTTGTGATTCCCTGCAGAATTATTCCTCCACCAGCTGTTCCCATCACGAGCTGCACGAGCATCACTACTGATCCCTACCTCTACCCTGCCCTCACCTCTCCTAAACTGCTGCTTCTTTGTTTCAAGTGATTTCTTCAATATGTCAAGATCTCTTTGAATTCCAATTCATGCAAAATGATTTAGCCAAACATAAGTGAAGGACTCAGCACAAGATTACATGGATGAAATATGACTCTGGACTCTGAGGCTCTGAGGTGGGAGGGTACTAATGCCACATTCTGCCCTTATAAATCTCTTACCTGTTATAAAGTGTCATGGTTTGGAGTGAGAGGAAATTCAGGGAAGAGATGCAAAGCTTTTTTGTGTAACTGAAGTCTGTTGAACCACTGAGAAGCTGGACATGCCTCTGTGAAAAACACATGTTAAAGATGAAAAACCTCGTGAACTTTCTCTTCCGGTCAGTGAAGAAGTGGCGGTTCCCGGCCCTGGCCCCCATCTCAGCCAGGGCTGAGTGGCTCTGCCGTGGGCCAGGCCCCTTCACCCCTCCCCAGGCTGCCCGCTGGCCTCCCCTCCATAGGCCCCGTTCTGGCTGGCCCAGGCCCCAGCAGCTGCCAGGCAGGAAGGCGGGGAGAGGCTGCGGAGCCCAGGCCAGAGTAGGGCTGGCCGCGCTTGTGAAGATCTTGCCGTCAGGTGTCAGGTCCCCTACCCCCAGTACAGCTGTGACCAGAGACCCCTGTAGCCCGTGCAGAGGGGTCCTGTGGCTAAAACTGAACACAAGAAAACCACAGACCAACCATTAAACCAATCCTGACACAGCCCCAGCCACAGGTCCCGCCACAAGTTACTGGCAGGTCAGGTAGGCCCTAGGCGACATGTTAACCCTTTCAATGCTTCAATCCTCCTTCGAGTTAGAGAAAGGAACAAGATGCAAGCATGTAAAGGAACAACATGGAGACATCAAGGTCAGTGAGGAAGAAGTTAAGTCTCAGATGGGAGGGGTGAGGAGATGCCTTCTTTTTGGAACTGAAATCCTCTTGTAAGCTATGGAGAAAGGATTCTTTTTCCTTATAATTCATGAAACTATGGGGAGATGAAAGTGTTCAAATTTATATTGAGTAAAGGCCTCCATGTTAAAGTAAGCAGATGTTGAAGTGGCTGTGATCCCATGAGAAGTTTGAACAGTGAAAGAGAAAACAGCAGTCCTGTGCTTCCAGAAGAAGAAGAAGAAGATCTCTGTTTCCAGGGACGAAGATGACTTTAGAAATAGATAATAAGAACTTTTGCCTTTGAACAGCTCATCTTTAAAACAATACCCCATAAGTCAACACANCACAAGTTACTGGCAGGTCAGGTAGGCCCTAGGCGACATGTTAACCCTTTCAATGCTTCAATCCTCCTTCGAGTTAGAGAAAGGAACAAGATGCAAGCATGTAAAGGAACAACATGGAGACATCAAGGTCAGTGAGGAAGAAGTTAAGTCTCAGATGGGAGGGGTGAGGAGATGCCTTCTTTTTGGAACTGAAATCCTCTTGTAAGCTATGGAGAAAGGATTCTTTTTCCTTATAATTCATGAAACTATGGGGAGATGAAAGTGTTCAAATTTATATTGAGTAAAGGCCTCCATGTTAAAGTAAGCAGATGTTGAAGTGGCTGTGATCCCATGAGAAGTTTGAACAGTGAAAGAGAAAACAGCAGTCCTGTGCTTCCAGAAGAAGAAGAAGAAGATCTCTGTTTCCAGGGACGAAGATGACTTTAGAAATAGATAATAAGAACTTTTGCCTTTGAACAGCTCATCTTTAAAACAATACCCCATAAGTCAACACAGCCCATCGACAAGCTGTGGGAAGGCTTGTAGAAATGGGAAGGACTTCACGATGGCAGGGTTCCCTGGGCGGCTGCTATTAGTGATGAAATTTAGAGTCACGAGAGAACTGTTTTCTTTCCTCTTGTGGAGAAGTTTCCATAACCTTAACAAGAGGGACTTCTCTCCCTAAGTGAACTGAAAAAATATATTTTAGAGGTGGTAAACTGACTGGAAATTTTAGGTTTGGTTTCTTTACATTGTCAGTGGGAAAGAAAAGGTGGGGGGAATAGAAGTGTTCTGAACGGTTTGTTTTGGTTCTTACTACTTTTTTTCTTTCAGTTACTTTTAATAAAATTTTCTTTATACCCTTTTACAGTTTTGAGCCTGCTTTGCCTTTCTCCTAATCCTATCTCACAACAGGAAATGAGTGCACAAGTGATTGGCCAGCACTAAAGCCCACCACACTCATCAGCACATTAATTGGGGAAATCTCAAAATTGGGGAAATCTGAAATTGGCGAACCAAAACCACTACACAAAGTATCAGTTAGAACTGCAGGAGGAACATAGTGCTGCAAATGTAAATTGCCTGTTGGATA
Organism: Urocynchramus pylzowi; assembly: GCA_013397555.1. NCBI lineage: Eukaryota > Metazoa > Chordata > Aves > Passeriformes > Fringillidae > Urocynchramus > Urocynchramus pylzowi. The sequence continues at coordinate 29,382 of VZRH01007992.1, read as the reverse complement.
TTTAAAGCATCCTACACTGAAAGACACTCCAAGAGAGCTGGAGAGCGACTTTGGACAAGCATCTGGAAGAACAGGACAAGGGAGAGTGCCAGAGGGCAGGGTTAGATGGAATATTGGAAAGAAATTCTTCCTTGTATGGTCCTGACCACAGGTTGCCCAAAGCAGCTGTGGCTGCCCCATCCTTGGATGTGTTCAGGGTCAGAAAGTCCTATTGATGGGCTATTCAAGGATGAATCTGAGATAAATAACCCCTAAGTGATATGAAAGACCCATGCAAAACTGAATTTGTAGTCATTAGCTGAGAAAAACCCAAGGAATGACATAAAAACTCGAAAGCTGGTGTCCCTCAGGCTGTCCACCAGTGATCCTTGTCAGATCACCTGAACATGGACATCTCTCTACCTTCTGGGTAAGTGTAAATGAATGAAATCAAAGGAAAAAGGAAAAATCTAGTTTTTTATATATTTTATAAGCAAGTATCTTTTCCTTCCACAAGATCTTACACTGAACTTTATACAGTAATTTCCTATAATATTTCATAAGTAGAATATCCTTGATCATTTGCTCCTGTGGAAGCTTGAACACATTTCCCGCACCTGTGCAGCTTCCCAAGGGATCTCTCCACACAGCAAAGAAGGATGGAGTGTGCACAGCAATTGAGGTAATGGTGATTCTGCTCATTTCCCCTTCTGCATGGCACATGAATGCAGTTTCTATGCCAAGGGCATAGCCCTGAACCTGGACACTGCCAGACTCTAGCACCCAATAATACTTCTATGGGCTGGAATGTGGTGTTTGCTGAAATCCAGACTGGGGACCAGGTTAAATCGGAACTGTTTGCAAGTGTTTGGAGACCTTAAAACAAAATACAGCCTCAATTTCAGTGCTTACAGCTCCCCTCATAGAGCAACATGGGTATGTGTTGCAGGCACAGGGCCTGCAAGGCCTCTCTGGCAGTCAGCAGCCCAACACAGGAAATGCCAAGTCATGCTGACTGGACAAAAGAAGCCCCTCTTCCACCTTCGGACCCTCTCTTATCTATGTTAAACTATAGGCTACTTTCCCTTTGACCCTTACTGTTGGACAATTTCCAATTCCCCTAAACCCTATATAAAGAGCTACTTTTGCCAAGTTTGTTGGAAGAGCTGACACTGAAACCCTTCACAGAAGACACAAATAAAGATCTCTGTGGAACCTCATACCACCTTCTCTTCTCTCTCCCTGCATCTGCTGTTGCGGCACCTAGCCAGCTAAGAGCTGAAATCACTAAAGAGCTGATAATCACTTAAGAGCTGAAATCACTAAAGAGCTGAACTGCTTGCTAGGAGGGCCTGTGCTGGGAGCTGCCTGGGTCTCGGACAGGTTGTGCTTAACGGTACTGCGCTATCCAGACACTATTGCGGCAGCTGGGGGATTACCCAAAACCCCACAGGCAGCCACCACAAGAGGTATGAAAGTGGGGTACAGCAGTGCACCACCTTCACATCTTGACTCTTCCCAGACCATAATTACAAGACAAGCCTCTGTTTCCTCCTATTTTGCATCATGTCCTAAGTCTGACATAAAAAGACCAATTTTACACAATCATCCAGTTTGACTTCCCACCCAGTTTCCATATCAAACATCAGTGTGACATAGTCCAAAGCCTGGTTACTACATCCCAGCACTAATTCCTTGGAGCACCCCTACTGCCCAAGAGGGTGTGAGAAAGATAATGATATGTATGTCACCACTGATGGACTACTTAGACATCAAGACCCACTGGGAGACCAAAGATTGATATAGGAAGGGCTGGACATACACACCTGACTGCAACTCACAACCACAGTGTGTTAAATTTAAAGAAACATCTTTCAGTTATTCACTGCCAGCTTTGGACATTGCACCACCCTGCAAGATCTTTGTTCTAGAGGAAGCTGAGGGCTTTCCCAAACCACATAAGTTAAAGAGCTGGGCTTTGCAAACACTTACCAAAAATTCTTGCCAAGACTTCAGTGATTAGAGGTACCAGCAGAAACCCAAGTAGAAAACCATCCTCTAAGGCAACAGATGTGCTTCCAATTTTCAGAGCAGCCAGGGAGACAAATTGCAACTAGTCATAAAAGAGAAATCTCTCTTGGGAGGATGAAAATCCTCCATGTACAGGGATCAGCATGGCATGTTAGTATGCAGTCCTTGAACAAGCATGAAGGAGAATCTTGGGAAATGGGGCTGGGGAGAATCTCAAGAACACATTCAATTCATCCTATGCTCTGGGATCAGGATCAAGCAATGGACTTTTGTATCTCCAATGAGAAACAAAGTTGGCTGGCTTTCTGGAGATGCTACAGACAGTCAGTGGCTGAAACAACCTGTCCTGTGTCATCCCAGAATTCACACCAGCCAAATTCTGCAGACCCTCTCAGCCTTGTGGGTTACACAGAGCCATAGGAGAATTTCTGTAAGACACCAGGAAATCACCTCTCCCCTTAAAGCAAGTTGTGGCTGCCCCATCCCTGGAAGTGTTCAAGGCCAGGTTGGATGGGGCTTGGAGCAACCTGCTCTAGTGGAAGATGTCCCTGCCCATGGCATGAGGTGGAACTGGATGAGCCTAAAGATCCCTTTCTATCCAAACTGTTCTGTGATTCTATGATCCTGCTCCGAGCTTTGTTTCACAGCTGCTGTGCTGTCAGAAGCTTTTACCCAGCAAGGGAGGCTCAATCACTGCAACTTTCAATGCCACCTTCCCTGCTCTCTGCATGATGATGCTGCCAAAACCCATCCCAGTTCCCCAAAGGGAACACATGTTTTTTCTTGTGTCCTCCCTCCACTGGGCTGCTTGCCAACACATCTCTCTCTGGGAATGTTCTATGTGAGTTGCCATAGCTGCTGACTGACACTGTGACAAAGCTCTGCTGCTTGCCTGAGACCCATGCCTTTGTCTGCTGGATGCACAGGATACCTGGCTAGGGGCTGTCACCCAGACATGGCAAACCCAATCCAGGGCTTCCATACCTTCATAGGATCTTGCTTGGGCAACCTTCAATCCCACCTTTCTTCCATCATCTCACATTTTCTTCACATCCATTTATGTCCAAATAACAAGAGCATGAAACATGTTCGAAGTCCTGATCTGCAACCCAACATGCTGGTGTCCACAAATCCAGCACACTGGAATAATCAGACCTTGGTGGCTAATTCCCTCCCTAGTTTTAGGAACTCCACTGCTAGTCTGCTCTGATGCACTGGTGGGAAAAGTGTGGCTCAGGCTGCAAAAGATTTTGCAAGATACCCAGGGTCCTTTCAACTTCCTGCTGAGGTTCACAGTGATGGAACTACACAGTCAAAATGGATGTTTGAAAGGAGAGGAGCCACGTGTGTGGTGAAATAGCTTCCTGAAGGCATCTGCAGATTTTCCTTTAAAGTCTCATCCAATAAACTAACCAACAGCCCCACTGCTGCCTCAGCCTGGGAATGGGACCAGTCAGGGTCCACATCCCTGCCTGTGATTCCAGCCCCTCAGCATGTGATGCTGATTCTTTTCAGGCCAAGCTCCCTGCACAAGAACAGATGTGCAGCCTCCTTCAAGGTGAAAGGCAAAATGAAATCTGGGAGGAAGCCTGAAGCTCAGCAATGAAGTCTGAAGAATTTCCTTCTCCTGAATCTGGATAGCCTCTCCTTTTCCCATTCATCCAGCACAAAGACACTTTTAGCTCGCACAGGGTGTTCATCTGCCCAACCTTGCAGATGCTGAACTAGAAAACAGACAGAGATTTCTCACTGGAATACTTTGCAAGGTTGCTGGTACCTGACTAATGGTGCTTGGCTGCTGCTCTTTTTTTCTTGTGTTTTAAAAAGGTTAAAGATATGTGACGCTGTGCAAGTGCTTTGCTGCTCAGAAAGGTGAAAAAACCAGAAGGTGGTAGTCTTAAAAAAACCAATGGCCTTCTGTAGTGAAGCTATATAATAATTAATCAAATTAATTACTCCCAGAATGTCTTGGAATGAGAGGGACCTTAAAAATCATCTTGTTATGACCCCCTGCCACAGGCAGAAACTAGACTTCCACTAGACCAGGTTGCTCCAAGCCCCGTCCAGCTTCACCTTGAACACTTCCAGAAACGGGGCAGTCACAGCTTCTGTGGGCAACCTGTGCCAGGGCCTCACCACCCTAACAGGGAAGAATTTCTTCCCAATATCTTACCTAAATTTCTTCTACTTCAATTTGAACTCATTCCACCTTGTCTTGTCACTACAGTTCCTGATGCAGAGTGCCCCTCTGCATCAGTGTAGGCCCCTTCAGACACTGCAAGGTGCTGTGTCGTCTCCACACAACATTCTCTTCTCCAGGTTGAAAAAAAACCCAAACTAAACAAACAACCCCTCCCACCCCCCAACAAAAAACCCAAACAAAAAACTTCAAACAAGTAAAAAACAGTTTAAACTTTAAAAAAATTAAAGTATAAATTAAATTATATTTTTAAAGTAATTCTTAAAAATCTAAAGTTTTATTTTTAAATTAACATTTTAAAACATTCAGAATTTTTCTTAAAGAATAGCAGTCTCCCCACCTTCTCATCAGCAACAAAACCTCCTATTTTGTAGTGTTAACAGCACAACTTGCAGCCCACTCAACAAGGCAGCTATAGTCTATCCATATGCATATTGTGTGTGCAAAGTGCTGCAGGGTCCCCTCAGCTGGAGGCATTTTTTGCTCAAAAAGAAATTACTAATTGAAAGAATAGTTTGCCATATGTCTTGGTTTGCAAAGACAGGTGTCTGCTTAAGGAAGGCAAGAGCCTCCCCTGAAATGGAAAATGTAAACCCCCTCCCACAAATGCTTATAATTTTGAAATTAAGGGGCTCTCAGGCAAAGATGTGGGAGCAAGAATAACAGTTCTTTATTAGGGAAGGAAAAAAACCCACTAAAACAAACAATGCAATAATAATAAAAAAAACCTCAAACTACTGAAAGAGTCAGAATAAGACCTGACACCCCATTGGTCAGGGTGTTGGTAGCAGTCCTATTGAATGGTGGCTTCAATAGAAGAGTGTAGTCTTCCTCTGAAGATCCAGTGGTGGCGTAGATGGGCCTGGTCTTCCTCTGGGAATCCAGTGGGAAAGGACTGCTCCTCTGGGAATCCAGTGGAGAAGACTGCTCTGGTGTCCTAAAATCTCAGATTATATTCAGGAAAGAATGCTTGGCTCCTCCCCCTGGGCAGAGCATTTCACAATGGGATGATATAATTTTTATCAGTCATGGAGTGACACTCAGTGGCCCATTAACAGAAGATATTTCCTGGAGGGAGGATTGGTTTGTGGAAGAGATAAAGAAAACTGCCCAATTAACAGAAGATAACTGCCCCACCTCTAACAAATGGCAAATAGAATAGACACTTATCTTTCAATCCAGGATACCATCTAATGAGCTATTAATCAAAATAAAGCAGTTAGTAATAGAAACCAAAATGTGTTTGCAATAGAACACCTGCAATGCTGGATTTGGGGAGAAGAAATGAGTTGGAGGCTAAAGGAGTAACTTGGTGAACAGCTCAGTTTGTGTGTACAGTATTTCAATAATATATATAAATAGACATACATAGATATAAAAATATATGAAACATTAGTATATAAAATATATCAATCTATAGAAATAAAGAGTATATGATTGCAAATAATTCTATATCCTTCCAATGTCATATATATATATATGTGTGTGTGTGTGTGTGTGTGCAGGTGTGTGTATAAAGGACATGGACATTGGGAGGATATTCAGAATATTGAGTTCTACATCAAGAGCAATAAAAATTCCATTTTATAAAACTTTCCTAAAATTGTCCTTTCCCTCCTGGCTGGTGCTGATCACGATAGCAGAAGAGCATCCCTGCTCTTGCCCCAGTGGAGCAAGGCTTAGCCAAAGACACCATATGAATATATATATACACACACATATATATATACACACATATATATATATAAATGCATTCAGCTCAGAGCAAAGAACAGTGAGATTGATGCAAGATTAAATGCAGAAGTACTTAGAAAGCTTGTTTAGCTGGTAGAAGACAGGAAAATGAAAGGTCATGCTCTAAATGCAAGAGAAGACATATTTATAACAATATATGTCTTAGTGATTTATTTGTAAAAAGAAAGGATGGGTAACCTAAATTAGTTGATCTCTCTCCTCTTTATTTACTTTGTGTTACAGTGGTGGCTTGAAGCCACCAAGTAAAAGTGGAATCTCCCCTACAGCATCAGCTCCTGCATCCCAAAAAAGCTGGTGATCTTACCAGACACAGAAGTGTGTGGAAGGGGAGGAGGAGAGATGTTTGACATATCCTTTGACACAATAACTGACTTAACAGACAAAAGAAATGTGAAATACTATTTGGTTTCAGCAAAGCATTTTATCCAGGGCCATGTGAGAAATTATTAATTAAACCAGTGAACATGAACATCAGCAGAATGGGAAACCAGGCAAGGGAAATTACAATGATGAATGCTGGAAGGCTGAGCTGAAGTCTGGAAGAAGGTTAGCAGTGTTTAACATTTTTGAAGTTGACTTTGGCACTAAAAAAGTAGGGCAACATTGATGAAACCTCCTAATGACACAATGTAATTTGGAGCACCAATGTGTAGGAAGACTAGGAAATCACAGAGGAAGGAGGGGATTGACCTTGACTACCATGTTCAAAGTGGAATGAAAATTAGTTGTTAATTCTAGGCTTGGTACTAATCACCAGAATTTTTTGCTACAGGATGTAATTGCCTAAGAAGGAGAAGAAGGAGAACAGTATGGACATCCTTGTTATCAAAGAGTAAATCAGGGATTCATAATGAATCCGTGATGCTCACAAACATGACTTGTGTGTCTTCAGTAGGAATGGGGACCTCATCTCCAAAGGGCAGTAATCTACATCTCTGTTTAAGAAAAAGAGATTTCATCTAGGAAGAGCTAGAGAGACAAGGTTGATACCAGGAAGTAAAAATTTTTACTTCCTAGCTACAGAGCGAATTGATGTGGATACTGTACTTGGAGACACTGAGCGGTGACATTTGGACAGGAGAAAGTCACTAAGTATGCCAATAAAACAGAAAAAATGTAAGAGAGAAATAAACCAAATAAAACAGCAAACTACAACCTGTCCATTGGCCCAGACTGGAAACGAGTTGCAAATCATCGGAGACTGAGATCTTGGCAAAGCCTTCCGGCTGGCATAATGCAAATAAAAATTTTACATTTCTGAGACAGAGCCTTGGGTGTTACTCATAACGACTAAATAACAAATGAGATAATTGGACTTCAAGGTTCAGAGGATCCCATCCAGCTCCATGAGCATAAAGGTCTCTGAGGTGACCCAGCTGAGAAGGAGCAGAGGAATAGTTGCTCAAGCATGTTGACTCCATCACCTGAATGCCACCTCCTGCTGTACTATGTCCTAAGGTATGCACAGACCAGCTCCAGTTTGCACACAGTCAAAGCAGCAAAATTCAGTTTTACCTACACTGCTGAGCAGCTCCCTGTTGGCTTTTGGGGCTGGATGTTGTCCACCTTGAACTGATTGCAGGGAATACATTGCCACATACTCCAACTTTGGAGCTACCTACTTGCAAGTGTCCCCAACTTGGAGACACAACTGGTCTTTCTCAGCTGATGGACTACATCCAGAGGAGATCAAGAGTGTGGCAGAATAGCTCTCTGCCTGCATGTTGTGGCCAAATGGCTGGCAACCACAACAGATGCTTGATCACTCACCCTCCCCTGCTACAACTGGGCAGAAGAGAGAAAAAAAATTAAATGAAGGGTTCATGAGTTAAGATAAGGACTTGGAGAAAACACTCCAAGGGCAAAACAGGCTCAACTTAGAAGTACAAAATGAATTTATTACTAACAAAGTCAGAGAAGGATAATGAGAAGTAAATTAAGCCCTTAAAACACCTTTTACCCCAACCCCTTCCTCCTTCCCACCAACAGCTCAGGGAGACAGGGGGTGGGGGTTTTGGTCAGTTCATCACCCGAGATTTTCTTCCACTGCTCAGGAAGAGAAGTCCTTCCCCTGCTACGCCATGGGGTCCCTTCCCACAGGAGACAGTTTTCTGTGAACTTCTCCAGCATGGTTCCAATCTCACGAGCACCAGTCCTCCCAAAACAGGAGGGAGCATCTTCCATGGGCAAACATTCCTCCCAAAACTGCTTCAGCATGGGCCACTCTTCGACGGTGTGCAGTCTTCCAAAGACAGACTGCTCCAGCCTGGAAGCAGGGGCTCCCTCTCTTCACCAGGTCTCTCACTGGATCACAGCCTACTCCAGGCATCCACTCACTCTGGCATGGGCACCTCCCCCACAGGCTGCAAGTGGCTATCTGCATCCCCTGTGGATTCCCATTGGCTGTAGGGGGACAACTTTCACCATGGTCATCACCACAGCCTGCAGAGGAATCTTGGCTCTGACACCTGGGGCACCTCCTTCCCCACTGACCTTGGTGTCTCCATGTCATTTCCCTCACATGTTCTCACCGCCTTCTTTTCTCTGACTATGAAAAAACTGTACCCCACTTTGTTTTGATTTTCTTCTTAAATATGTTATCACAAAGGCATTACCAACATCTCTAATTGGCCCAGGCTTGGCCAGCAGCATGTCCATCTTCAGAGCCATCAGGGCTTGGCTCTGCCAGATATGGTGGAAGCTTCTAGCAGCTTCTCACAGAAGCCACCTCTGTGGCCACCCCGCACTACCAAAAACCAGGCCATGCAAAAACAACAAAGCTTGTATCATCCATCTCCATGCTCTGTGTCTTAATAAACACTAGGGCCATTAGTCATTAGTTACTTATACGACTGGTCCCTGTGGTATCAGCAGAAATTGTGTCTCCTCCTGCTACTAAAGGTATGTATCAAGTGACCCCTGAGCCAGAGCTCAGCCTTTGCCAGAGCTGCCAAACACCTCTCTGACAGCCTTTTCTGGATGGAAGAAAACATCCTGCCTCCTCCCTTCCACCTGAGAAAATTGGATCCATCTGCCTACACAATTACTTTAATAAACACTCTCACAGCTGAAACAACAAGGATTTAGAGAATGGTACCTACCCAGGAATGTTCTCCAGCAGTGGAGTCTGGGATAGCCCTCACTCATGCTATTAAACCTCTTTAACCTCTAAAACCAAGGTGGTTGCATCCAAACTGATTGTAGGGATAAGTTCTTGGCTTGGGAGTGGGTGCTAAACTCAGTGAGAGAAGAGGGCTAGGGACAGTTCTACGAACAGGAGTATACATGACGTTTTCAAACATAGGAACATGTCCTGGGACTCTTTAATTTACTAGTACAGACATAGCTATTGATCTGATCAGAAGGCAATGGAAAATTTCCCATCTTATAGCATAAGCAGTGTTATTAGCATTTTCACCAAGACAGGAGATGTCCTCCACTGGAGATTTTCAATAATAGGTTAGATAAAATCACAGAAACACAGAATGGCTTGGGATGGAAGGGATCTTAAAGCTTGTCTTGTTCCACTCCCCCGCCATTGGCAGGGACACTTTCCCACAGACCAGGTTGCTCCAAGCCCTGTCCAACCTGGCCTTGGACCCTTCCAGGGATGAGGCAACCACAACTTCTCTAGGCTATCTATGCCAGGGTCACAGCACCCTCATAGCCAAGTATTTGTCCCTGATATCCCTTCTAACCTTGCCCTCTGACAATGGGATGCCATTCCCCCTTGTTCTGCTCCTCCAGACCCTTGGTCAAAGTCCCTCTCTGGCTCTCTTGGAGCTTGCCAGTGCCTCTGGCAAGCTTTGACCACTTTGACCCTTACTCAAAGTCCCTCTATCACTCTCTTGGAGCCCCTTTAGGCACTGGCAGGGGCTCTAAGGTCTACCCAGAACCTTGTCTTGTCCAGTCTGAACATCCCCAGCTCTCCCAGCCTGTCTTCAGAACAAGGAGGAGTATTAATTTCCTGCCCTTTTGTATCTTGGTCCAGCCTTCCTGTGTGGATATCCCTCCCTGAATTATCTCAGCTGTATCTCTGAAAACCAGGCATTAAGTCTGCAGTGCTGACTCATTCATCTCTGTAGCTACTAAAAATTCTCATTTGCTCCACATCTTTAGTACCTCCAGGGTTTGAGATGAATGACAGAACATTAGCAACAGGCAATTCATTAATACTAGAGGCAGTCCAAAATTTTCCATTGAAGCCTTAATTATCTTGTTTCCTCTGCTAGGAAAGGAAGTTGGTAGGAGGGAAAAAATAATTGGTTTGGTAAAAAAAAAATTTAAATCTGGTTTCACAATATTACTTCTCAAGGGGAAATTAATTTTCATAGTACTCATTTTGATACCTTACAAAGGGGGTAATTGGTTCCTTTCAGTTTTGTATCTTTTTTCTTCAGGGAATGAAGGTAACAAAAGAAGCAGAATGCAAGACAAAGAAGGGGGGAAAAACACCCAAGAAACATCTAATTTTGTAATTTTCCCATAACTTCCAGATAAAAATGGAAAGCATTCATTCATTCCTTCTTTTATTTTTGCCAAATGTGCTTTTAATTGTTTCACATCCACCAGCAAATGCCACTGTGAGCACATTTTGTTGCTTGTTCTCTCTGATTCCAAACCCCCAGAGTCAAGTCCAGCCCACTCCATCCTTTGGTGCAGCAGGGAAAAATGCTCTGCCTATCCCATCCAGAAGTTCAGGAGGATAAATCCCCTCACCCAATACAAATAAAGCCCTCACAGAATTGAACAAGAAAAAGCTTCATCCACCACCAGCAGCTTTTCATGGGGCTTGTCACTGACCTGACTGAAGGATTCCCTGGTCCTTGGTCCTTCAGGTTCCACAGGCCACCCTGAGAAGCAGGACTAAAGAGAAGAAGGAGCAGGGCGGGGGGTAAAGGAGATGTAACCTGCCTTGGTTACCTATAAACTTGGGCAGCTCATGTGCTGGGGAGGAAAACTGAGGCAAGAAGCCCCTCAGTGCTGGAACCTTGCTTAACCATTGCACACCGAGTGAGAGCAGTGGGAATAAGTACGTAAATAAATCCCATATATAGTTAATAAATATATAAATATTAAAATATAAATAATGTAAATACTATGAATAAGATAAAGAAATACCAGAAATATTGGAAATGAATCCTATTTATTCTGTAGGATCCCTGGGCACAGGCAGTCTCTGGCAGACATCCACAGTCCTGCCAGTCTGGCCTCACTGAAAGCTTCTGGCTCAAATGCTAATACAAACAAATCCCTCATCCCTCTGGCTGGCAGAAACCTCCATCTTCCATGGACATCACCACAGGCACCACCTCTGCTCTGTACCTCTGTGTGGACCTGGGAGGAGGTCACAGGCACATGGTCTCTGTGATATTCATCTGTCTAGGTACACAGAGTTTAAAAAAGAGAATTCTTCCCTCTAGCATGGACTTCCCCCATGACCTTGGGCTAGTCGCTGACTCTATCCCATGCTCTCAGGTATTCCTCACATGGAAATAATACCTAGTGGGACAGAGCAAGCTTAAAAACTACTGCTGGTCTGCTCTTTGGTTTCACCAAGGAATTGTTTCCCAGCCTTGGAAACACTGATTTGCAACAGTGACAGAGGATTGTAAGGAAATCTCCCCCCCCACTCTCTGCTGATGAGGAGCCTTCATCCATGCACAAGGAAGAGAAGCCCCATGTGAGCCATCCTTGCTCCTCTCTAGCAAAAGGTCATTAGGAGGTAATTTTTGGCTGCTGGGTGGCCCATAAGATTGCCCCAATAGGCTGTGAGTCTCCATCCTTGGAGATGTACAATATCCACCCAGCATGTCAGCAGCCAGGTTCCTGGCAGTAATTAGGATTTGCAGAATTTGTTTTTTAAAAAGAATCCAAACAATAAACAACACTTAGAAGATGCCTAATTTGAACAGAAAATGAGAACAATTAGCCAAAACATCACTTATGCATTAATGAAGAGGCGCTTATGTTCTATGGCTGACCGTCAGAGCAGACACTTCTGCAATATGCAGCAAGGAAGAAAAACATGAAGTGGGAGAACACTTTCCCAAGTGGAAAAAGAAGCCCTAAGAGTATTGTGAAAGCCAACAAGCAACACAAAGAAAGATGAATCCTTCTAGTTCTTCTTAGGTTTAACATCCCTGCTGATCCAACCCCTTTCCTTGGGGAAGAATCCTAGCCCAGTGCCTTAGGAATTTGCTGGAGCAGACTGGAGGGATAGGAAGGTGAGCAATCTACATTTAAATATGCAAATAAGTCCAATTATCCTTTGTAGCAGTGGAAGAGAAGCAACACATCAGCTCTCCAGTTCCAGGAGAGCTTTCTGCTTTAGCCCTGCTATGTCCAGCATGAGCCCAGACCTTACAAGGTGAGCAGACAAAAAGCTGAGTCTCAGTTCACAGAAGATTTAAGGGCTGTGTTACTCCCAGAGACCCCTTTCCCAACACTCTCCAACCCTGCAAAACAGAGCACCCAAAAATCCCTAGCCACTTTCTTGTGTCTCAGCCAAGCACTACCATCTCGCCTGGATGCACCTGAGCCTCCAGCATTACCCAGTGAGAGTTAAGAACTGATGACAAATGACAGCAAAAATCAAGATCTCACTGGTTGAACTGTTTCTCACTTAGGGAGGGGGGAAAGCAGATGACTGTCAGCTTTGCTCAGTGGGACAGAGGAGTCAAGTCCCAGCTTCATCTTAAATCTGCATGAATGTACTACCTGTTTGATGGCCAGGTGTCACCTCTAATCTCCCCAAGAAGGAAAATAAATCATTCAGAAGCATAAACACCTCAGCATTCACACAGCTATAGGGAAAAGCGAAACGGCTGCAATAATGCTTTTTGCAACCACAGCTTTGCTCTATGCCACTTCCACCCTGGTCTCGGCAGTGGTGGGCTCTGCCAAAGAAAGTGCTGGAAAACACAACTGCAGCAAACCCTCCTTGCAAACGTACATGCAGCGCAACCACCCCATCACTTTTGTTTTTTGCATTCCCAACACATCAAAAGCCTTGACCCGGAGAGAAACAACAACAGCAGCTCACTGCAAGGAGTTTCACACTCTGAATCCCAAACAAGATCTACTGCTGAAGTGAAATAAGGGTATCCATTTCTAGTTGGTTGGGGAGATGGTGGGGGAGACAGAAGGATGTGTCCTGCTGCACATCCCCTGCTGCGCTGCATTAAAACATGGCAGCATCTGAAGGCTGCCCCACCCAAGCGGCCTAGGATGCATGTCCCTCATCCTGGCGCATCCCCGGTATGCTTTGTCTTGAGCATGGGCCAGCCTGAGATGCTTCCTGGGATGCTTCTGTGTGTGGGGCATCCCATTCGTGCATGGGCCCCCCGATGATACGGTCAGGTTGCCGGTCCTTTGGGTTGACTGCAGCATGACAGCCAGGGATGTGCTTGGAAAGGACCAGAGGTGACTTGCAAATTCCACGGAGGTGACCCCAAACATTATCCCTATGAAAATCCAAGGTGGTGTCTTTGAATTTTGGAATGCATTGGAGGGGGGGGAACACAAAGACACTCAAACCTGCTGCCAAACCCAAGAAACCACCAATAGAAAGTGTCCATGTATTCACTACCTGCACAATACCTACTGCCCCATCATCGATTCCCAGAGAGATGGGAAATTTAAGGACACCCCCCGGGCAGGAAATCGGCAAGCCCCCCTGGAATGTTTCACGGCCTCACTCCCAGGGTGGGATGCTCCTCCAGGGAAGCGCACATGGGGACTGGAGAAGAGCTGACGAGGGGCCGGCAGGTTGGGGATCTAGATGGATGGGGGAGGGGGCGGGGATATGTCTTCTCACCTGTAGGACGAGCTGACCCCCGCCGCCACCTCCTCTTTGATCTGCCTGTTGACAGCATCGGCAGCCGCCCGGCCTCTGCTCGGCTCCGCCGGCTGCCCGCCCGCCTCCTCTGCCTTCTTCCGACCCTTCTCTCTCCCATCCCCGGGCCCCACTGTTTTGGGATGCTCATCCTCCACCTCGGGGTGTTCCTCCTTCTTCTCGGGAGCGAGGTGCACTTTCCGCCGCTTCTCCTGAGCCGGTTTCCCCGGGGGAGCGCGGTCCAGGGCCAGGACGGGGGAAGGTCCCGGTTTGGGGATCCAGGGATGGTCGCCCCGCTTGGGGATAGGCCAGGCACGGAAATCCTTTTGGTACTGCGTCTCCTTCTCGAAGGGAGTGTCCGAAGGCTGGTACTCGCTCTTGGGCTTGCAGCTCGGCTCCGGCCGCTGCACCTTCCAAGGCTTGTAGTCATGCCGCATGA
>VZRH01007991.1:88837-172420 GCA_013397555.1 Urocynchramus pylzowi | reverse complement strand
CGGCCGCGCTGGCCGGGTGCGCGGGCTCGCTCCTGTGGCGCAGGGTGGCTGTCTCGCCACAGCTGCCACATCTTCACCCGCGAAGTCAGGCTTGCCTGGCGTCCCGAAGTTCCAGGTGCGCAGCTGTTCGCAGGTGTCACTCCTTACCCCGTGCGTGGAGGTGAGGTTCTTTGGCCACTCGCTGACCCTGCGTGCCCCAAAGGTTAAAAGTTTGTAGGTTTCTTGCTGGGAGTGCGGCTGTCTGAAGACGCTCTCCTAAAGACAGCACACGTTGTGCGTGCAAGGTTATCTGGGGATGCAGAACGTGCTGAAAGCGCACTAAAGGTTTAGCTTGGCAACTTAAATTAAAAGACGAATCTTAAAGCCATTAGAGTCTGAAGTTGTGGACCAGGTTTGTGGTGTGTGAGGCAGTGCAGGCTGAGCTGCCTGACGCACAAGCTGCGTTCTCAACAGATCCATGCCCGGGATAGAAACCAGGGGAATTGAAACGCTGTGTATTTGTTATGGCATACTGTGTTAGCTGTACACTGTGTGTATGTGTGTGTGTATAAATGTAAACCCCCCAAAATACACAAACTATGTCTGCCTGATGTTTTTTGGTTTCTGGCTACAGTAGGGAAGGGAAGTGGTTGAAGAGGTTAATGAGGATGCTTGTAAAAAATCCTCACAGCTGTGTGCAGAGCTTTAAGAGAAAACATCGAGGTGCTTGTTAGAAAAGTTTAAAATGCCTGTGGGGGAATTAGAAGAGGGGAGATTATAGAATGGATTGTGTTTGAAGTGACCTTTAAAGTTAATGTAGTCCAACCCCCCTGCCATGGGCAGGGACACTTTTCACCAGACCAGGCTGCTCAAAAGCCCATCCAGCCTGTCTTGGACCAGTTCCACAGATGGGGCATCCACAGCTTCTCTGAGCAACCTGTTCTAATGCCTCATCTTCTTTATTATAAAAAAAAAAAAAATCTTCCTAATATACAATAGAAATCCATTTCCCGTTTAAAGCCATTGGTCCTTATCCTGTAACTACAGGTCTTGTTAAAACCTTTAAAAGTACATTATATGTTCAGCTAGTTAATTTTGCCACTAAAACTTCCGTGTGCAAAACTTTTTGTAGAAAACAGTTTTTTGCTGCTGCTTGTTCTGTAACTCTAAGAGGTTTTGTAAAATGCATAATGAGTTCCACATGGCTTTTTTTTGGTGTCATCTGTATCTAAAGGAGGGATTCTGGAAGCAGGAGGCTTCTGTTAGTATCTCTTGAATTCTGAAGATAAAAGCAAAGGATTGGAATGTGTTTGTGTTTCTAAAAGTAGGTGTTAAAAAAAATTAAAATATTTTTCTCTTATTTGATGGTACATAAGAGGTATTTTTTGTAAAATAACTTGGATATTTTATTGGAGTGGATTTATCAAATGGCAGCCATAAAGAGAAAATATTTAGTATGTTGTAAAACTACCAAAATAATAGAAGTAAAGAAGATGCATGGCTGCTGTTTCATTTTAATGAGTTGTCTGTCTTCTGGACTATTTTCTTCTTTATTATATCAGTCATCAGAATTCAGTCATCACTTCAGGCAGAAGTGAGTGTTTTTCAAAATAATGCTCATTTAGATTCATTGAAATATTTTGGATTTGTGCCTGTAATTTTTTGCTCCCACAGCTGTTTTCATGGTTGAGGATAAATAAGCATAAATGTCAGCAACTGAGAGTTCCCAAAGTGGTTTAGACATAAGATTGTAACTTAGTCATTTTTGAAGCAGAAATCCTTGATGCATTTGTGTTTGACAAGAGGGAAGTGCTGCTCCAACTTGCCGAGGTATCTTAAAATAGAAGTGAGTAAATTGTGCTTTTTATCAGTGAATGCTTTGCAAAAAGCCCTTCTGTTGACAGAATGTACTGTTTTAAAACAGTAGTTTCATAAGGTGGCATGTTTAAAAACTTGGATTTTAGTCTGTTTTTAGATTTTTATTCTGTAGAGAAAAAAAATAAAGTCTACGGGTTTTTTGCGAATAAGTTCAACAGTGGAGACATTAATTTGCTCTGAAATCAAACTTCAGTTCTCAGCTTAAACTGTGTTTATTTTTATGCAAACAATTATATAAATACCAGCAAACACCTGTCAAAACCCTTAAGTATTTTTTTTTTTTACCTGAGAACGAGAACCTTTCATTTACTTTCTTTTTTTAAAGCTATGCTTCATTTGTGTGAAAACTCTTGCTAGTATTTAAAGGTTGCAGTTAAAAATTATGGCTACCTTAGGGAAATAAATATGTATTAAATATTTTTATTTAACAAGGTACATTTCAGTTAACAAATTATTTTAGTTATAACTTAATGTTTCAAGTGTATAGTAGAATTTTCAAGAATTCCTGTCAGGTTTTGGATAACAAATGTTTTTGAAAAGGTGTCTCTGGAATATTTAATGTGTGGGGTTTAGGGTTTTTAGTGGAGGCTGTAGGCCTTGTTTTTTTTTGTTTCTTAGTTATAGAGCAAAGAAGCTTTTAATGCTGTTTTAACTTTGGCCATATTTTAGTTCTAACAGAACTAACCAAAGTATTTTCTGTGAGTGTATTTGCTGCAATAAAATTTAGGGTTGTTATTGTAAAAGCATTTTTGCAGTAACATTTTAAATGAAGAGAATTTGCTTGCTTCAGAAAGTCCAGGCAGTATACATTTCTAAATCACGATGTGATATTGTGACTTTAGTCCAGTTTTGAAGTTAGATGTCTTTAATTTGTGTAAAACACCTGTAACTTGTCATCTTGTATTTAGAATAGTATATTTCGTTTATATAAAAGTTAATCTAGGTTGTTAATTTCAAATTTAACTTGAAAAGGCTTAGCCAAGTGTTGCATATATTAAAAATACAGGTGCAGGTAAATAAAAAAACCCTGGATTTTTATTCCAAGGGGGACTTGATTTTTTTTTTCTCCTTTCCATGTACACGTAAGCATTTGAACACATTCTGCAGCAGAACAAGATGAAGGGAAGCTCCTATGAACTACAACTTCACTTAAGTTTTTCCTGTAGCCCAACAGGTTGTCTTTGTGCAAAGGATACCCTTGTCTGGTAAACTGGGAGGAAAAGAAAGCTGTCCTCCTCCTCCTCCTCCTCTGAGCCTTGTGTGAAGTCACTGCAGGTGCCTGTTTCCTGCTCACTCAGTAAACACGGAAGGAAAGGTTCCTGTGCTTCGTGCTTGTGTTATGCAATCATCTGTTAAAATTGCCACTGATGCCATGCTGGAATAATGTAAGAAATGTTCACAGACTGCTTGAGCTGACCATTGATCTGCCATGAAGCAAAATATAGCTACTTTTTATTGTCCATGTTAGAATAGAGTAACAGGTGTTGGGTTGGATCTTAGCTCACGTGCTTTAAGTAAATAAAACTGGTGTTACAGAGTGAGCTGGTTAAGGATGCTTCATATGGAGTTGCTATATCTTTATTCCTTAGGAAAACAAAGGTTGGAGTGATTTTTCATATTTTTGTGAGGAGGACTTAAACAAGCATGAGAATTTAAGAGTCTTGGGAAGAGTAATGCTGCTAATGAGGCACAAATCCTCTGTGGAGCCTGAGCCTAGTGGTGTCTAAGTGGCTCTGAAAACTGCTGCTCTAGCTGTGCAAATACTGGGAATAGGAAGTGTTTGCACCACATTTAATTTGACATCTTGCTGTGTTGAAGAGGTTTTGGGCTGCTGTTGGCTGGATCAGGAAACAGCTCTAACAGTTAACTCTCTTGTAAAGCTGTCTAAAATAAAGGCATGCATATGAAAGAAAAAATCCATCTTATCTGCAATATGTGATAAAGCTTTGCAGGCATGAGAGAATTTTAGCATTCAGAAATTAATTAATGAACGTTTACCTGAACAGAGCAGAAAGTAGAGCAAGACAGATAATATTTCCTATAATCTTTATAAATTGAAGAATTTAACTGCAATTTATTTAGAGCAATGTGTGTCTCTGTTGTTCTACACTCACAGCTCGAACTGTGTTTAAAACATTTTATAGGCTTGATGACAGCAATTCAGTGGCATAGCCAGGTAGGATTGCTGCTAGATAAACTGTGGGGATGTTAAGATGAATCAGAAAAATCAGTACTTTCTTGATATGCAGATATTTTTAGTTCCCAGGTGTGTTAATCTCCTGTTACCTAAATTCAATTAATAAGGAAAAAAGCCAACAAACCCAAACTTGACCTTGAGAGTTCCCAAGCAGTGATAGCTCCATTTGTGATAGTGAGTTTGTTCTTATTCAGGGGAAGAAAAAAATTGATCCCCTGACCTGAGGGCTTCCTCAGAGCTACAAGGTGTCACTTTGCTGCTTCTTTTTGCAGCAGAAGTGAAGGCTTAAGCCTGTCAGAGAAACTCCTTTCCAAAATCCTGCCATGTTACATTGATGGCAGCCTGAAAAGTGCTCTTCAGCCCAGTTCCTCTAAACAACATCTTTGGACTTGTACACTTTGCTTTATTTGGATCAGCTGATTTAGTTCAGAAATACAGAAGGCCAGGCTTTTTATTCCAGAGTTGCCAACAAGGTTACAAAGAAAAAAATACATTATAAAATGAAATTCTAGATTGCATTTAGCATTAGGGTTGTTGTTAACTGCTTCTGTGTCAATTTTATTAAATCAGTTATATTCCTATTGAATACTCATCTTACAAGCTCTTTTTCATTTGCCTCTTAATCAGATCCTCCCTTTCCAGATTGTTCCAGTATTTATGTTTAGTATTTCTTTCTTTCAGTTTTCCTGTAAAGGGTCATTGAAATAGGCACTCTGCATGAATTGGGTTGCATCTGTAGCAGTCAATACCTCTCAGATAAGGGGCAGAGTAAATGACATGCTCTCAGCATATGTGAGAGAATGCTCTCAGAGTGCTTCATCCAAATTATCTTCTCACCTGAGTTTTTGCTGCTGTAACACCTCCTTTACAGCATAGCCTTCATTCTTTCTTCCTCTAACTTAAGGCATTGCTTGCATCTGAGGAAAGGTGTGGAATACTATGTTTTGTATGTAATCTGTTTCATTTGTTTCCTATGGCTTGTGGTTTCTTTTCCCTCTGGTATTTCAAATTTTGGTTTTGATGTTAAGTTATAACTGTAAGTCATGGAACTTTGGATTATTTTTAATTTAGTCATTTTTTACTTAGTCGAAAGCAATTGTGACCTTAAGGAAGAAGAAATGCTCAAGTGGTTATTTTTGTGATTAGGAGACTTAATAGTGCCTTTTTTTTTTTCCCCATTTAAGGATGCCTGAAGTGAGAAGAGAGAACAAATATAAAACTAGTCTCAAGAGAGGCTTCCTAGTAATGTTGGCAAAATAGCCTTATGTATTTGTCAGTCCTCATGTTGGAGGAGCTTTGGGAATAAACGCTCTATGATTCCTGAATAGCAAGAGGATTCTAAGCTATTTCTAAAATTCCTTGGCCTGAAAAGAAAATAAACTGCTTCTATTTCTTTTGTAATTATGCAATCCAGTGATATCAGAATTGCAGTAAACATGCATGGAAGAAAATCTGCAGCTCGCAGTTAA
This sequence comes from Urocynchramus pylzowi, assembly GCA_013397555.1. NCBI lineage: Eukaryota > Metazoa > Chordata > Aves > Passeriformes > Fringillidae > Urocynchramus > Urocynchramus pylzowi. The sequence continues at coordinate 166,897 of VZRH01007991.1, read as the reverse complement.
GCAACCATTTCTCGCACTATTGCCTAGTAACGTTTTATATCCATGAAGCATGGATGGGACTTCATTGCATGTGCCCAAGCACGTCCTCCAATAACCTCCTGCATGGATTTGGAATGTAAATGTGAGGGCAGGAAGAAAAGCCTTTAGCTGGCTGCCCCAGGTCATGGTGCTGCTCTGGAAGGAAGGGCACTGGCAGTTCTCTGTGCTCAGATGTCTATGCTGTAATTTGGGAAGTGAGCAAAAACATCTTTCATGTTGAATTTGACCTGTTAAATGCCAGTTAGACCTCGGTGGTCTAGATCTTTTGCTATTTTTACTCTCTTCTCTGTTCTTGTCTTTTAAACAACCCATGCTCATTGGTAAAAATTGTTCTTGTGGGTATTATGTTTAATGATAAATGTGCTTAAATGAATTCTCTTATGCATTAACACCGGTGTTGCACATGTGCAGCATTTAAACCAGCTCTTAAGTTTCAAATGTGCTGATGCTATATGCTTCAAATTAAAAAATTAAGTGGTTCATGTAAATCCAGTAGATGAACTTTTATTTTTGCAATCTCTGTAGTAAAGCAAAATCTGGAATATTGCTGCTGCTTTATCCAAGTAAGGAGAATTGTTTATAAGACATCTGCTACTAGTCAGAGACAGAGTTGTATGGAAATAGAGATTTGTGCAGGAAAGTTTGATTTATTTTTTAATTTTTTAATTTTTTCTTCCCTGAAGAGGGAATGGAAAAAATGATTGTGTCGCAGCTGTTTAGGTCTTGGTTAGGTATTGGTCACTAGATAATGTGTTACATTCCACAGTTGCTAGTTCTGATGTGTAATGTTACTTAAGGAAATGGGAGGGGGGGATTTTTTAAAATCTTTGTTGTAACAGAACTTGGACCCTGTGGACTTGGACTTTGGCTTGACCAACCTCATCAAGTGCTGGTGGGTGGGAAAGGCTGTGCAAGCTGGCAGCCTCCATGGAATACTTTATAATTCTTTAGCACAGGTGAATACCTGGTGCTTTGAGTTACTTTGACAGTGTCTCCTCTGTCCATTGTTCCAGGGATTGTTGTCTGTTGTTTAATGCCTTGCATCACTATTCATCACATAGGTGAAATGTCAAAATAATAAGAATGATGTGAATAAGAAAACAATTTTCATTTCATTTCTTCTTAAAATAAGAAACAATGTGTGGAAGAAAGGCAAGATGGATGTAGACCTTGATAAATCCATATGATGGCACATCCTGGGATGATCTGTCCAATGTGGAGGATGGATATAAAGGAGCAGGCTTGTAAACACTTGTAAGCTGGAGAGGGTGCTGGCTTTGCAGAGCAGGCCACAGTTCCAAAAAATCTCTGCAGTTTCGTCAGTGGAATGGTGACTCACCATTACATCATTTTCCCATCTTTTTTCATTTATCTAGTATCATCCCAGCATGATGACAACTACCACAAAATTGTGGCTATTCACAGAGGCAGCAAGAATCCTCACAGCTGCAGTTTTATGTTGTGGGTGTTCAGTCTCAGGATTAAAGTGGCTGAGGCTTTTTGGGAAGATTGGTCTGCTCTGTGCTGCAGGGAAGGCATTGGACCCAACTGTGTTTCTTAGATATGGTTCTGTTTCTCTCTGGAGCATGCCACATGGATAGATTTCTTTCCTCCATGAATTTTATAGGAAGGAGATTTTTAAAAAATCTTTTCAGATAATAAAATGCAAACAGAAGTAGAGTTTTATGAGCTATCTTAATCTAAACATTGAAGTTAGCTACTGTTTGCTTCTTGTGGTTACTATATTTAACAGTATTTGCCATAATTTTCCTTTATGTGTTTGTACACTGTGAAAATTTTCAACCTCAAATACAAGATGAGACTGTGACCCTTGGAAGCTTGTTGCTTATGTAGTGATGTCTGAAATAGCTGTGCAGTTATATTTGCCTTGATGATGATGCAGTAAAACTGCTTGGCTTGCCCATGTTGCAGATGGTACAGACCTTTCCATTTTACAGAGGTAAAATGGAGTGGGCATTTTGTCTTCTACATCCTCCTAAAATACCTTCTCGACAGCATTGGGGAAAAGTCTATGTCTTAAATGAAAATTTTTTTCAAAGGCTTTTGTCTTCATTAGCCATACAGAAGATTTAAAATCTAACTCAACAGAGAGATTGCAGATTTCTGTTTTGTTGTTTGGCCTTTCCTTGCGTGGTGGTAACAGAACTACAAGTTTTTAGAACAAATAAAATTGTTCTTGATACAAACATTCTTGTCTGTACTGTTTGGCCACCCAAAATGGCAGAATCTTGCTTGCTTAGAACTAAATTTAAACTTGAGATAATACTTTTATAAACTTCTTCTTAAGGTCAAATTTGCTGTGACAGCAGTTAATGGAAAAACTTGAAAGAAATCCTTGGAAAACTCTTGAAGTCTTATTGATGTTACTGCTTCAGATTTCACTCTAATGCATGCTTAGATGGAAGTCAGTCCTTGACTTTTGTACTGAACTACAATGATGTTTGTTGATTTACTGAGGGTCCCAGTGGTGGCAGTGTCTGAGAATTGTACATCTGCTGCTACCAAATGCCTGTGGTTTTTAAATTTATTTCAAGTTCTGTATTTTTAGGTGAAAAAAAGAACTTCCACATTCACTCTTACAAGTAAAGAACTAGGTCTGTCTCTATGAATCTCTGTTTTCTCAGGTGTTTGAAGTATTTTGTGAGCTTGTGGTTACTCTGTGGTTTCTGAATGACATAATTGAAACTGATCAGTATCTTATTAATTTTTCTCTCTCTTATGCAAAGATGTGAATGACCAAGATCCTTGTGCTGGTTTTCTCCTCAGAGGCCAAACATTCAGCTATTGCTTTGCTGGTGGGATCTTCATTATTCCAGGCTCAGATGTTTTGTGGTCACAGATGAATTTCCCTGTGCCATTGTTCCCTTCTGTATGTAGGGTACAGCTTCTGGTTAATACTCTTCCATAGTGACAGAAGTGGAAGTAAAAAAAATATTGAAAAATAAGACACTTCAGGGTTGTTTCAGCAGAACTCCTTTAGTATCTGTCATAAAAAAGTTGTAATGCATTAGTGAGGAAAGGAAAATGGTAATTTTTTTTTTTTACCTATGCTGTATTCCTGTAACATGTCTTTTTTCACTCAAAGCAGGCAAATCAACAAGCTGGGAAGATGGTGGCTGGGGAGCCTGGGATGAAGCAGAATTGCAAGAACCTGTGAGTTCATATGTATGTATGTGTGTGTATATATATATATATAACTTCCCTGTTATAGAAGACTTTTCCATTAGTTTGTGTGTGTGGTGTTTCAGTCTTTTCCTCCTATGTACCTGTCACCTGGGCATGAAAGGTCTTGACCTGTGTTTGAAATGTGACTGCTTGTTTGTCCCTTGCTTCTGTAGTTTTTTTCTAAATATAACTTGGATGTTACCTGTTGTGATAATTGCTTATATTGTGTTCTGTAGGGCTTTTCTCACCAAAGTATGCACACATCTTCCTGTGCTGCTGCACCTGGGGGCATCCTTTTTGTCCTCTAGCTAGTCAGAAACAGTAGGGTGTGGCATCATTAATTAATATAAATCAGTAAATCCTAAATCATGAATTACTGGCATAGACATCTTCCTAAGGATCACTAGTGCTCCTTTTATGTTGTGATGTGTGGTGTTGCAGGAGGGCTTGAACTACCTATGTGTGATGGAACAGCACAGTTGCTTTTTAAAAGGGGAAAATCATTCCTCTGCACAACTTGTTCTACTGAGAGTAGCAGGGCTGGTCTGTTAATTGTTTGTAAGGCTGAGCCTGCCAGCTGACTTGATGAGATGTCAGTGAGGCTGCTTGTAGAAATCCTTTGCACCTGAATGAATCATCTCAACAGAATTACTTGATTAATTCCCTCTTAAGAGCTCTGAGGAATCCAGACCTCACCTTGCTAACAAACCCTGTATCTGCCGTCTTTTTCTCAGTGTGTAGGAAGGATGCCCAAGCTGTTGGACAGTATCCTTGTGACTGTTCAGCAGAGAAACAGATTTTTCAGCTGAGGTGACAGACAAATTGAAATGAGCATGATGTATCCCAGGGATGAGTCACTGACACTGTCAGGAATGACGGGGTATAAAACCTTTTAAATAGGATGGGTACTCAGCTGCACTATAATTGTCATGAAATGAGTGTGTTTCTCAAGCCACATCTTTGTTAGATGTGCTGTAATGTTTATAACTTCCTGAATGAGTGGAACAAATTCTTGGTTTTCTACTTTTTTGTAATTTGATAGAACCAGCAGTCATTTCTAAATTGAAATAGTTCAGTTTTTCACTCTTTTCTTTAAAATGTCACACTTTTCTGCCAGGTGGTTCACATCATTCTTGCATCCTCTGCTTGAATGTTTTCCTCTAAAGTTACCAGTGATTCCAGACTGAACTTCAGAAAGGGATTGCTGTCATACACAGCAAAGAGGTTGTTCTGTGTAGGAGCATATAAATACAGGAGTCAGTGTGTCTGAACACACAACAAAATGAGTGCATGAGACTTATTAATAAAATATAACAATCAATTCCCTTATTTAAGCTTTTAACTCTTGATTTGCATTATAGTTGGTGGAAGATTCATTGTTTCTTGGAACTACTTGTGCCCTGGACAAGTATCTATTTCATGTAACATAGCAATTTCTGAGAAGGCATTGAAAATTAAAGAAAATTCTGGTTTTTTATAAGGTGTCCTTTTATGGATCTGATTAGTTGTTTTATAGGAATAATGATGTCTTTTCTTAAATGCAGATTTTAATCATTCTGTCTCTCACCTTTAAGTTTGTTTTGACAAGTTCAGTGCTTTTCCTGTTTTAACCCTTAGCTTGTTTTTGTAGCTAATATGGGATGGTCATGTTTTATGTTTTTGTATTTCAAGTTCTTTGTTCATGCTTACAGATAATTTTAAATTTTCTGCCTGAAATACTGTTGTAATTCCTTTTACTCTTCTGACAAGCCTTTAATTTCTGTTTCTTTTTCCTCGGTCTGAAAACCATGACATTAAAAGTTAGTTAAGGCTTTTCTTTGGCTTTTGCTTATGTGTTTTTGAACATGGCACATTTATCTCTGCCATGATGAGTTAAAATTGCCATGAGTATCTCAGTTAACTTCATTGCCTTTTTGTAAGGTCTTGAAAAACGCCAATAAATAGGGGGAAATTGTTGCTAAAGAATTTGGCATCTATCAACAGACAGAAATCACATGAAAGTAGATTCTCTTACACAAATTGGGAGATTGTGTGGACAACAGTAGTTAACAATTTTTGTAGTGTGCTAATGTAGACTTTATCATGGATAGATACACAGTGTATTTCTGTGTGCACAGTGACCATTTTTATGGTGCAAGCTTATGCAAGGAAATAAATACAATGAATAGCTGATTAAGAGCATGATATGCAAATTCTTCCTACAGTTTGGTGTTTATCTTTCTGCTGGGAATAAATGGGCCGATTTTCAAGCGGATGCAGCTTTACTGTAATAGAATGAATCAGAAAATGATCACACTGAAGTTGTTGGGTTTTTCATTTGTGCATAGCTGCTTTGAGATATCAGAGGATGGAGTAATATTTTCCAAGAGGAGGTAGGGTTGGATATGGAAGTGGAAATGGAGTCTGTGGACAAGGGAAAGTGTGTTGCTGTGATTGGATAAGAGGATGGATCTAACTACCCAGGAGTATCAACTCTGAGACTTTACAGCAGTTCACTCCAAGGCTGTTACTTCCTCACTTTGAACTATGATTAGCAGGAGCTACTTTGTTTGTGTCGCAATAAAATATTTGGCTTGTTGCCCTAAGGAAAAATACATATTTTTTTTGCTCTTTTACATGAGGATGGTATCTAAATTTTTACTTACCCATCTTTATACCCTTAAAACTTGGCACCATTTAGTTTGGAATTGTTTCATTGTGAAGTTACTTTGTGGAAAGGCACCTGATACCTGTTGGCATGTGAATATCAGCTTAATTACCTTCTTCATATGTGCATGTATTTGCTTAATGCTGGTCAATGTATGAGCTTGGGCAAATTCTTCATTTTAAGTATGGATTGTAATGAGAATAATCAAAGAGATTCTCTCCACTCTCTAATCAATGATTTTAAAACTTTAGATGTCATTTTCCCAGTGTCTCTTTAAAAGGAGATGATTTTGAGTAGAGCTGGTGATGAGTACTTCTTTGTTTTCTGTTTTGTAAACACACAGAATTAGTGCAAGGCTGATGCATTTCTCAGGGCTTTTCATGCAAGTTGGAGCTGAAGTGATGTGCTCAGTAATAAAAAGTCCATTCAGTGCTGCTGTGGAGGGCAAGCCAGATTGTTCTCATCAGTCTTGCAAGTTCTGCTGTGTCTAAAAATTGTTGCATCCATTGACTAAAGCTTTACCTGTAGGAAGAAGAGGAATCTAATTCCAAGAACCAGCGAAATTACTGGCTTCAGGACTGTGTGTTGTCCTTGTCACCAACCAATGACCTGATGGTAATAGCTAATGAACAGAAAGCAGTCTTTCTAGTGCGTGAGTATCCATTCCACTGAGTGCTTATCCCAGGACACTTTATAGTAACCAAAGCAAGATCTGTTTGCCCCACTCCCTTCTGTTTATCCCCCAAGTCATACCTTCAAGAATTTTGAAGTGTTTTACAGTACACATCGTGCATTTTCTAGGTGCTGCTTGCCGAGTAAGTTGCTTTGTCTTTACTTCTCAGCTGTGTTTTGACCTGTGGAAACTATTTTGTCACATAAAATGCATATGTGTTATAACTACCCAGTTGTTTTAAAATGCAGAGAGATATTGACGTTGATTTTTCTCAGTAAGAAAATGAAAAGTTTTGGTTTTAGCCATTAAGAAATATTGGCCTTAGTTTTCTTTTCCCTTAAAAAATGACCTAAGCCAGTATCACTCTTAGAAAGGAGTATTAATGTGAATTTTCTTGAAATTCCACCTTTGATAGAAAATTCTCTCTTGAACAATGGATGGCTTTGTATTTTGCTCTAAAGTAGGGCTCTGGGAGCTTCTAAAGGTATCTCTAGTAATATGTGAACACTGATTAGCCAGCTGCTGTTTATAGATGTGCTGTTGTTTGGGGTTCTGGTCTTTTGGTGGCTGCAGTGGGTGACATGTGAGGAAGATGAAGGGAAACATTCTGATATGGGGACTATTACAGCATTTTAAAACAAAAAATCAGAGTGTTGAAACTCAGATTTGCATAGTTGGGCAGATCGTATTGAATTGTTGTACTGCTTTGTCATTCCCTGCAAAGCTGTGTATTCCAAACCTGCTGTGGACCACTTTCTAATTTGTCATCAAAATTGGAAAAACAGCAGTACTCCTCATGAAGTTCTTATTGGATCAAGCATAAAGAAGTGATTTAAATCACTGGAGAACTGCCTGATGAACTTTACAGTGACAACTGTCCCACACTGGGCAGAAGTGTCCCTGTGCCTCAGGTTTTAGGTGTCACACAAATGGCACACAACGTTAAACTTAGGTTTGGTTATTCATTGACACCTGGCAGATGATTGAACAATCAAATGCCAGCTGTAACAGCACCCTGTGAATGACAGAGTTTGGTGTCTTCTAACGTTGAATTATGATGCAATGATTAAAGATTGTCAGATTTAATGTGGGGTACTTATGTTCTTTTTAGCAGTTAAAATGAAAATTTTCTGTTCATTGTAGCTCGTGTTCAGTAGTGTTCCCAGAAGTTTTTCCTTGCTTAGTACTTATTTCCTAAGGATCCCTGTTTGCTGAATTGAACCTTTTAAAATTTGATGGATTGTTGTATCAATATTTTTAAACAAAACTAGGTGGTTCAAAATTTTAGCGTCTTATTCCATGTAAATTTCTAAGAAAACTTATGAGTCCTTTAGAAAAGTCACTACAAATGTATTTTTACTTTTATACTCTTCAAGGTTCGTAATTGGCACTTAATATAAGTGTGGTAGGATGTATTGTACCAAAGAGAAAAATTAAAAATAGAACTACAATTGTGAGATGAGAAACATTGGAGTTTTATAGATGGTGTCTTTATTCTTCTTGGCAGCTAAATGGAAGCACAGTGACAAGGGAAAGGAAGAAATGCAATATGCTGTTGGCTGGAGTGGCTCTCTGAATGTTGAAGAAGGGTAAGTGTTAAAATGCAGCTATAATTAAGATGTTATTTTCATGTTTAGCAATTAGTAACCTGCTTTTTACTTGTTCTCTTTTTCCTTTCATCTGAGTGCATTTGTGGTTTTATGTATATTAGTGTTGGAAACAAATAGAGTAACATGGCTCATGAGCAGCAGTGTCTGCAAAGCTCACTCCTGTGTATTGTGTGGTATCACAGAACAAGTTCTTACAAATTAAAAGAATGGCTCTCTGCAAATCAGTGTATTTGGGTGTAATTTAGACAGTTTTTTTGTAAGTTCTTGTTCTAGAAGGAAAAAAAAGTAATCTTTTGAAAAATCTTTTATAGTAGAGATGAAATTTTCTTAGGGAATGTTGCAATTGGAAATGTATGAAGTTGTTCTAGAAATACTTCTCTTCATTTTCAAAACCTCATTCAAACAAGCATAAAGTCACCTCTCTGATCAAAATATGGTTTTGGGCTCTAAGTCACTTAGGGACTTGGAGAATTTGCTTTGGTCGTACATTTGGTATTTATACAATATTTTTGCTTCATCTATCTTCAAATAACCAGACAGATGCTTTTTTGAATCTCCCATATGGAATAAGATTTTGCACTTTGTTGTTACATTTGCAGCCTTGAGTTGCTGTCTGCCTTTGAACATGCTCCCTAATGCCTTCAGCCTTCTGTTTGCTGCAGGAGGTGTTGACTTCATCAGCTTCTCTCCAATCTGTAAAAATCATAATCCTTTTATAAAACTGCTGTTGCTATGCATTTGAAATTACCCTGACATCTTTTGTTAAAAAAAAAAAAATCTGTTTGAGGGTTTGTTTCTTACTATTGTTACAGTCCTGAGGGATGCTATCCTATGAAACAGGTAGCTCTGTTTAGATAGGGGCACTTATATTCTATACCTTTTGATTTATTATTCTGTGGAGGTGTTAATATGTTAATTACTGTCAGATTGTCAAAAGACTTGGCTGTTTTGGTTGGTTTTTGGGTTTTGTTTTTTTTGGTTTTTTTTTTCTTTCCCCAAAGTTGCCTTCAACTGAGTATGTTCTGTGGTGGCTAAGCTTTGCTATTGCAATGTGAGATGTCACTGAGATATTTAATGTTGCTTTGAGGATGTAATGAAATTGCAACTCATCTCAACCTTGCATTTAGAAAGCTTTCCTTCTCTAATTGTCTACCCTGCTTATTTAGCCACTCTTTGGGAAAGGAAGGTGACCTGAAATGTAAATAACAAACAGTATTGCTGGCATTTATGCTTTAAGTGCAGTTTGGGATGTCATCTTGAATTCTATGCTGTCTCATAAAACCTTTTCACTGCTTCTCTTTCCCCAGACAGTGTAAAACTTTGTGTCATGGTAACAGTTAAATAACTTCTGAATTGAGATATTGAGGCCTGCTCATCTGTTTGTCTTCTGCATGCTTTGCCTGTCATTGATCATGCTCAGTTATTGCATTAACTGGGAAGACCATATTCAAATGCTCTCAAATTATAGGGCACTGAAAAGCAGTGGATGTCAAATCTACCTAATTGCATATTTCAAAAATTTATTTTGATATGTATGCTTCAGACTCTTTTTTAAGAAAAAATAAAGTGGCTGTTCATGGCATATCATTATAGATCAGAAGAAATAATTTACCTTAAGGCACATGAAATTAATCTTGAATCTGTTGAACAGTACTGACAGAATAATCTGTCTGTGAGGTACGAAAGACAGCATTAGCAAGGTACAAAAAGTCTGTTTGGCACTCTTGAACTTGTAATTGAAAATGTCTTTAAAATAAAGGGACTTTTTTTGATTCTTACTGTGAATTTGATATATGGTGTGCTGCATTAATAAATTATTAAAACTTTCAAAGTGCTGACATGGCAGGATCTCTTGCGTGGAGTAAAATTTCACAACCAGGGAAAACCACTAATTTTGTGTTTCTGTTTCTAGTGAATGTGTGAGTAGCGTATTGTGCATTCCACTGGCAAGTCAGAAGAGGTAAGGATGTATATGCATCACTAATGTCCTTACATGACACTTTTCTGTGTCTCTGGCTTAGAGTGGGCTTTGTTTTTAACTTGAGTGTATCTTTGTGAAACAGGAGCTCCACAGGCCGCCCCGACTGGACGTGCATCGTGGTTGGCTTCACCTCGGGCTACGTTCGGTTTTACACCGAGGTGCGTTCCTCAGCAGGGCAGGACAAGGGAGCTCTTGGCATAAACATCTGGCTGTTCTCAACTTTGGTCCCTGCAGATTGTGCTTTTTGCCCTCTCCAAGAAAAGGGACTGAAATGTTCATGCTTCTTACCCTTTCTTTTCTAGAGTGGAGTACTGCTTCTTGCACAGCTTTTGAATGAAGATCCTGTCCTACAGCTAAAGTGCAGAACCTATGAAATTCCCAGGCATCCTGGTGTCACAGAACAGGTTTTGTCAGATTATTTCAAAGGCGAAGTGCCAGTGTTATGGGGTATGGAAGGGAGTCTTCTCTGTGAATCCTCTGTGTCCTTTACCTGTTTTTGATGGGATGGACAATTCCTTAGAACAAGAGAACCTTGATTTCTTGTTCTAGATGTATTCATGCCTGTATAGTTTGAGGATTCAGAATGTCTTTTGGAGTATTAGCTCTATTGATTTGTTCTATTTTTCTCTGTTTGCAAAGGAATACTTCATTCATTTTCTGTTTATTCATTTATGTGCAAAAAACATGATAATGCATTGATGAAGGGAAAAAATGTAACTTGACAGGTGCCAAGAGCTATTCATACTCATTCATAAGAACTTAATTATTTCACAGAGAAGATAGCTGGAAAATGAAAGAATATTTATAGGTCTAGGAACTGCATGTCATTATGAGTATTTCCTGCAGAGAAGGTGCTGCAGAACTCAGACTCTTTAGTAAAGAAGGCAGCTTTCTTTGCTTTTGGCTGAGTTGGCAAGCTTTTTGTGGAAAATGAACAAAATCACAGAAATTTCCAAGTTTTCTTTGTACAAATACTCACATGATTTAGTGTGACATTTTTGGGATCAGTTTTGAAATAAAGAAGCATTAAGGAATATGACTCTTGAATTTTTATCACCAGATTAGCATTTATGTGCCCAAGTGGTAATTCAGGCAGGCATTAATCCAGTTTCAGAATTTGGCTTCCTAAAACTGTGATATTTACATTTTAGATGAACTTGTTTTTCTGTCACCTTCAAAAGCTGCTGTAACTTATGTAAGCCATAAGATATATTAAGCAAACAAAGAAGTTATTAAAAGAAGATAAAAATAGAAAACTGTGTGGCTAAAATCATTTTTGGGAGAGTTTAATACTAAATTTCTGTAGTTTTGCCTCAGTCTGTTGCCTGTGGCTTGTTCAATATTAACTCTCTAGTTGTAATCCTCATCTTTGTGTAGTTAATAGTATAAAAAGCCAGAAAATAAGCTGTTCTAACAGTAGCAGTAATCTGTTTTTGTCTCCTTTTTCTCATTTTTCCCCCAGAATGAGGAACTAAGTATCTTGTACCCAGCAGCAATTGTGACAATTGATGGCTTCAGCCTCTTCCAGTCCCTTCGTGCGTGTCGCAATCAGGTAGCAAGAGGTACGTGTAAGGGGAAATGTTTGTTTTTCTATCTGTTCATAGTTCTTTATTTTTTAGGAAATTTACTTAGATTAAATATTAAATCAAGGTGGAATTTAGATCTTCCTTGCTTGTTCTTTTATATATTGACACCTACCGCATTCAGGGATGTTTCTTCCTTTACAGAAAATGTTCCCAGAGCCCAAGTTGTCCAAGTAGTATTGACTGCCTTCTACATGCTCACATAATACTGTACACTAGTTTTGGCTGGGATAGAGTTCATTTTTTCTAGTAGCTGGTATGGGGCTGTGTTTTGGATTTGTGATGAAAACAGCACTGATAGCCTGCTGATGTTTTAGCTGCTGTGGAACAGTGCTTACTCAGTGTCAAGGCTTTTTGTTTTTCACACTGCCCTGACAGTGAGCAGGCTTGGGGTTCCCAGAAATTGGGAGGGACACAGCTGGGACAGCTGACCCCAACTCACCAAAGAGCTATTCTGTGCCTTATGATGATACTCCTGGAAATAAAAGCTCAAAAGAGAAAAGGAGGAAGGGGGAATCTTCAGAGTTATGGCATTTGACTTCCCAAGCAACTGTGTGATAAAGCCCTGCATTCATGGAAGTAGCTAAATACCTGCCTGCTGATGTGAAACATGCTTTGTTTGCATACAGTCTTTATCTCAACCCACAAGTGTTCTCACTTTTACTCTTCTGACTTTCTTCCTCATCCCACTAGGAGGGAGTGAGTGAGCTGCTGTGTGGTGGTCAGCTGCCCACTGGCATTAAGCCACTGCATACTGCTAAGGTGCTTCTTAGCATGTCACTGTCAGTGGAATGTTCTTCTTCCCAAGAAAGACTTTATGGGAAGTGATAATGCTGTGATGATGGCAGTGGTGGTCACTGCTCTTTGTGTGTTCACGTCTAAGAGCTTTTCATGCCTTGTTTGAATGTGCAGACTTTGATCCTTTTCCTTTAGTACAGTGCCTGTTCATACTCTAATTTGGAAACAAGCTTAGTTTCTAGAGGGTGGAGGAGAATTATGTGACAGTACTGTGTGATAGATGGCACAGGGATGGTGCTGAGAAGGACTCAAAGGTTGTTGCAGTATCTGCAGCTGGAGTGCTCTATCTTCCTTCATTCTTGATCATCTATATTAGGGGTAATAGATATTTTGAAAGTGACACTCACTGGTTTAGTCTTACCACTGTTCTTACCTCCCACTGTTACATGCCTAGTGAGTGTGCTGACTTTGCAAGTACTTGGGTGGAGAAGTTTCCACTTAAACATGCCCAAACCACAGAAGTCAATTGTAGTAGCTTTTAAAAATTGTACAGAGTATTATACCATAATTGCTAGTGAATACATTATCTGCAAGTACAAAATGTATTTATGATGGAATATCATGTGCAATTTTCTTCAGTTAATTTTTAAAAATGTTTTAATTTGATGATGGTATGTATTTCAAAAAGCCATTTCAACAGATGTTTCAATGTGTGTTAACTTAAAACTAGGTTATTTTGTGGCTTCAGATTGCTTCAGGTGGTTTTTTTCCTCTCTGTTATGCTATTCCTTTTCTTTGACTCAGTAAAAACTTTTTTGTGCTTTATCAACTTTTGTCAGCTGCAGCATCTGGCAATGAGAATGTTCAGCCTCCACCATTAGCTTATAAGAAGTGGGGTTTGCAAGATGTGGATACAATTGTTGACCATGCTAGTATTGGTAAGCATTTCTGTTTAATTTCAAGTATTTTAAAAAATGAAATTAATGTTTTTGTGCAGTTAAATTCTGGTTGAGAGCACTTAGTGATACTGGTTGGATAGAAATTCATAGTGAGAGAAGGCTGTCATAGTGAATGATCTCATTAGCCACTATCAAAAATATTTTTGATTTTCTTTTATAGTCTGATTGAGTCTTCCCTCTTACAGCTGTAACTGTCTTGTTCTTGGTTGGTAAGAAACAGCTGAGAGAGGCCAGATCAGATGCAGTAATTTCCATTTCTGTCAGGTGAAAGAACTGACTGGCAGGCAGGTTAAGTATGGTATGGGTCTTTCCGGAGTCTAGCACATAAGGAAAATTAAATTTGAGATGGTTCCTTTCCAAAGAGGACAAATTGACTCATAGGCTGTCAAAGACTTTTACCCTTTAGGATTTTGCAGAAGCCTCAGTTCTTGTCAGAGAGGCATAGCTGAGGGGCAGTAAGCTTAGTTTCTTTTCCACCCTTTCTGCAAAAGCATCTTAGAGGTCAGAAGGCTGCTATCAAGGCAGGTGAAGTGAGTTTGGTACATGTTTTTTTGCTGCTGAACTCTGCTGAATTTTTTTTTTTTCTTCTGAAGAAACCAGATGTGCTTTACAAGTAACCCAAGCCCATTAGGTTATTTCTGCCATGTTGTTTGGCATTTCTGTAGTTAAAGCTGTTCATCTTCCCTTCCCCCTGAATGCTGGCTGGTCAGTCAAGAAGGCAGGAATATATTTATGCTTTTAGAGCAATTGCATGCCTCTGTTCTGAATGTGTAAGACATTCACTTTAATGTTTTTGTTAGGCATCATGACACTGTGTCCTTTTGATCAAATGAAGACTGCCTCCAATATAGGAGGATATAATGCAGCTATAAAAAACAGTCCACCTGCCATGTCCCAATATGTTACTGTTGGAGCCAATCCTTTCACTGGGTTCTTTTTTGCCCTGGAGGTATGTACTACAAAGCTGACTTGCTGAAACTTTTAGTAATTAATCTTTCTTTTTATCTGTATAAGTATTTCTGAAGTATTCTTATGTTCATTTTATATTGACATTTCCCCTTCTTGATCTTCTAGAACTGGAATGATTGGGAGTGAATGTGATAGTAGTGTCTAGCTACTAGCCACTAGTTCCTGCTAATGAAAAATTTTATTTTCTATCTGAAATTGAGCGTGATAAGTAATTTTTTCAAATTTGTTAATTTATTGCCAACTAATGTTTTTGAAAAATTATGTTGGTATTGTGTAAACATGCATCTTATGGATTTTTGGAGGTCTTCGGCCTTTGATTCAACACGACCTGAGTACATTGTAGTGATTTCTTGTAGGAGAAAACTGCAATTTGTGCTTAACTGTAGCATATTTACATAATCTTCTGTTGTATGGGAGGAAGAGGATGTCAGTGTAGCTGTGTCTGTACATTCAGACCCTATGTGTATGCAGTCCTTACCAGGATTGAAAGTTAATTGGAGATGCTAGAATTGGAATTTTGGTTTTTGTACTTGCTTTCCAGCAGGTTTGTGAAAAAACGGCTTATGTTGATATTTGCAAGGATGCCAAAGCTGTGCCCCAGCCAGCTCTCAGTGATAGATGATACACAGGGGTTTTTTAACTTCTGTTGCAGACAAACCTACTGAGCTACCAGTGACTTGCAGAGGATTTTGAAATGGTAGAGATGTCAGAATGGCTTTTCTGGGGGCAATGAATTTAAATTTTGCAGTCTTAAAGCTATGCTTTCTTAGCTGAAAGTCCATAGGAGGCCTAAAAAACTAATCTGCAGTTGAGTTCAGTGTAAGAACTATTTCTTGGCTTTCTAAAGGTTTTGTTGCTTCATTTCAGGGTGATTCACAGCAGACTGTTTATTGACTTTCTAAACACTTTATTCCTGTATTTCAGGGTAGCTCACAGCCTCTGTTGTCTCATGTTGCCTTAGCAGTTGCAAGCAAACTGACTTCAGCATTATTTAATGCTGCCAGGTAATAAAATTTTAAAAAATTTCTTTCTTTTTTTTTTTTTTCTTTTGAATATTTTGAATATTTTTAGGACCAGTGTAATTCTTGTTATGTTCTTCTGTTGCAAGTGGCTGGCTTGGTTGGAAGAGTAAACATGAAGAAGAACCTGTCCAAAAACAGAAACCAAAAGTGGAACCTGCAACCCCATTGGCAGTGAGGCAAGTTGGGTTTTTTCACTGTCAGTTACTTTGGATGCCTTATGTTTTTAATTATTTAAATTATCTTGTAAGGTGTATAATTGATGAACATGTGACTTTAAGCAGTAATGGTAGTTGCAGATCATTTGTTTTAAGCTTTGTTTCATTTCAGTTTATCGTTCTGGACATACAATTATTCATCTTTCCCTTCCAGTGCATGGGTTCATTGTTACTGTGCAGTCATTGCCTGACAGTTCATGACAAGGCAGTCACTTATCCTGCTCTCTGAACTTTGCTTTTTCAGTAGGACTTAGGCAGAGCTACGCTGTATCTTGGTAAACAGAACAGCAACTTTTTTCATAATTTGCTCTTAATTTTACCCATAACTTCTGTTACCTTAAAAAAAGAAGTCTTAATCCATAGAAGAAAAGCTAACTATTTCTGAAGAAAAGTATGTGTCTAGTGGCTTTGCTTCATTATTTTTTTTTTAGGTTTGGACTCCCCGACTCCCGGCGCCACGGTGAAAGGATATGTCTTTCTCCATGTAACACTTTGGCAGCAGTAACAGATGAATTTGGAAGGGTTATTTTGCTGGATGTTACAAGAGGACTCGCAGTTCGCATGTGGAAAGGTATGGTAGTGATACTAGTGTAGCAAATAATATTCTTCAAAACACTGGGGCACCTTATGTTCAGACTTTGAATTCCAAGAATTTTAGTACATTGCTTCATTACAAACCAAAGTCAAGTGTAATATTAAGTCCATATGGGTATTTTTGTAAATCCCTGGAATACTTACATGGCCTACAGTTAAAATTTGGTCTGTTTGGTTTTTATTTTTTTTGGAACAGCTTTAGCTCTGTTCTCCAAGGCTCTTTCTCTTGATAAGCTCTAGTACCCTCTTTAATTCTGCTGAGAAGATAAACTTTGAAAAATCACTAAGAAGACACACAGCTTGTTAGATTCTCATTTCATCATGATGGCTGCACAAGGGACTTCTCAATTTCTTGCACTGGTGTAATGTCCCGAGCACTGACCCGATGAATTTCGGGGTTTTTTAAAATCTTCTTCTTAAGAATTTGTTCCTCCCCAGAGCTTTGCCCAAGGATGTGTTTGGCCACTCTCTGGTGGGCCCTGTTCCAAGTCAATGGACCACAGTTCTTTACAGGAGTCAGGAGTTGCACAATTTGAAACAAAGCTTAAGATTACAGCTTGATGCATTAATCCTGTGTTAATTTCTGCACACTAGTGACCTTCTGTCTTCTCTTACAAAGGATACCGTGATGCAGAAGTTGGTTGGATACAGACTATAGAGGACCTTCAGGAGAGGGAAACTGAGAAGATGGATTCTTCTCCTTTTGGAAATGCACAGGGTCCAAGCAGGGTAGCTCAGTTCCTTGTGATCTATGCTCCAAGAAGAGGCATTCTGGAAGTGTGGAGCACGCAGCAAGGACCTCGGGTTGGAGCCTTCAATGTGGGGAAGTACTGCAGGTAGGAAACAGGGAGCAGGTAGGCATGGTGGCTGTGCTGCTGCAGTAAAGTTATATATGGCTATGCCAGGGGTAAAAGTGCTAGTGGTACTGGCAAGCACTTCCTGTGCTGCCCAGTGTTTCCACTGAATGTAGCTTGTTATTCTAGAGGTGGGGATATATTGCATATTTCATCACTCTCCAGCCTTTTCTGATAAAGCTGTTTAGCAGTTCTTAAACCTTAGCTTCATAAAACTTGTTTCCTCTTTATTTTGTTTGTGGACAAGGTAGGTTGCTAATTTTGGCCATTTTTTAAAATTTCAGGTTGTTGTATCCTGGTTATAAAATAATGGGTCTAAACAATGTGACCAGTCAGGGATGGCAGCCCCAGACTTACCAGATCTGCCTTGTTGATCCAGTCTCTGGAAGTGTAAAAACTGTCCATGTACCTTTCCATTTATCACTGAGGTAAGAACTTTTTATGCTCTGTATAAGTAAATTAATTTCATTATTGATTTTTGAAACAGTTGGAGGCAGCAATTCTGGTGTTCCTTTTCAAGCTGAATAGTACTCTGTAATAGTCTTATTGGTTTGTATAGATTAACATGATTTTCATTATTGGGATATTACCTTTAAGTAGCATAAATCATTTTAAAACTTTGGATTTGTTGAATTATTACTTTTAGTTCTCTTCACTCATACAATTAAAATTTCTTTTCCTTCAGTGATAAAAAGAGTGAACGAGCAAAAGATATGCATCTAGTGAAGAAGTTAAATGCTTTACTCAAAGCTAAAACCTCAGATCCAGGTAGGTTCTCTTGTATCATTTCTTAAGATTGTGTTATCAAAGAGTTCTTGGATTGTCTGTGTTGTAAGTGTGCAACCACAAGTACAGTTGTGGTGCATTCTGACAGCTCTATGTGGTATGAACTATGATTTTTAAGTAGCTTGGGGTTTCTGTTATTTTGTTTCATTTTCCTCAAGCTTATTTTGGCAGCTTCTGCCACTGCTCTTCATCTTTGTCATTAACCCATGTGCACCTTAACTGTGGTACAGGTTGACTTATTCTTCAGATGGCATTTGAGAAATATGAATTGAAATTGTGATTGTCTTTGTTTGCAGATTTAATTGAAGCTGAAGCAAAGGAATTAATACTTGATATCAAATATCCTGCTACAAAAAAACAGGTAAACATTTAGAGTATACTTTAATATTAGAAAAAAAGTACTGCATTATCAGAGTGCTAAATCTTTCAAAATAAGTTTTTTTTTTCTTTTCCTAGAATTACTTGAAGCAAACAATTGAGCTGTTTAGGGTTTCTGTTTGTTTCTTCTGGGTAGTTTTTTTACACCATATTGACTGGAATGAACTTTAACTTGTGACTCCTCTAAGGCATTGTCTATGAGTAATAAAAAGAGAGAAGACCTTTCTGTAGGAACAAATTATGCCACAAGTATATGTGAAGGTGGAATACAGATGAAAAATTGTGGGCAAAGTTGTGCTATTGTTGGCTTAACTTGCATGTTTTTACAATGAGATTAAGTGAATGCTTAATTCTCTTGAATATGTGCTTAACAGGCTTTGGAAAGTATACTGACCTGTGAACGCGTGCCGCTTTCATCTCTCACAAACATCACTCAGACACTAATGGATGATTTAAAAAAACAGGGTAGGTGGATATTGATTTTGCAAATACAGAGAGGCATTTGCACTTTGTCTGCAGTGCTGTAAGACTACTACTATTATATGTAGAAATGTTCTGTTCCACAGGCTTGGTCTGCTTAGTTTCAGTGCTAGATGTCACAGGATGTTGCTTTTCTATGTCTTTGTTTAATGCAGACTACAAATAGCTTGCTGGTAAGTATGCTTGGCTAAGCTTGCTGTGTGCCTAGTAACTTGTGATTATATTTTTTAAAAAACCCAACAAAACAAACTCAGCAACAACTGGTCTGGGTACTTGTGTCCTGTAAAAGCTTCCTTTAGAAAGAAGGTTCATAGGCTTTTGCCTGTAGATGTTTTAATGTATTCTCTCTCTCCAAAGAAGGAAGTGAGGATGATGGCATGATCTGTGAATTTTAAGGTACTTGAAGCACAAAATCTTTATCACTGAGAATCTGAGCTGCAACCACATCTAGTATCTTTTTTTGGTAAACTTTGCTGAAATTTACCAAATACTTCATGTTTTGCTAGAGATTTCAGAGCTTATGTCAGGAAATGCCATTCCCAATTCAAAATCTTGTTGCTGAAAATCAAAGAAATCTCTCCTTCATTTCTATCAGTGGTAATTTCTTTTTATGGTTTTCTTGAAGTACATAGAGGAGATTGAGACCTTCACACATGCAGTTCTCTACCTACATTCTCTACCTCATACTAAATCAATAGTATTATCCATTTCTGTTAGAACTCCTAAAACTTCCAAAGGAAAACAGAAACATGACTTTTAATTCTGAAGAGAGGTTGACAGGGTAGTGTATTTCCTAAGATCTGTGTGTTTGTGCATTTTTCACCATTAATCTCTTGTCAAACATAACATTATTTCCTCACAGTAACAATATACAGCAAACTTGACTGATGTTCCAGCCTTCTAATTTCACAAGAGTAGTGTTATATTTCTCCACTTCTGTCTAGTAGGTAAAAGATAATATGAAGCAGATCCTGGGCTTTGTGAATGCTGTGGTTGTGAATTCAAAGTCAAGTGGTTCTGTGACAAGCTCTCTGTGCTTTTCTCTTTCTTTGGTAGGATTTTAATAGCAATGCATCAAAAGTATTTAAGAGTTTGTAAATGAAAATCATGTTTAGAAGCAGCTTCAGGTGAAAATTATGTATTCAGTGGAATCTTTTGTATAGAAAGGTCACTTCAGGATCTCTCAGAAAAGCTTCCTTTCAAGACTAATAAGTTGAAATAAAAGGGTTGCTTCTGGACATGTTGGTGTTAGTTTCTTATGTTGTTTGCTTTAATTGTTACTGGAATTTGAATGTCAATAGATACATGAAATTTCTGAGACTAAGATTGCAAAAATACAGAAGGCAGTGTCTTGCTGAGGTGAAATTTAATTCATGGCATAAGTATTAATTTAATACTTATCAAGCCTTCTTCAGATGAGAGGAATATGCTTGAAGTGTTGTCAGAAATAATAAAATATTATAGTTCATTATTCTTGGTGAAAGACAATAGGAACTGTATTTCAGTTTTTGACAGTTTCTGGTTTGGCCTTAAACCAGGAGAAGACAATAGATTTGTGTTTGTTCAGTTCCACATTGTCAACCTCCAGTTTTAAAACGAGCTTCATAGCTTTTGTTTAATACCTCTTGTAAAAATAAGTCTTATTTTATGCTGCTTGAATTGAATGTAATGATTGCAAACAGCAGTGCATCAAAAAATTACAGTGAGTTTCAAAAGTCCTCCAGTTCTGTGTGTTTGTTTCACTGTTCCAGGCTACATGTTCAAGTTCAAATGCAGTTTTATTTTTCCTCAGAGCTGGAGTGTGTGGACGAAGGACTGCTGCAGTTCTGTGCAAACAAGTTAAAGCTGTTACATCTTTATGAACTAGTTAGCAAACTAAATTCTCAGAGCATACAGAAAGAGACTTCACCTTCAGATAATGTGAGTAAATTGAAAATTCAGTTGTCTTTTAAATTCAAGTGGTGGTTTAAGCATAAGAATATGTTTTCAAAGACTCAGATAAAGTAGGTAGGTAAAGAAGTTATTCCTTTTTGTGGCCTGCAGCTTTTAATGAAGTAATTACTTATAATTCCTTCCCTCCAGCTTTGTACAAGTGTCTGGTAATTCATCTACCTAATATTCTTTAGGACACACAGAGTTGAGATACAAGTGAAAATAAAACCAGTCTCCTGTTTTCAGTCCTTTATTCAAGTAAGAATACCTTACTTGAATAAAGTACCTAGCATGTTCTTAACTTTGGTTTTGGAGGGGTATTTTGGGACCTGTAGAAGTTAAAAATTTTGATGCTTGCATAGCAGCATAATTTGGCTTGTTTTTGCTATAATTTGTAAAGCTGCTTATATATTTACAAAACCATACTGGTATTTTATAGACTTGTTTACTTGATGGATGATTGTTATGCTGTGGGCAGAATCTAAAAATGAGAAATGCATCTGTTCTGGTCCTTAAAAAGGAAGCTAGGCAAGCTCTTCGTTTGAGCAATGTGAATAACTACTGATTCAGAGATTATTTTGGCCCTTCTCTAATATGTTTTTAATGTTTGAAATGGAATATTTTGACTCTTCTGACTTTTTTTCTTTTTTACTATGTTCTGAAAACCATCTGCTTGTATAAGTCTTTTGTGAGATGAGATTTATTTTTTGCTTTTGCTTTTAAGGACTTGGCTAAACTGCTTCGTCTTGAAGAAAAAGATTTTCATAGGCTTGAAGCTTTACTGGAGAACTACAAGAAAGAAAATACTCAAACTGCCACTCAGTTGACTGATGAGAAGGATGACGTGTTGTCTGTGAAAATGTTCTTAGAATATCTAGAATATGAAAAGGATGTGATTACTGTAAAAAATATGGAAGATGGAGAATATGTGGCTTTAGGTAAGAGCTATTGAGCTCTGTTACATTACTCAGACTGATTTTAATCTAAGATGGTATAAATATTTTAGCCCTAATTTGATGCCTTAGCAACCCATCTTGCCTTGAAGTAATATGTAATTGCTCCTTTTAGACTCTTACCTCCAGCTGGAGGACAATTCTTTTACATGAATGACTATTAATACAGGTTAACTGCATCTGTGGATACAATTACCCTGAAGCCATGCAGTGGTGTTAATATATGAACATTCATACATTAACACCACTAAATTGTGCAGTGGTACCTGGGTACTTCACAGAGCACCTGTACCCTGCTGCTTCTTTCATGGTCACAGCACTCTAAGAGTTGAGTTAATGACAGGACTGACTTTAGCTTCAGAGATGGGGGAGCTGACCAGAGGCAGCACAAGGCCATTAGGTGAGGCAGCAAGGACCCCTTATTTGTGGAGATTGTGAAATTGTGAGATTTTCAACAAGGTCCCTCTGAAATGTCCAATGATTTCATTTAGTCCATGGTTGTGGGCTCCATCTGTCATAGTAGTCCTCTAGGGCAGGAGAAATGGTGTGTGGTGTTGGATTGTTGCATGATGAAACTAGTTCTGGTTCCATCACTGCTGTGCTTGTCATTTATACTATCACTGTACTTTGGCAGATTCATCAACATTAAATTGTCATTAATCTGGGTAATTTTTATTGTAATATCATTGGTATGGCATATAGCATCTGTAGTAGTGATGCCATACAATATTATATAGCAGTTAAAATACAATTCAAGTCATTGTGTGTTCTCATCCAGAATCAAATCTCCTTGAGGTACACATCAGACTTCCCCAAGTGCATCCAGGTCCTTTAGCAAAAGCAGTTCCACAAATGGGTTTGCTTTTGCCTGAGACAGGAGCAACACAAACTGTTTTCCAGAGTATTTTTATCCCTTTCTGTTGTACAGTAGAGTTCTGATTGGGCAGGGGTGGTTTGATTGGCAGATCCCATAGTGCTGACCAACCAAGTGACCTTAGCTACCTCTATATCCCAATGGTAGAATGTCCCAGTACCCACTGCATTCCATAAAGCCTTTAAAAGCCCATTGCACCTTTTAGTCTTTCCAAAGGGTGGCTTCACCCTGTTCTGTTCAGTCTGGATCAGTCTGCTTGGCTGGGAGATGTGTAATGTATTCCTTAAAGGGATTCCTTCCCTTCACACTTGGGAGGAGTTGCCTCTAGAGGCTGAGGATTTGTGTCCCTTTTCCAATTCAGTTGTCAATGCCCTCTTCCCTAGAAAGGAATCCCAGCTCTTTGCCTTCCTTACCATCTCAGGCTACTGGCCCTGTTATCCCAACATAAGAACAGCTGAATGACAGCATGCTCACCTGGATTTTGGCTGAAATCTTCACGAGTATCTTGCAGCTCCCTCAGGGATAGGGGTTTTTTGGTTACTTGCCTTGTTTACAAATTCTTCCTCTTCTTCCTTCTTGAGTAGTGACTACCTCATTCTATTACTCTCATGCTGGTCCTGCTTTGGAGTAGCCTGCCTCAGCCACCTCCTTCTCCTGTTCCTCCTACTGAGTGAGCTCACTTTCACTTCCAGTATTTCTTCTTGTGTAGAGCTGTCAGTGATTCAGTGTCAGGTTGGTTCTCTAGCTCAGCCACAGTGCCAGTTGCTGGGCTAGGAGTACTAGCCAGTACTTGTCACTTTGCCATCAGATCCGGAGGCCTTCTCTTCCCTCTTATTATACCGAGCAGCGTTGAGCGTTGAGCGGAATGTTCCTAATGCGGCTGGAGAAGGGGGAGGTGGAGGAAGGCATTTCCCTCCGTTTGGGCCCTTGGAGGAGCAAAGGTGTAATTGCACCCCAGGGTGGCTCAGTGCCACGACAGAGATCTTATCGTGCCGTGAGCTAGCTTACACAGTGCCTGATAGCCCACACCAAACCCCCGGGGTGATAGAGCACACCAGAGAATGTTTGCAGCAATTTACACTTCACACTGCTCTGGCAGCAGATCCATCAGCATTGTGACCACCGACTATTAAAGTAATGGCATCAATGCTTACGACAAGTTTGTTTTAACATGCTCTGGTCAGATCTGTCTTTATCTCAACTCTCTGTGCCCCTTGTTGGGCATGAGAAAAGACTGGTTTAACCTGGCAGGCAGGTGAACACCAGGTGATTCTGAATGTAACCTGTTCTTTTGTATTGCACTCACTGGGACCTGATCAACAGATTGCCTTTTGTCTAAGTGTAAGGAGGTTTTAGATAATGTTCATAATGTCAAATAATTCTTGCTTCAGGCAGCTTTTTCTTCTGGAAGTGTTTGTGTGGGGAGAGTTCCACAGAGGAAATGTGCCATGCGCTGGAATCAGCAGGTTTTAGCCCACAAACCTTGTTGGTAAGATGTTTATTACATACTTCAAAACATTGATTTAGTATTTTGAAAACAAAACATTGAAAGAAAAATGTCTGCATCTTGGCCTTTTGGATTATTGCTATATTCAGGCTGTGTTAAATTACCCCCATATTCAGTTCTTTAGTTGCTCATATTTGCATTTCCCAGTTAAGCAATATCAAAGAAAAAAAAAGAAGAAAATATTACAGTAGATGTGGGTATTCTAGTGGAAATGTCTAGAATATTCATTGGGGACTACAAGTGTAAAATTTTCAACTATAATATTAATAACTCCTAATGCTTGCCAAGTTGAGCCTTCAAAAGGGAGTGTTTTCTAGAATGTCTTCCTAATTAAATGTACTGATTGTATTATTTAATTTCAATATCTGTCATAGAGTGCATTGTGCTGTATGTTTTTAACTTGTGATGTTAATATAATGGTTCATGGATATAACATTTTTACTCTGTGACACATAACTTGTTTGAGAAACTGTTTGCATTAGGTGTGTTTGCAATATTAGAGTTTCATTTTACTGCTTCAGTTCCATATTCTCGTTTTTTACAGTCACTCCTTCTCAATTTATGGCTTTCCAAGGAAAAAGATATTCTAGACAAACCAGATTCTGTCAGTTGCCTTCACACTATGCTGTCACTTCTGAGCAAAATGAAAGGTGAGATGTGCATTTAAAATACTTGTAAGCAACTGTTGTTATTATTAGAATTTTGCTACTCTGGCTAGAGTCTATTATCACTGTGAGGAAAACCCCCCTCACAAATTATGCAGCAAAACTTAATGCTGCATGTTCATGGACTAACTAATCATGCCATGTTTTCACTCTCACTCTACACTAAGTTGACTCAACTCCTATTTGGCAGCAGAATGTGGCTGTCCATCTCGCTTTCCTCACATTTTTTGAATGTGTAGTCCCATCTCTTTAATTTGTGCTGACTGGCTCTCAGACATCCTTTACTGTTACTTTAGCAGCATTTGTAACTTGAGCACTCTATAAAGTCAGTTTGCCATAATTTGGAGTAGGTTGTACATGTGTTGTACGTATGAATGAATGCTGATTCTCCTACCTCACATACAGCTGCTATGGATAAATCTGTGCCAGGTTCCCTTATTGTCTACTTCTCCATAGAGCAGCATTATCAACTTGAAACAGGAAGCATGAATAAGCTACTGCTGCTGTCTGAGTAAATTAATGCTGCTGAACACAAGGTAGCCTGAAGGGAGACAGCTTGAGTGCATTGAATTCGTGTGGCATCTTGAAATCACAAATGAATCTGTCTGCACTGTGAAGTGTAACATCCCTTAGATCTTCAAAGCATGCAGCAGGTTTGCTACCTAGTGATTCAGATCTATTGTCTGTTTGCTACAAATGTTTGAGAATGAGGAATTTGCATTCTGTTTTAAACCTGAGTTGCAATCCAAGAACCCGTGTGCTAAGTATCTAGAAAATGATCGTGTAGAATAATCAGAAATTGCGGTTGGTGGGCAAGCGGTGTTCCCAAGTGCTGGTTCCGGGGCTGGTGGCTCCTGCCCGGTGACCCCAGCTGAGTTTCCCGCTGTCCTTGCCTGCAGTCGCTATAGACGAGTCGTGGGACACGCAGTCCGTGTCCCCCTGGTGGCAGCAGATGCGCACGGCCTGCGTTCAGTCCGAGAGCAGCGCGGCTGCCCTGCTGTCCGCCCACGTGGGACACTCGGTGACCGCAGAGATCATCGACAGCGTGACCGAGAAAAAGGTGACTCCTCTCACACTGCCCTTCTCTTCTGCTTTATCGCTTCCCTGCAACTGTCCTGGTAACAGTAACGTCCTCGGCATTTGTCCTCATTCCAACCTGGGCACAAGTGTGGCAACATCCTGCAAGCCTGAAAATTTGCATTGAGATTTGAAGAACGTTATGCTGAGATGAATTAATGATATGTCAGGATAATTTACTAAACTTATTTAAATATGGAAACTGTACACTGAGTTTCTCTCTCAATAGCAAATGATGTTGATGAACTTAAAGCCTGCATGCTTTCCACATAAATTTGAGAAGTCCACTGAACTTTGGATGGTAAACCTGTTTTAACATAGTTGAGGGGGTTTTTTTAAGTGACTGTTGAATTTTTGTAGCACCTGTGTTACTGTCCTTTCTTAACATGATGGATGTTTGGTTTTCTTGGCAGTAAATACCTTTACCAAGTTGTGATTAAGGCTGTAGAACTGCATACAGCATTTCAATTCAACATGGAAAACATTATTCCATTTCCAAATAGCACCAGGCAGATGTGTCTGAATTAGATTAGGTGGGATGTAGGTGGAGTTCAGTCTTGTAAATAGAACCAAAGAAGGTTTGGCTTGGAAGGCACTTTAAAAATGGTCTGATTTTAGCCCCTGCTGCCTTGAGCAGGGACACCTCCCCCCAGGCCAGGTTGCTCAAGAGCATCATTATCCTGGCCTTGAACACTCCAGGGAAGGGGCATCCACAACTTTCCTGGGCAACCTGTGCCTACCAGCCTCACAGGAAAGAATTTCTTCCTAATAGCCAGTCTAAACCTCCTTATTTGTCTTTAAAGCTATTCCCCCTTGTCCTGTCACTACCTGCCCTTGTAAAAAGTCCCTTTTAGGTACTGGAAGGCTGCAGTAAGGGCACCCTGGAGCCTTTTCTCCTGCTGGCTGAGCAATCCCAGCTCTCTCAGCCTGGCTTCATAGGAGAGATGCCCCAGCCCCCTAATTGTGTCTGCCTTATAAATTTTAACTGCAGAACAGGAAGTGTTTTAGTATTTTTGCATACTCACCTCAACTATTGCAATTCTGTTTGTCAAAATTACACACATCCTTAAATAAAAGCCTAAAGGATAACATGTTGCAACATATAGAGATTTCATATGTTGCAACATGTTATCCTTTACCTACATACCCTATTTGTTCCTTTTTCTTCTGTTTTGCTTTTTAAAAAAAGTAACAGATTTATTTCCTTCAAGATTTCCCTTCCATAAATCCATATATCGCCTTTTTTCCCCTACCAATCTGAAAAGATTCTTGGGTTTCCTGGCGAGCATTTGCTGCTAGACATGAGAATTATCAAAATAATGCACAGAACTGCCATGTGGTGTGATCCAGTATTTCTGGGTACATGAAGATTTATATATTTTTTAATATGATAGGAAATGGAAATGTAGGTGGATTAATCATATATTTGGGGAAGGTGTATATAGTGGAGAATTTAAAAGTAAATACTTTTAAGGGATTCTAACCCACTTTTCAGCTAAAGATGAACTTAAAAATGGGACTTTTATTTAAGGATGTGTGTAACTTGTGAGCAGTGTGGGATGTTAAGTGATCTTTGCATAATAGTTAATGCATACTTTGAAGTAAATTATTCTTTAAAATGCATTAGCTCTTGGGATATAGCTTTGGATTTAAATGCTATGCATTTTTTATGAACAAAATTGTGGTCTTAAAATGAACAGACCTAAACCAATTCATATCTTCTGTTAGTTTTCCCAAATAATTGTAGGTTCAGACACAGAATCCTGGGAAGCACTTTCCCTTGATACTGAATATTGGAAACTTCTGCTGAAACAGTTAGAGGATTGCCTGATACTTCAAACACTACTGCACAGCAAAGTGACCAAAAGGACAAAAAGAGTTTCATCACTCCAGACTGAGCCTTTGGGCAGACTGTCTGTTAAGAAATTGCTTGAAGCTGGAAAAGGTACCTTTTTTTTTCTTGGAGAGATTGTTGATTTTCTTTCTAATTGACTTCTGAGCCATCCTTACCTATTTAATGATGTACTCTGCACTGGAAATTGTTTTGCTGGATACCATTCTTAATTTAAAAAGCAATGCAAATCATGTAGAACAGTGCTTTAAAATTGTTAAAAGCTATTACTGTAAAGACTGCATTGTAAGCTTCTGATCAGTTGATTAGGAAGTTTTTTAGTTGGTAAATTTACCTGTATGGAATTAAAGGTAGTAGTTAAAACCCCTGTATTGTCTCTTGTCCTTAGATTGTGAACCATAAATAATCTGCAATACATTGACTCTGCCCCTTACTTTTCAACATCCTAGGAGGTATTGCTGACACTGTAGCAAAGTGGGTTTTTAGGCAAGGCTTCAGTCCGATTATACTGAACGTGGCCCAGTACAAAAACACTACAGACAGTATGGAAGAGTCTGTAGAAATGCATAATAATCTCTTTCTTGAGGAGCCAGAAGCAGCTACAGGCTTGGAAAGAATCCTAGGTAAGAAAATAGTGTGAATTTTTTAAATTATAAAAGTCTGCAGAGACTGTTGTTGTGAAGTAGCAGAAATTTTAGTGGGAAGAGGTCTGTCTTCTAACTTCAGATCTTGTTTTTCTAGAGCTGCTGCAAGTAGCATATCAGCAATTTCCATGTAGTCTTGAAGTGGATGTACTCCATGCACATTGCTCTTGGGAATGTGTAGTGCAGTGGAATAAGGACCCAGAGGTAAGAAAATGTCTTTTGCAGGGAATAATGGTTAAGACCAACTTGATAGAAGGAGCTTCACAAGTTTCTGGTAGTTTCATCAAAACATCAGTTAATAAGACTGACTTTGAAAGCAGTTACTAGGTGCAATTTTTCTGTGGTAAGTGGCAAGTGGAAATTAAACTGAGAAAATGAGAGTATGTCCTGAGGCTGAATGGCACCTCACTGTACATTTCTAAGCTATCAGATTCTCAGTACTGGGAGTGTGGAAACTGGGTTCAGTTTGAAAAAGGTTTTTGGCTGTTTGTACTGCAGATATAAAACAGTTTCAGTACTCCAAAACAGAGGCTTATTTTTCTCTGTCCTAAATATGCTTAAACAAGTCACAGAATACTAAATTTTTTGGACTAGAACTCATTCTATTGTGGGAAGAAAGAGGGATTTCTTGAATGTTCTCAGATTCCCTGGCCACTGCTGGCAGTTGTCATAAGAAAGAAAAGAAAAAATCTTCTTTTTTCTTCTCCTATCTTATAGTTTCTCTAATGAGAAATGTTGTCCTAAGTTGAGATGATATTAAAAGTTAAATTAGCACTCCTTAGAGCTGTGCCATCTCTCTTGATGTAAAGGTTCCTCTGAGATTTGTTAAAAACTTACTCCATCAGAGCAAAATTGAGTAAAATTTACTCTTTCTATCAGAAATGGATTTTGTATTTGAAAAATTATAGTAGTCAGTGGAGGTGCTTGTCAGCAAAGAGTATGTGGGCAGTATTTATACTAAAAAAACCCTGAAATTACAGTTGGCTTCATGATGACTGAAACAAACTTTGCCATGCACATGTGTGTTTGTCAGATACTGGTAGAGAAGATTTAGAGATTTCATATGTTGCCAAGTTTTATAACTGTCCAAGTAAAAGCTTTAAGATAATCCACCTGGGCCCTTTAAGAATTAGTAATTTACATTTAAAGCAAGTTTTGAATAATGTATTAACTTGTACTTTCATTTATTTTTTTTTCCATAAGGAAGCATGTTTTCTCAATAGGTCTATAGATCATCTAAGATGCATCATTAATGCTCACATTCAGCATGGTAAGTACAAAGCTCTTAGTAAAAATTATCTTCATTGAAATTTTAAAACAGATTGGATGTTTGTTGGCTAAAGTAAATGAATGCTGTTTATAATAGTGCTGGCCATTTTGTCTTAAAGCCACCAAACCACCCCAAAACTTTTCTCCTGACATCCATGCTTCTCTCTTCCATGGTGAAATTGAGTTTCCATAACAACTGTGAAAATAAGTTAATTAGATAAAGTTGATGTGTTCAACTAAAAACATTTTAAAACAAAATTGCTCTGAAATGAATTTTTGCTTGTATTTAAATAGTGGAACATCAATTGCAGTAAATTACTTTTCATGCATTTCTTGATACCCTGTTGCAATGAAGGTGATGACCATTTTCTTTTTTGTAGGCTATTTATGGATGCAAATAAGGTCCTCTCTTGATGTGTGCTTAAAATGTTTAAGCCAGTCTGCATAATAAAATATTTTTAATAAGTTATTAATTGCACTTATGACTGTATTAGGTCACCAGTGTAGTCTCGTCCTGAGAAATCTAAACTCAGAGTATAAAGCAGTGAGGATAACTCACAATTCCTTCTTGTTTTGTTCACCATCTTGTAAGATCCCTTTTCTATTCACCTGGAATTTACAAATCTGTGATTGTTCTAGGTATTGCTCTGATGATGTGGAATACATTCATAGTAAAAAGGCTTTCTTCTGCCACATATCTTATGGACAAGGTGAGTGCAGTGTCTTGAGGCTGCTTTTGTTAATAACTGAAAAGTGAAACTGGTATTTATAAGCAATTTCATTTTGGTGTTTTGTTTTAAAAAGTATTTGGAATATCTTTGATTTAACTATGCAAATCACCACTATTTATTTGGCTTATTATGTAGCTAACTTTTGGAAGTGATGATGAAACACATATTTTTAAATATCAGATCTGTTGGATGATTAACTAGAGGCAGCTGATCAACACTGGGTGATGTGTTCTGAAGACTTAGGTGCAGTTTTAGCTTGTAATTACTAAATAAGAAATATTTGCGAAACAGGTTGTAACTATCTATGTGTGTGTATAAAAAATTTTGTTAGAAAACAATAGATATCTTAAAGTGCCTGTGCCTGTTTCCTGGTAAGTTATTACCAAGGATCTACCACAAGTCCAGATTTCATATACATGAACTCTTATTCTGCAAAATACAGAAGATGTTGTGGATGTTGTTGAGCACTTTTAACTATTGCTACTATTGTAATTTAGCTTTTGTTCAAGTTTGTAGCCTGTCTGCTTTGAATTTGAGCAGTCTTTTGTCTCTGCTAAGCTTCAGGTTTTTTCATGCTTATAACTACGCAGTGGGGCTGTTTACTGGAAGACAGTTTAGGAAGAGTGCTCCTAGTAAGTGGATAGTGACTTAAAGAATAAAACTGCAACACAAAACCTGCAAGAATTTGCTCTCCTGACTTCTCTTCCTTCTCCTTTGCTCCTCTCATTTTTTGCCTTTGCTTTTTGTTTAGCTCTTTAAGAACTGGATAATATCCTCTTCCCCATTCCTTCCAGCAAATAGGCTCAGTTGTGTGCAGTTGTAGGTGTTGCTTCTGCAAAAACCCTTGTCCAGTTTTCCTGCATGCATTTATGCAAATCCTTCACCATAACTCTTCTACCTGAGTTAACACCTGCAGGAGAGGAGAGAAAAGTTTTTATTAGCTAACTGGTTTCTTCCTAATATCATGCTTGGTGTTACAGCTTTAGTTCTGCATTCTAGAAATCACTGGGAATTTCTTAGCTGTCTCTGAGATTTGAATGAGGACCTTGGGGCCTTATTTCTAATCCTAGGCTTTAAGAAGGATGAACTAAATATGGGCATCAGTGAAGTTCATTCCTTTACAATCTGTATCAAGTCTTTTGTTGAAGGCAAGATATGCAATGTGCTGCATCATGTAGCTGTAATTGAGCTATTTTCTCATTTTATATTGGGAAAATATAAATCAAAGGTTAAAATGTGGGTAACATGTCATAATGAAAATTATTTAGTTGTGATACATTTTACCTTTTTTTTTTTTTTTTGTAAAAACAGGTTGGAAAAGCTCCAAAGGACAGATTATGCAGACGGGCAAGTAATATTACTTTTGTCTGAGTGGGAAGAAATAATTAGAAATGCCTTAAATTTAATACTGGTTTGTGATTTATTTTTGAAAGTTAAAAAAAAAAAATTGAAAATGTAGCCCTAGAGAGAACATTACAAATTTTAAGAAGTATAAATTAATTTTTATCTGAAAAAGCAGATTAGAACAGTAGTATAACTTCAAATATTATAGAGGGTAGGCTTGAGACTATGAGATGACAAATTACTGTTATGTTTCATGCATAATATCATTAGTTAAAACTTCTTCAGAAGACAACTGATATGATCAGAAAATTAAATTTATTAGGTGGCATTACTTGATTCAGTCTTCATTGGAGATACCGTATTGTAAATGGCTACATTTACTTCATTCCAAAATTTCCAGTTATTTCTTTGTACTTCAGTAAGTATTTGTTTACATTTAAATATAACAGGTTAAGAAACTGAGCTATGTACTTTGTCAACAACTGTCTTCTCAAACATAAAGTGCTAATAAAAGCCTATTTCAATTCCAGCTGAAACAATTTAAATCTTACTGTTTGTTACCAGGACGTAGGGATGAGTGACACAGCAATGACAGCTTTTCTTGGCTGCTGTTCAGAACTTCTGCAAACTTTGCTTGAGGTAAATTTTTATTTTTCCTATTGGAAGTAAGGAACTGATGGGTTAAAATCTATTTTTGAAGACAGTGATTATACTAATTTCTGCCCTGTTCAGTTCAGACAAATGTTAATGATATTCTAAACAAGATGAAGTTTTCTCTTTAATTTCACTGCAGAGCAGGGCAGCGTAGGAGGCATGTAGTGTGTGACTGCTCTGGTGTGTCGCTTGGCAGGCAGACGTGAGCAGTGATGAGATGCAGGCCCCTGTGCTGGACTCCGAGGACGCCTGGGTGTCGGTGGAGGGCCCGGTGTCCATCGTGGAGCTGGCCCTGGAGCAGAAGCGCGTCCACTACCCGCTGGTGGAGCACCAGTTCGTGCTCTGCACCGTGCTCTACGCCATCATGAGGCTCGCGCTCAAGGGTGTGAAGCCACTGTCACTGTTTGACAGCAAGGTATAGCTTAGAAAGCAGATCGTGAAATACTGCCTTAATTAATACTCCCTTCCTTTTGGTATCTGGGGTAATTTATATTTAAGTGGCTTTGGCACTTTAAACAGTTTCTGTATGATTTTATGAAAGCCTTTAGTCCACTGTGGCGCACTGACGAAATTGCCACCAGAATTCAGGCAGAGACTCAAACTTGGTGAGCTTCCCTTATGAATAAAAGATTTATAGTGACTTCAGTTACATGAAGATCAGCTCTTTAATTATTAGCTGGCCTCAAAATTATGCATGGTCAGAACACTGGATGACAGGTTTTTCTGGTTGCTTTGAGAAGTGCCAGGCCAGTGGAAACATAAGTGTTTAAAGGTCAGAAATGTTGTTAGTGTCACTGTTGTTAGTGTATCCTTTATTGCTGATGATTATTCCAGAATTCCCAGCATCTCAAAAAGAATGAACAATTTTTCATTTAACCCATATAAACCACTTTGAAAAGTCACTGCATTTAAAATGCAGTATATTACAATCAGAGCTTGATCCTGATACCAGGAATTGAGCTTTCCTCCTCCTATCATAACCCACACTTTGATTCTAAGAGAATTCAAACACAAAGTACTGGTGTAGACTGTGGTTTAATTCCTGCTGTGGAGAAAATAATTTAGTGCTGTAACACTGTTCAGTTTTTTTCCTAAATGATTTACTGGAATTTTATAAATGCAGAATATTACTTTCCTTTTGAAGTAGTCTGTCTGCAAGCTCTCATCAAGCATTTGAGTCTGATTTTAGCATTTTACCCCAGGTCAAATGGTTTTTGGTCCATCGGTTTTGTATTTTTTTTTTGTTTATCTGTTAGCAAAAAACATTATACTACCTTTTGTCATTTAAGAGTGCATATTATGTCTTGAGTAAAATCAGATCCTATTCCTGTGCCTCCATTCTTTTACATACAACTGTTACTATTAGCCATTCTCTCTTTGTCTTCACTTACTCAAGGTCTCAGTTTGCTCTGTAAGCAAAAGAGAAGGTGTAATACAAAATAAATTTAAGAAATAAGTGGGCTGTTTAGTATTGGATCAGAGTGGATTTATTGTATTGCCTTGTTTCCCTGAGACCTGTCTTTGGTTCTCAATTTTAGGGCAAAAATGCATTTTTCAAAGACCTAACATCAATTCAGCTGCTGCCTAGCGGGGATATGGATCCAAATGTGTTATCCATTCGACAGCAGGTAGGCAGAAGTTCTGTACTGAAAGTTCTTCATCTTCTGAAGTTACAGATATTTCTGAGGTAACCTGTGATTTTTGCTTCAAAGTTCTTGCTCAAAGTTGTGAGTGCAGCGGTTCAATCACTGTGTTCGTCACAGAAGGACAGAGAAGTCTCAGAAGAGGATTATTTTCCTTTTGAGAAGGGCAAGAATTGGCCAACTTTGGCTGCAGACCTGGCTCAGTATCTTCAGATCTCTGAGGATCTGGTCAGAAGGCATTATGTCTGTGAACTGTACAGTTATGGGATAGATCATCTTGGTGAAGAGGTAAGAACAGCTTTTAATATTTTACAACACTGTCATGTATTCTGCTAAAATTACTTTTCACTTACTTAAGATGCCTGGAAGGGTTAGGCAAGATTTATCAAGCTCAAAAAATCCTCAGACTGGAAAGTCAGAGACTATAAAAGCACCTTTTCAGGACTAATAGTTACCTTTATTTTTCCATTTTCCCAGCAAGAATCTGTGTAATGCAACTAGTGGAAATGTGACAGGGAGTTACACTACTGGTATAACTAGCATGGCCTTTTTAATGTTATTATATTTGATTATTTCAGGAATTGGCTTCTTTTGCCTGTAATTTCTTTTCGGACAGAAAAAAATAAGGACAAAAAAACCCACTTCCGTTCCTTGAGGGGGAATTATGTTGCTGGACTGTAAGACATCCTTGTGCTCCTGCTAATCTCTGTCAAGTACAGAGTAATTCTCTGCCTTGTGCTGCTCTAAAGCTCCTAATACTGTGCTTTGTTACAGAAACACATAGCACAAGAAACAGTCTCAAAGACTATTTGTCCTTTTGGTATCAAGAACTTTCTTTCGTTACAGCTGTTCAGGCCTCCAGCTAAGTGAGCTGTCACATGGAGACTGTTTCTAGTCCCTTGGGTTTCTCTGCTTTCAGGCCTTCCTGCAGGTGGCTGACAAAGAAGTGCTGGCATCCCAGCTGCTCATGCTGGCTGGGCAGAGGCTGGCCTTCGCTCTGCTCCATGGACAGATCAAGGATGGCATGGAACTCCTCACCAGGCTTCCTCCAACACTGAGCACCTGGCTCAAAGCTATGGTAAGTTAAGCTCCAGTTTGGAAAACAGATTGATTTTCTGAGGCTTCTGTTTACCAAGCCAGAGATTACATCTGAATGGCCCTTTCTTACTCATGGAAGTAGGATTTTTTTCCCCCCACTTTTCCTCACAGTAGTTCTGCTTCCTGGAGGGTAAAGCAGTTTCATGGGTCAAAGCATCAGCTAGATTGTGTTTATAAACATTAGCAATCAGTCTTATAAAGGTTCTGGAGGGCTTAGCTGTGGAATGACTGAGATGCTGAGTTTGTTTCACACAGGACCCCCAGGAGATCCAGAACGTGGAAGTGCCAATTGCAACGACAGCCAGGCTGGTGAGCAAGGTGATCGAGCACCTGCCCGAGAACCACGGGCAGTACAGCCTGGCCCTCAACCTCATCGAGGCTGTCGAGGCCATCCCCGCCTGAGAGTGCCTGTGGGCAGGGCAGGCTCCTACACAGAGCTGGACTTCATGGGAAGAAAATTCCACAGGGCTCTGGTTAAGCAACAAAAAGAACAATGCTCCCCATCCCAGAATTTCAGAAGGCAATTTTAAATTGGAGTATATTTTAAATTCTGCACTAGTAAGAATATGTTTAGTTTCTAGTACACTTGTCAGTATCTGAACTGCTTTGTTATTTATTTCTGACTTGAGTGCTTTATGCAGTTGTTTAAATTGGGTATATTTGACAGCAGTTTTACTCTCTCAACACAATCACATCTTGTGAAATTCTGTATTTCATGTTGGCAGTAACTGCTGCACTTTCAATGTTCCATGTAAGATTTGTTTTCCAAAAGCAACTTTAGAATTAGACCCAAGGAGAACTTCAGTCTCTAAGTTACCATGTAAAGCCAATACTGCTTTTTCTGAAGCTCGAGCTGGTGTTGGGCTCACGCCTTGTAACTGCATTATGTGACAATGACAACTGCACTCGATGTAGGATGAAATGTGCTGGGGCCTTAGGCAAAAGAGAGAACTGCCAGGGAAGGAGAACCCAACTCTCCAGACATATGAGGATGGACTTATGGTCCAGCTCTCCCCATGCTGTCTCTGGGGCGCTGGGCTTCAGCTACAACTGGACTTAATCCCTCTCCATTATTATTAAGCTCTGCTGAGTTTAAATAGGTCAAGGAATGTCTTACTGTAAGATTTTTCCTCCATCTTATCACTGTAGGAGATGTAGTATGCTATGAATCTCTGCACATGTTAACTTGTAGTCAAAAATGCTTAAAAAGCTGATCCAACTTCTCTGAAGATCGATAGTACTGAGTACTTTAGCCTTAAAACCCCCACTTTATTGATGGTACCTACAGGGAATCCTATAGTGAGCATCTTCACTGTTGGAATGGTGTTCAACACGTTTATCTGGCATTGGTGACTCCTGTTCACTGCTTGTCTGAAGGAAGCCAGGAGAAAAATGAAATTGGTGTAAACTTTTTGTCTTTGTCAGCTGAAAGGCTCCATCCTGTAACCTGCTCCTCCTGCATTATATGTAAGAAACATTTTGATATTCTGCCTTGCTAGAGACAGAATTTGGGATTGAGTCTTATCTTTCTGAAGCATGTTCTGCTGTTGTTGAAGGGTTTGACTTCCCCCCACAAAGGCAATGCAGGTGGCTTGCTCCACACAGCCTCCTCCATTTGTTCTGCAGCCCCAGTTCCTGATCACTGCACTCCAAGGCAGCTGGTGAAGGATTCTTGCTTTGATACTGAATGTTTGACTTCCTACAGACAGAGCAAAGAACAGTCAGAATTCCAGTAAAACTTCCTGGTTTATGTTCCATTGTACTTCTCTACTGACTTCCATAACTGAGGTTAAAACAGCTGTAAAGGAGAAATGGAAGAGGCAGTATTGTACAGGTGCCATGACCACCTTGCCTGACAGCACCTCACACTTCTGCAGAAATGAGTGAGCTTGAGATTTGGTCATCATGGAGCCTGAGGAAAGCAGAGTGTTCCTTAGCTGCATTACATTCCTCTATCCTGGCACAGCTGTGTAAAGGAATTTACTGTAACTGAGTATCATGTCAGAGCTGACACACTACACCAATCAAATCTGTAATGTACTGTAAGTAATACTCTGTATATAGTGCTATTTTGTGTTTATTTTGCTGTGGATTTGTGTAAATTGATTAAATAAAATTTGAAGTTTCATTGTGTCTTTTCCTTCCTTTTAGGGAATGATGTTCACAACTTCTGTTTTGTAGAGAGGACTGGTTCTCTGGGGTTATGCTGAGCTACCAGCTGCCAGTATAAAAATTAAACAAGAGCTGGTTCACTGAGGATTTCTTAACTGGAAGTGAACTTCCACAGAACACAGGTTGCTAAGAACAAGTAAATCAGTCAGTTATTTTTAAACACCCTTTTTATTAAGCTGAAAAGTGATATACACAAGTAGTGTATATATATATTTATATTTATATATATATACACACACATAAGGTTCCCCAAAATACATGATACTCCTGCTCAGGCTGGTGCTTAAGCATCTGCTTCTACAGGTTCCAGTATGCAGACCTGCTGCTTCAGCCACTTTGGAGCAGCTTTTGCATAGGCATTTTGTCTTCATGTGCTCCCCTTTCCAGCAGCAAGGACTTGGAGGCACCGTGGGCAGGGAGTGCTTGAGGACTCGGCCGTGTATCTCCTGCAGCGAGGGCATTTTGCTTTGGCAAGGGGTCGGGCTATAACTTTGTATGAAGATTGTTCACAGATGTCACCACCTGTCAAAGAAAGTGTCATTGCTGAGAGAGAGGCTGGAGCTGTAGTTGAGACTCAAGCCATGAACAACCCTGTGTTGTAGTGCAGGAAGGTGTCTGGAATGGTTCTCTTACCTTCCAAGTTAATCAGAAAGGTCCCTTTTATGATGTTTGCATCTGAAGGTGTTTCTTTGGGGAGCTCGCTCAGCAGCGTTGTCTGGGAAGCCATCATTATCTCATTCAGCTGGGAAACACTGGAAGTTTCTTCAGCCTGCAGTGCCTGGGGGACAGAGAGCTTTCAGACTTGGAACTTGGCTTTGTTTCTCAGCACCGTCCATTCTATAAAATAAATACTGAGCTGTGGTTCCTAATCAGAGTGGATGGTTTGAACCAAGAGTCTGATGTACTCCTGCCAGGAGCAGGAGGACAGACTTGAACTGCAGTGTCCAAGAGAAAGGTGCCTGAGGGCCAAGCAGCTGCCAGTCAGCCAGCATTCTGCTCTCCCAAGGGACAGGGACAGCAGCATGCCCCCTGGGGATGCTGTGTTAGAGCATTGCCAGCAGGGTGAAGGCGATCCTTCTCCAAGAAAACAAAGCTGATTTTTTATTGTCAGGGTGGTCAAATACTGGCACAGGTAGCCCAGAGAGCTGGTAGGGTCTCCATCTGCAGAACTATCCAAAAAACAACTGGACAGAGGCCTGGGCAACCTGTTCTAACTAAGCCTTCCTGAGCAAGAGGCTGCACTGTACAGGCTCCAGCAGTGCCTTCCACCTCAACTGTTTGGTGATTCTCTGGTAAGTACAAAGCAGAAGAAAGTTTTCACACAGACAACACTACTCTTAGTTGCATTTTTTTACCTCCATTAATTCAAACAGCAGTCCAGGCTCAATTACAATGATGACTTCATATTCCAAAGCGTTCTTGCCGGAGATGGACCCAAGGAAGGAGTCTCTCATTGCACATGCCCCTTCTATTGCTTCCTCAATGCCAGGCTTCTTCCATGCTGAGCTTGCATTAATCCAGCCAGTACGAAACACACCCTCTGAGTCTTGAAAGCAAAACAAAGCCGTTCTTATTTTAGTCTATTGGAGTGTTTATGAAATGAATAAAAAAGAATGGTGTATTTCTGTAACAGTGCAATTAGTGCACTAAAGGAATTGCTTAGCAGTGCTATGTGCTTTACCTTTCTTGTAAGGGATGTACTGGAAAACCTCCTCTGCCAAGTGGGGCAGGATGGGTGCAAAGGAGCGGACGACGATGTCCAGAGCCTCTGCCAACACGGTTTGACACGAACGACGCTTAGGATCCTTTGCTTCTTCGCAGTAGAGCCTGCAAGACAGCAGGGAAAGCTGGAAAGGATTCCCACGTTCGTGCTTCTGCCCAAGAGCCACACTTTTGGGACTGCCACTGGACGTACAGAAGTCTGACCCACCCAGCCTTTGTAAGGAAAGCTTTTCTGGAGTGCCCTTCCCTAGGCAAGCAGAGTAAGCTACAGACAGGACCCTCTGTACCTGCAGCCACAGGAAAGGAGATTCTCTACATGGTAATTTGGGGATAGAGAATCTGTCCTCGGGGAGCTGAGCCTGCAGCTTGTCAGTCTTTTGCTCTGGTTCATCTGTAAACTTCAGCCTTAGGGCTTCCTCTTCCCCCTACTCCTCCTTTACTCACGTTCTGGCAACTAAAGATCAGTATAACCTCCACCCCTCCTACCCATGAAACAGCCCTTGCACATTTACACAGCTATCTGTCACAGCCTTACTATTCTTTTACTGATCTAAAAAAACAGATAAATACACTCAGTTGCACAGCTAACTGCTAAAAGCCCTTCCTCCTGTCTTCCCAAATTCAGATGCACACCCTGTCTTGGTAAAAATAAGGATCCAAGACTCTGTGTTTATTTGGTTTTAAATGTGCTTGTTTGATGACCTTTTGAAGTGTTCAGTACCACCAGTGGACAGAAGAGAGCACAACAATGGCAACCACTCAGTTGAATGCACTGAGAAGTCCTCTGAGGTACCTGTGTTCACTCACCATTCATCTGGAACCTTATTACCTCCATCTCAGACCCATTCCTTTCTTTTTTTCCCTTTCAAAGGCAGCAGGAAGGAACTCACCTGTCCTTGATCATGCTGAAATAGAAGTTAGACAAGCTTCTGGAACAGAATGCTTGCAGCAGTCGAACAACTTTGCTGTAATCATATTGTTTGTAGGCTTCTGTAACCTGGGAGAGGGAGGTTAGAACAGTGCATTGGTTTGCATCACCCAGCCCCTGATAAACCAAACTTACAGAAAATGGAATGAGTGGCAAAAGGTCTGGCAGAAACTTTAAAAGGTTGTTGGTGGGGGAAAAAAGTCAGTTAACAGTTAGGCCAAAGAAATAATTTCCATTCAAGTTTGAGTGGAAAGAAAAGGGGAAACCTCAGAAACTATGCCCATGGTTTCAGCAGAATGGTTCTGAGTGACAGAAATGTCAAAGTTCTGTACAACAGTAAATTCCAATGCTCTAGTTTTTGGGTTTGTTTTTTTTTTAAATACCTATCTTTAACTATTTTTAAAGACTTCTAATTTGAGGTCTTGGGCAGTGAGTGGGAAAATTTGGTTGATGTCCAAGCCAAGTTAAGAATGTTAAAGCATTCCTCAAAAATTGAGATGGGCTTAAGGGAGTGCACATTGCATTGAAGGATCCTTTGTGGCTGTAATGTGCCTGCTTGACACACACACTTTACTCACACACCTAAAGAAAATAGAACCAATTACACACGTGTAATTAACAGAAAACATTATACCCATGTTCATCTAAACACAATTCCCCCTACCTTGCTGCCATATTCGTGCAGTAAATGCAGCATGTACTGATCCACTATGTACATCTCTGCAGGGGGGATGGAATCTGTCTCTGGGTTGAAGCCCTCCACGTTTCCCAGCATGAAGCGTAGCGTGTTCCGGAGCTAGAACAACCCAGAGCAATTAAACATTATTAGCCTTCACTTTAAATGAAATACAGAATGCTCATATTCCACCATTAACTAAAATTGACTACTTTTCAAAATGACTGTTTGAATAGTTACAAAGGCATCATAAAGAACACATGGCAAAAGGACCTACAGAAAAATAAAGACTGGCTGTTACCAAAGCACAAAGCTGTGAAATGAGTCTTTTCCTCAGCACACTTTACTATTTGACCCACAGGTGTAAAAAGCAGTAGTACCTCCCTAAACAAGCTTGGGAAAGCTTTCTTCAGGCTAAAGACTGGAAAGCTTTGCAGGCAAGATACAGAGGACCTGTTGCTGGGATGAACAGTGCTGGCACTGGTGGCTCTTACCTTGTTGATGTCATCTCTGGCAGCATTGAGCACCGCAGGCCCAATCATCACCTCTGTGAAAACATTGGATTCTGCCACCCACCAGCGGAGAACGTCGGCACCGTATGGAGGATCCTTGGTGTGATCCTGAGGACAGACAGCAAAGCACAGAGCCATAGACTTATCTCCAGCTGGAAGGGATCCATAGGGACCCTCCAGTCCAGCTCTCTGCTCCTCACAGGACTACCTAAAACTCTGTCCATGTGCCCAGAGGCTGCTGTGGTTGGAGGCTTCCCCCTCTGTTAGCAGGGCTACAACCCACACTTGCAGCACTCTGTGTACAGGCAGTCCTAGAACCCAGGTAAGCTGAGAGAAACTCATCTGCAGCCTTAAATCCTTTGAATGCTTATCATTAAAACAGCAACGTTAATATCTAAAGCTACATAGGTTTTTCTTCCCCTTCAGAGTGTTTTCAACTCTGAAAATGGCTTTTCTCCTTTTCAAAAGAATAGGAACAATTGTGTGCTTTAATTAATCAAATAAGCAAGTCATGCAAGGATTGATTATTTTGTCTAGTGAGTTGCAAAATCTGCTCAGCAGCCTCAGAAAGAGCAAAAGCAGGGCTGGGGATGGAAGGAAATTCAGAGCATCACCGGCAGTGCAACCTCCCTGACCATGAATGAAGTTTCCAGAGTCAGTTAACAGCCTGAGAGCAGAGAGACTGCTGGGGTGCAGCTGCTACATCTGACTGCTCCACTGCCAGCCACACATGGTAGGCTTCAGTCAGTTTGACAGCAGAGGTTCATGATTTTAATTTTTTTCTTTGTTTTTATTATTCCTCTTCTTCATTACTCCATCAACCCTGATAAAAAGGAACCATTCTACACCCTCTGCATAATTTTTTTTTCCTCTTAGTAGAGAACAAAGGTGAGGGGTTTTCTTGCACTACAGCAAAAGCAACACAACTCAAAGTTTTCAGTCCAGCCAAATGGAACTGCAGTATAGCCCAAGAAGAGTTCTGCCACAAGACAGCTGCAGAATCTGGCAGTGAAAGGCTGTAAGTGGCAGCTCTGAGAAGCTCAGGAGCTTGACCTACTTCGCCTCCATTGATGACGACATCAGGGTCAACCACGTTGCCAACAGATTTGGACATCTTCTCCCCTTTCTCTCCAAGAGTAAAGCCATGAACCACCAGAGTCCTGCAGGGAAGATTTTAGTGAAAACAAAATCCCAGGGAAAAATCTATGCTAAGAATTGATTTCTAATGAGGATATTCTTAAGTCAAAGCACACAGAAACCCCCTGTTTTGGTGAGCCTGAGGCTTCATCCCCTGAGTTCAACCAACCAGGAATATACCCTGTACTACCATCCAAGGAGAGCAAACAACTTTATTTTCCTCATTTAATTTTGTTGTGCAAGCAACAGATTGTTTAGATACCCAGGGCATGAGCATTTCAATTAATTAAAGATTAAAGTGTTATTTACTTTTTAAGCCAATACATTTCCCAAAATTGCACAGCCTCCTTGCAGCTGAGCCACATTCCCCTTCCCTATGCTTTCCATCTTCCAGGAGATAAATGGTGTGCCACAGCTCCAGCAGAACACAAGCACACAGCTATTCCCAATTCCCTGCAGCCTAATGTTGAATTCACAAGTCAGTGATCTTGGGAGATTTGCACACTGCACTTCCCTAATAAAGAATTTCTTTAATTATCGGAGTAGAGAGAGCAAAAACCCAGATTTGTATCTGATGATTCCTAAATGACTAAGAATAAAAACATTATTAGAATTATGATAGAAAAAACTTAAACAGTAATTACAATCTAATATGACAAAAACTTTACACTGAAAATATAAGAACATGAATCAGATACTTGGTACTGGTTTGCTTTCTCTTGTTTATACACTACTGTGCACACTTACAAAAGCCCAATATTCAGTAAATGGACTAGAAATGTGTTTGCAATCCACACACTTACTTGAATGGTGCCTTTTTCCTTGCTGCCACACTGGTTAAGAGAGAGGACTGAAACCAACCTCCTAGCTGGTCTTTTCCTTCAAGGTATGTATCTGCTCTTTGATCTGCACCTTTAAAACCAGAACATTTTATTTGAAATATCAGACCTTGTATCTTAAAACAGTTAACAGACAAAATCTCTGAAAGTGATCAGTAACATTTATCCTGCTTTTCAAACTCAGTAGGTAAGTTACTTTTCTAAATGGTGTGTGGTGACTTAACCATGATACAAAGGATTCATGAGTATCGCAATTTTTGAAAGAATCCAAAACTTGCCACACTCCAGAATTTAACAAACAAGGTTGCTCTCCCCCAAACTAAATAATAAATTATGAAAAGAAGCGATCATGCTCAGATTGCTTCACAAAAGTTCTCAGAATACTTTCCAAGTGCTCCTAAATAAACTGGAATACCCAAGAAAAGTTCACATACTTTGGAATTAATAAAAAATCTATGCCCCCATCTGAAGCGTTCCCATTTGGAATGACTCAGGGCACAAGGCACAGAGGTAAGGTGCCCAACTAGCCCCTC
Organism: Urocynchramus pylzowi; assembly: GCA_013397555.1. NCBI lineage: Eukaryota > Metazoa > Chordata > Aves > Passeriformes > Fringillidae > Urocynchramus > Urocynchramus pylzowi. The sequence goes on along the minus strand of VZRH01007991.1, from coordinate 123,421 downwards.
AAGGGCATTTACAGAGGAGAGCAGGTAGCTTTAGCAGTGACCACAGCTCACCTGTGACACCATTTACATTTTTAAACACTGGTGTTCCAGGAAGATTAAAAACTTTGGGAAAGAGTTAGGACAACATGGGAAACAAGAAAGCCTGTTGAGCATAGAGGCATCTGGAAAAGCCTGGCTTGGGAAGGCTCAGTAGAAATATTATTCCCTCTAAATACACACACAGAAAAAAAAGAAGAATGCTAGGGAAGAACAAGTGGAGCTAATGAGTACTTTAGAGGAAAACTGGGCTACAAGGCAGGCAGGATATTAGCTGACTGCACAATAAAAGCAAAAGAGCTAACCCAGCTATTCCACAGGGTTGAGAGAGGACAGCACAGTTTAAATGGCTTTACTGGTGGATTTCAGTCACTGTACAAAAAGGTACAAAACTTGTTGACTCAAGAAGTCCCTCCTTGTCCTAAGCAATCCCAGACAGGTCACCAGAGTGAGAACAGAGTAATGTGAACACAGCAGAACATGCAAGTCAAAGCCTACAAAGGTGCAAAACCATACACATATTTGTCAGGAGTTTAGTTTTGATTCTACAAGTTGATGGTGTTGCTTTCTCAGTATTGAGACAGAAGTTTCTCTACTCAATTTTTATTCACTCCTCTTTTCCTCTTCCTAGGACCCCTGAGACAATGCTTCTTTCTGCCACTGACACACTTGATTTATTTGTTTAACTTAATGGAAGTTTCGATATTTAGATCCATCCTGCAATAAATGGAAGTTCAACATTACAAAGGTCAAGGCCACACAGTTCCAGGTAGCACAGGAAAAATGTGTGGGTAGATATCACGGTTTTTACACATTTGCTTATTCAGTCAAGGAAATCTACAAAGAGTCTGGGGTTTAGAAGTACAGTAAGTAAGGAGCAGCCTTTGTATTAAGAGACTGCAAAAATACTTGTGAGGACAGGATAAAAAAAGAATATTTGTGGTAAGGAAGACAGTAACGTTGGAAAATCTGTAACAACACAATTGTTACTTACAACTAGTTTACTAGCCACTGGTTTTAGAGAAGTGAACTTTTCATGGAAATGCCAGTGGTTAGAACTTAGAGGAGAGAAGAATGTCAACAAACAACTGATTACAAACAGCAAACTGGATTGGGCTTTTCTGACAGGAACTAGTACATCTGGCAAGCTGGCTACTGGTGCTTGCAAAGTTAAAAGAGGCCTGAACATTTTATCTGTAAAATACAAACATGGGCTTTGCATATCCAAAACCTGCCTTATAAGCAGCTCTCCTTCCTCAGTTTTGTTAAAGTTGTGATTGTTATATATAAATTAATTACAATAGTGCTCACTTTTTTTTTTTTTTGTAAATGAAGAAGTATGTCTGACAGCCCCAAAGAGACTTTTCTGTTGTTTATTTTAACTGAGGTATAGTACATAGGTCATTAAAGAGAATTACAATTTATGATCCTTCTGGTTTGGATTTCAAGATTCCATATCTTTGATCTTACAGACTTTGACTTTTAGATTAAACATAATGTATTTTAATGCCAGGAATGAACCAGCTAAGATAAATTCAAGCCTCTCAGTCAGCAAAAAAGTTTAAACACTTAGATAGGCAAGTTGTAAAATAATTACATTCATTCAGTTAAACATTAGCCAATAAGATAGGGAAAAAAAGTTATGATGTTGAAAACGACCATCAAAACTACCATCCACAAAACTGTGGGCAAAAAGCTGTGTGACTTTTACCAGTGGCAAATCACATCACAATGAAGTCCAGTGTGCATTTTTATATGAAATATTTAAAAAATAATCATCTCAAGGTTATAGTAAAGATGGCACTCTGCCCATGAGGAAAGTGTAGGAGAATTTTAAGACATTAAAGAGTTCTCTTAAATGGATGCTTCAGCAGGAGCTACTGAAATGAGCTCTGTCAAGAGGCTGAACTTCGAAGCAAAAGAACAACAACAGAACAAGTGCTGGGCACCACAGCATTAAGTATTTAAAATTAGCACATGCTTTTGAACAAAATTTTGCTTTTACCACACTTTCTTTTTGGAAGCAGTGTATTAACACTCTTCTACCTCACTGCAGCATTGTGAAAATGCAGTTACCCATGTATGAAGCATTTGGACCTAAATTTTAACATTGCATAAAACAGTTCTTCCAAAAAAAAAAAAATTGAGGCATGTGTAGCAAGAAACAAACAGCATGAGAGGGCACAACAATAAACTGTTCCGTGAAAACAGTGTTAGGCAAATAGAGCATTAACAAAACAAACAGCATCCCCAGGAAATTTCAGGGGATTTCAGAGAACATTGCACTTGTGGATCTGCTCTCAGTGATGCCAGTGAGTGATATTTATTTCACACACAGTCTACTTGTAGCCATACAATTTTAGGTTTGTGACTACAAATCTAGTAGCCAAACCTCTGATTTTAGTGTGTAAGTTGCACCTGCCACGCTGCTGACATAGAACAGTTTGGTTAATCTGTCATTTAGCTACAAGTGGTACCTTCAGCACACCCAGGCTGGAAAAAGGAAGCCAACCATAATTTAATGGAACAAGAGTAACTTTAAGCCATGTCCATCAGAAATAGGCCCTGGAAGGAGATGCAGCAGGGCAAGCATTAGAAATAGAACTGTGCAAGGGCAAAAGGTAATGCAACCTATGATTTACACCATTGGGCTTGGCTGTCACTGAGCAATTCCTTTAACCTCATTCAGCAGAATCTCTCTTCTTGCCCCTCTTCACCCCCTTCCCAACCTGCTGTATTTGCTGGCAGCAATCTGTGTGGCCATCAGCTGATGGGATTCATTTTGTAACAGCTGCACCTCCTTTAGTAAGCTCCGACCCAGCTGGGCCAAGTGCACTGAAAACTCAGGCCAAGTTCTGAGTCACAGAGATGCTGGAGAGAAGGAATTATTTTCACAAGACAAGACTGGAACTGACAGGGAAATCTGTAACATCTGTTATTCCTGCTGGTTACTAACAGATCATTGACTTAGAATTTTCAATAACTTGAGTTCAGGACAGAGTGAAACAAACATTAGTCTCAGTTTTAGCCACCTTTTATATCCTGCAGTTGCCCCAAAAGTAACTTGTGCTGTGAAAGAACCTCTGCCACCAACACTGACATCAGAAGGCAGCAACAACCTCTGCTATCACTCATCTCCTACCACAAAATTAGTTCTTCTTCCCATAATGACATTCTCTAAGCAATCTTGGATTTCTCCATGAATTCCATTTTTTTCTTCAAGAGTACTTTGGAAAACAATCCCACCCATTAGCCTGTCTGTAAGCCTTGGTTATTATCATTGATACTGGAAGAAGTTCTGCAAAAAGCTTTAAAAACTGGAGCGTATTTGAGAAATAGATAACAAAACTCTTAATTCAACAACTTCTCTTATAAAGTTTCACAAAAGGTAAGTTCAACCAGTAATTTGATATGAATCACAGACTGTATTTCACTTCTGGCAGTGGCTGGAAGCCTCAATTACACAGAAAAAAGGTAATGCAATTTTTGTGTCATTTTTGAGAATAAACAGGGTTAGGAAGTTACACTGCTGGTAGCCAGTCCCCAGCTTTGACAGCAGCGGGGCCACTCCAGTTATGTCACACAGCAGAAGAAGATGCCTTACACACACCAAGCTCCAGCAAATTCCATGAAAAGAGAGGACTAGGTGGAGAAGAGGAACTTGTAATAGTTAAATGAAAGAAGAAGTCTGTACTGTGATAACCCCAACATTTATTAGACACCACAGAATCCATATGAGAGCTTTACACAAATTAAAAACGAATCCAGAGCCTTGATTATGCTGTTCCTTATGAAAAGTTATCTCCTTTACAGAGGATTAGAGGGCTGAGGTGTTCAGCCCTTTAGCAATTCAAGTTTGTGACTGCATAAAATACCACTACTTTGTTATACCTTTCAAACTCAAACCAGAAACATTTTTAAAGAGCATAAACCTCCATATATGTAAAAGTCTTCTAGAAAATGAATGTTTGCTGATGGTACTGTTGCCTGACCATGTTGCTAAGACATAAAACTCGGGTACTAACGAGTTTTATAATTCAGCAAGATTGTTATCATGCAACTGTGTACAGAGGGTTTAAAGTCCAACAGACTTGATGTATGGGACCAGACTCCTCCTTTAGAAAGGACTCCTGACTTTTCACTATCCTCCAGGCAAACAGTGTATATTTTACATCTTTTTATACAAATATCTATCTGCTACCTACTGAGTAGCAACTACTGGCAGTAGGAGTAATAAATAGCATATAGCAAGTATAAATATTTTAAGGCACAAGATACTGCTTTAGTTACTGAAAGTCATCAGAAGAGAAAAAGCACACCTACACTTTTAAATGATAAAACTTACTTAGCAGCTGATCTCAGTCTTGTTTTGCTTCAAATATCACAGCCAAGCACAGAATGAAATTTGTTAACTAAGAACAATTTAAGAATACCAGCTAGCAGCAAAGTACCTTGGCTGTCTGTGCCATGACACTTCTCCACTCAAAACAAGTATGAGGTGATTAGCAGTTACACAGTACAACACACGTCAGAATCATTAGAGCAGAATATTAGAAAAACCTCGACTTTAATTATGCTGAAAATGAGTTTGCCAACATTAAATCCTTATCTTTACAAGCAAAAGCAGCTTTACAAGTCACAGCCAGCCTGCTGCTGGCATATTCTGCCTCAGTTTTGCTGACACCAACACTGTCACACAGTTATATTTTGTTCTCTAAATATTTTAAAAGAAGGATCAACACAGGAGCTCTTTACCTTCCAAAACATGGGCCCAGGAAGTTCCACTGTCAAACCAAATGTCTAGGACATCCTGTCCCTTGACATAATCAGAAACGTCGTGACCACCAGCCTATTGAGAGAACGATTATTAAATAATGCAAATAGAATACTCTATATCATCAAGGCTTTTCAAAGCTAGAAATAAAGGAAATTTGGTTTCTGGACCAGTTTTTACAGGTTCTGTTACCAGCTTTGTGAGTGAACACAAAATAATGTAGATACTTTTTGACAAGAATTTTCAGATAATTATTGATGGAAACTCAAGGTAGGGAAAGGAAAAATTACAAATAAAACCTCAGATGGCACAGTAACACTACAGCTTTGTGTTAGCTTAAGTACACAATTGTTAAAGAACAATAAAAAGTTAGGAAGAACTAAATAAAAATTCTAATCCATCTTAATGACCAAGACCAAATACATATTTGGGCTCATAATTTGGTTAATTAGGATGTCACTTTCCTCCTGATCTAAGAGGAGGAGGATGGAGATCTCTGCCCTGAATTAACAGCACAAATCCAATTGCGTGTGTTCTGCCCCACTCAGATCTCACTTTTTGAATACTCCTTTCACAATGAGGGTACAAGACTGAAGAGGATCATGGGAATAAACAAAATTTTTCTGTTATTTCCCATCACTCAGCTGTCTTGAGCTGTACCTGAAGTCAGAAGTTTACCTTTGCTACAGCCTCTTTTGACAGGAGTTGTTCGATAGGGAGGGCCCACCATGCATCTGTCCCTTGCTGCTCCACTATTTTGATGACATTTGTGATGGATTCACTGGGTTAGAAGGAGGAAAAAAGGGGTTTATGAATGGAGGAGTTAATCACACCTTTCCACAAGTATCCCAGACCCAAAGCAGTGAGAGATGCTGATACACAGACCAAGCTGTTAGAACCTGTGATTTTCCAGCTTCTAATCCATACAAGACTTCACAGAGCTTCTTGCCTGCATTAAATACTTTCTGGCTTTGCCTTCCAAGATGGGAGGATTTGCACACCATACAAAAACCCACATAGATTCCTAATACCTTCTGCAAATACCTCATAATTGGGGCACTCAGAAAAGATGCCAACAGCTTGAAAACTTCCAAAATCCATTTTATTAGCTATTTATTTATCTTGAATTTAAAGAAACTACACAACTATTTCCCCTCAAAATATCTGCTCTTTTTAGTAACAGGTTTATTTTTCCTACTGGATACAGAGACTTTGAGAACTCACGTGGAAAGGAGTGAGGAAATGACAGCTTTTCAAGTAGCACACATATATACATATATATTAAGCTTCCAGTTGCCTGAATTTCCCCATTTTAGCAACATATTGTTTAAATTGTAATAAATATAAATATATTAATCCAAATAATGTATGAAACTGAAAGTTCTGCACCCATAGAGGAGTGATAATAAACCACTCAATGTAAACTCTGAAGGCAATTTATGAGTTCATATCATATAGCACCAGCCAGGACAAAGGTCCTGAAATAAACAGATATTATGGAAATAAGAAAATTAAAGTTAACTAAGTATTTTTTCTGATCTCAACAGATAAGGCAACCTCAAGGTGTGCAGTTCTGTGCACTATTTATGACACATTCAATCCTTGGCCCCAGTAGGTAAGGCTATGGAGAATTGATTTTTAATATTGATTAATAATACCAAGTCTAGACATAAATTAAAGTATCTTAAAAAAACTAAGAGGAAGCCCACACACTTTGTCTTGCTGACTCACAGAGCATTTACTAAAGAGATGATTTTTAAGACATCTGCTGTATTTAAGGAGTACAGCAGATCATCATGACCTGCCAGCTTCAAACTAAACCTGCTGTGTTACCCAGGCCACCAGAGATTTGTTGATAACTTGAGAAATGACGATTTAATCAGTTAACTAATTTCTTGACACAGTATTGCAAATGGGGAAAAGTAAAATAATTATCTGGCATAACTGTCTTGAAAACATAGAAGGCAGATGATCTTCTTCAGTCATCACTCAGTTTTGTGTTTGGTTTTCAGCACAGTATTTTACTGCACTGCTAATAAGCTGAACTACATCACTAAAACATTTAATGGACTCTTACACTCAGGGTTTAAGCACGAAAACATATTCTCCAAGAAGCTGTAGAACAAATTGCTTCAGTTCATGACATGAGGTGCAAGAAGAAAATCTAGTTTTGCTCTTGACTGCTCAAATTGCAACGACAGAACATCAATTTTGCATCAATCAATCAATCAATCAATCATCAACTAATCAATTCACTTCTCAAAATAAATCCCTGTAGAACATCTCAGCAGATTCTCTGCAGGAAAAGGCCATTAAGCAGCAACACTCACACATGGACATCCCTGTGGCACCACCACCATTCTGCCCCTTTCAAACCAGCACAGGCATCATTCACCCTCCATTTTAATGGTGGTAGGACACCATTTATGGCTTTGTAATGCATCTGCTAACATTTATCTTGCTAAAACAACACTGAGGAGCTCCTGTTGTGAATGGTACCACTTCTTTCCAGAAATATTTGCACAGAGGCCTGTTTGGCTGACTATACTTCAGTTGTGAGAGTGTTAACTTCTCCAAGACAAAAGCAAACAACAACCCCAGTGCAGGTACAATTCTTGGCAGATAGCTGATGTGCAACCTGTATGTCTTGCCTCCTTTACCCTCAATCTTCAAATTCAGAAAGCTCACAGGAAACACAGAAAAGAAATTTGCCTCAGCCTGGACTAAACTATTCCACTGAATTTGTCTTTTGCAGGATAAGTACCTTCCACTGACAAAGCTGGATTTACACCCTGACCTTTAGTGATGATACTGCAGCACCCAGGAACATTTTAGAAAAAGCAATACACAATATTATTTTTCACTCTTTGCCAATAGAATTTTTCACCTTGAATTCTTCTCAAATACACTATCAGTGTATTTTTAAAGACAGTTATAGATAACCAGTTGTCTTCACCTGAGCATTTGAAGAGCTCTCTCCACAGTTTCAATGTGTTCCTCTCACTGGCTGAGTCTTACCCGTGGAACTCACCAGCAGAAGACAAGAGTAATTAAATTAAAAACAGGATGATTTACCCTAAAACATGTTTATTACCATGTAAAATATTTGTGTATGTTGAGTGATTCATGCAAGAAGTACTTCAGTGCTCAGCTAATGACTCTGGCCTCAGTGAGAGCCAGAAAAATTCTCTGAATAGGAATCATACCCACAATTAGTACAGAAAAGCTACCAGCACATCCTGTAAAGCAGAAAATTTAAACAGGAACTAAGCCTGTCTTCCACATAACTTTTTCATATTGCAAATACACTTCAGTGGAGGGACATAAAATTCAGTGATGAATTAATTTTCAACCTATACATTTTTAAGATATTCAACAGGTATTTCACAATATCAATATTTGGAATGATTTATAAAAGGTGATAAATCCAGCTATAGATCAAAACTAACAGTTATCTTGGACAGCATATAAAAAGATACTCTTAATAAACTATTTTTTCCTCTCCATCAGAGGTGGGGGATGGGAGAGACAAGAAGGAAATAAACCCTTGCTATTACTCTCCCTTGGGAAACCATAATAAAATGCCTGCCTTCATTTACAGTAAGTATTGCCAATGTCACACAAGACTCGTGTATCCTTGTAGATACACCATTCCCACAAAATATACTATGGGCTAACCTTTTATCAAGTATATTGCCATGAAATGCAAAGATTACACCATTAATTTATGAAGAGCAGATTTTTTTAATGACATTTTTGTTACACAAAGACCAACAGGTGCAATTATGCTACAGATAAAAGTTTTCAGATAAGTAAAAGAAGGTCAGATTTGTGTTATCAATCACAAGAAATAAGGAGTCAAGGACTATGAAGTCAATTTTTTACTGACCAATATTCTCAAAATTCTATCATAGTTTCAAATCACATTGAAAAAAACCCCAATATTTTAGCAGTGCAAGTTTTTTTCACTATACAATGTTTCCCTACAGAATATAAGCGAACATTAACAAGCATTTTATAAGAGGAGGTAGTTTAGATGAAAAATTTCCAGGGTGCCTTTTCAACAAATCTTTTTTACTCCTACAGTTTGAAAAATACAGGACAAACGAACGCAGCCCATGTACTTGTCTCTACTCTTCTTGCAGGATCCTTATGATTAAGTTTACTCCAAGAGAGAAATAACTTTATTTAAGGTATCTGCATTGTAAGGAGCAGGATTTTTGCAAAGTGCTTTTCTGTAAGGTGCAAGTGAAAACCACCTTGCTCAAATAACTACTCATCACTTTATAATCTGCAGCCTTCAAGGTGAGCATGATAATTCCCCGAGTGAGCCATAAAGGCATTGTAAAACTTTGCCCTGTATTCAGAGGCTATCTGGAAGAACTTGCATTACGTGTCCCTGCTACGCTCCGACAGCCCTACGGCAATTCACGCTACCACGGCTCCAGCCAATCACCCGGGAGCCAGATATTGATTATGCTGCACACTTATTTAATCTGTTAACAGAAATTAGGCAGCATTAAGATACAGTCAGGAGCAGAAGAATACAGAGCCTGATGTTCTCTCCATCTCCTTTCCAACAGCAGCAAAGAGGGAAAGTTATCTTCTGCTTTACAAGAGCGTCGATACCACAGCTGTAAGTATTTAGGGGATGGTAAGCTGCTGTTAATTGCAATTCACTGAAATGTCTTATTATTTTAAAAAACAAATTAGAGCACGGGACAGACCTCCTTCAAAAACATGCTGGGTTTTTCTTTTTCAGAAATTTAATTTACTTGTTAATCAAAGTCACAGGGAAGTGGACAAAGGCTTCCCTGAGGCATTAGAACAATCTTTGCAATACTATTTATTACCGATATCTGAACAGTGAATCTGTAAAGCAGTTATTGCATGAGGTCAGATTAAAGAATGTACCTCACATTTATTACCTGTGCTGAGCTACTACTGGAAATACAATTCTCACATTTTAATTTTGGAGCTCTTTCTTCTCTTCTATGAGTTACAGCTTCCTAGATGCAGAATGTTTTTTCTTGAAATATATTAAATGTTGAAAGCTGTCACACAGCATAAGCATCTATTTCTGCATGTACTCTAAATTATTTAAAGTCTTTTTTCTCCATTTGTGCAGAAAAATCCCACAGAGTCTCACTTCTTAATTCTTACTGAAATGGCAATAACAAAAAGTGCTCTCTCTTTTCTCTCTCTTTCCTGTAAGGGACTTTTAATAATAATAATTTTTACACTCCTGGTCACAATATGATGCAGCATACTCTGCTTAAAGGAATTTAAACATCATTGGTATATTAAATTTCTAACCATAGATGACAATGTCATTGAATCAAATATCTTTTAGGGTTATGGGGGGGCCACAGCAGCAAGGAGACTCATGGAGATTCTGCATTTAACATTACAAGCTACCTCTTGGCTTTTAAGCTAGAAAGACTGGATTGCTGGTGTGGCAAAAACACTGCTAGAGAAAGAAGTTCCACCTTGGAAGAAGGGCTTTCAGCAGCTTTTCATGTGATAAATTCAAGGACAACTCTCAGAGGGAAACAGCAGTTTATTTTAGGGACTTTTTTTTCTTTTTAAAAGTCTTTTTACAGGTGATACATGAACAGGATCACTCAAGATCGACCACTGGTGCTCTCATATGTAACAGCAACTCCATGTGGACTACACTGACTTCCAGTGGAGATGCTGTTACTTTTGATAGTCACTCAAAAACTCCACAGCAGCTGCTACTGAAAGGTTGTTTATTCAGCATCCAAGTTAAAAACAGCTCATGTTTTGAAATGCAAGTTATTTACTGGTGTTTTAATTATATTAATTATTCACACTGTCTAAGTATGAAACTTCTTTAAAAGTATGTCAGCAATGTATTGTAATATGATTTTCAAAATGATAATGGAAATGTAACAAAACAGTCAGACTTAGCTGCTGTTTTCAATAAGAACTGGTGTCCAGGAAAATGACCTATGAATTGACAGACTGTCTTCTGCATTTGCCTGTCACTTCTATAGGCCAATATTCTGTGCACTTCTACTCCAGTCACAGAAGTTTCCTACAGTTAACTTCACAAATATTTAAGCTCAAACTTTCTAGAATATTTAATGACTGCTTTACATTTTCCTTTGAAAATTCCACCAAGAGTAGGTAAAGTTAGAAGTAAAGAGTACTGGCTATAAATGACCATCTGAACCTGTCAGTGGAATGAAATAAATCTCTTTTCAAGCACAGTGAATATGTCTGGTTTTTCCCCTAAATGCCTCTCTATTCCCCAGATCAATTCTACCCAAACATGCCATGCTGTCCCTTTCTTCACTTCCCTGCAAGTCTGACTGCTGGGCCAACACCTACACACAAAGGTGGATGTGTTAAGCTGTGGCAGAGTTCACCACAACAAAATGCTGCGATTGCCACATTTTGCACAATTCCAGGAATAATCTCACACAGCTCGAGCACTCACAAAAGGCAGGGGCTTTAATACAGGTCATGGCCTTTCAAAGTGATTTTACTACAACTTAAAGGAATTCCCACACATCCCTCCTTTCAAATGCTTTCTGGCCCAGCTGCTCAGTGTTTAGAAGGAGCTCTTGCTTCATGGTGCCTTTCACATCTGAGTGCAAACTGCTGGACTGGTTTCCATTACACTTTTTTTCTTGTTAAACTACATATTCAACAATTTTTAAGCAACACACACACTCAAGCCTACTCTTCAACCAGAATACAAAAAGTATTCCTCAGAAGTAGTAGTTTTTTATAGAGACGCACACACGCATTTTTGAAGGTAAAATGGTTTTATGCCCCACAAACCCTCCACCCATTTATTTCCTGATGTGTGCCAGCATTATCCAGGCTCTATAAACGACATTGTGGCTACTGTGGTCTTTTCTCACAGTTATTGCCTACAGTGAAAGAGCCAAAGTACATCTCTCTGCACACCTACACACCCAGTCACGCCAGGTGAAGCTAAGGACTACCTGTCTAAAGTCCATTCCCTGCTCTCCACACCCTGAGCCTCACCTACTACTGTCTACTAGTGTGCTTGTGTGCTCAGTACAGCCTCTGGAAAACATGCTGGACTCCTGCAGTACATTTACTCAACACCAGAATAATAAAAGTTCTGCAACAGTATTCAAGCTCATCTCCAGCTGTGAAAAATTAATATGAATTTTCACAAAATGTCATAAGGTTAAGGTGTAAAAAACTGAGTTACATCAGCACATCTCAAGACAGAAAAAATTATGGAACTAATTCAATGAATGTGGAACTCCACAATACTCTTTTTATGAAATCACCTCTTATAGAGCATTCACAACTGAAAAGCTCTGTTCCCCAAAGAATTAAAAGCAGAACTCTATTACTCCTTACAGCACAGAAAAGGATCATATTTGGTTGAGTTTCCTTGTTTTAAAGCATAGCTTGGATTTCCTCTGAATTATGTTGTCTGTAAGTCCTGAAATTCAGTGTTTGCAATATCTGGATACTATTAACCAAAAGATGGCAGAATCAGGCTAGCATCTGAAGATCTGGAAATACCAAATCATATAGCTAAAGGTCAATTACACTTGAGGCTGGTCTTCAAAACCACTCTAATTTTGTTTTGAAACAAAATACACTTATTTATTCTGCAACCAATGTGGTTATTCCACTTTAGATCTCACTGTCACTTAACTGCAAAAAGCTATTTTGACACAGTACCTGGACTATTCAATGTACAGTGGTACAAGTACAGTTGCCATCTATTCTAACCACAACTTGCATTTCACTGCTTGCTTAAATGGAAAGGCCAGTCATGACTGTCATCTCACTGAAGATGAGGGATGAAAACAGCAATTAGTCTCAAGGGGAGTTTTTAGGTAAGTTAAGTTAATTGAAAGTAAGTAAGTTAGTTAAGTAAGTAAATTGATTCCTATTATTTATATGTAAGTCACTTCCAGCCACAAGCTTTTGATTGTTTTAACTCACATCTAAACTAGATCTGCATATAAACAACTGCAAGTAAAAGCATGTATTCCTACTTGAAATAACAAGAAGTTTTATAATATCATTAACTGCAGCACAACAGACAGTGCTTCTTCTGTCACTTCTCAGTGTCTAAGGCTAGGCAGGTACCTGTTTATCAAGCATTCTCCTGTGCTCTTCTGATAAAAAGCAGGAATTGGGACGCCCCAGCATCTTTGCCGTGATATGCACCAGAATGTCCTTCTGTCCAGCATCTCCAGCATCCTGTTCACTGCAGATGTAGGGATCACTTTCACTTTTTTCAGCACATCCTATAAAGGAGGCAGTGAACTGTTGGACATGCTTCAGCTTTCCCACAATGAACGTTTATGCTGAGTAAAATATGGTACAGATCTACTCTCCCATTCCCAGTATCAAACAACACATTCTTAGGCAACTGCCTGCTGCTCTTCAGTAACTTATTTGAACACTGCACATACTGTGTATTTCCCAACCAAACCCCAGTTCTCTGATTCTTTAGCAGACACACCCTAAAAATGAGTTAAAAACGGCATCAGTGACTGAATCTGAAGTTTAAAAGCTGACTGTATCTTGTACAGTTGTCTTCTTTGAAAACCCACTTTGATACAAACTGTCTGTGGAGGGCTACCACTCACTCCCAGCCCTGCTGAGTAACCACCATGTTTTCATCCATTCTAAATAAAGATGAATATGGGATATACACCCTAATTAGAATAAAATCACCATTATCCTAAGGTGCTGGCCTGAATCTTCTCTGTGGATCTACATAACTTCAAAGAGCAAAAGACCCCAAGCTTTAAAGTTATTTAAAATAGGACTCTGACAAAATTAACAGGGCAGCAAACAAAGCTGTCTGGCCACACAAGGCTAGCCTAACAAAAAAAAGGTAATTTTAAAGGTGATAAAATTGCCTGCAAATTTAATTCCTTGAAACATCATGTTTTAAAAAAATATTTTAGGGAAAAAAACATCTGTAGCTCTAAGAAACTTTTACATCTGTAAACATACCAGTCAGTCTAGCTACCCTGGATTATATCAACACTGACAAAAGAATTAACAACATATTTCACTTCAACAAGTAATTAATGCTCTTCAACTACTGTTCATAAACCCTAGAGAAGAACATATTCTGGAGGGAGCTACAGCAAGATTTTTTTGCTGATTCCAAATAGCATCAGTTGTCTTCACATGTCTCATAAGAAAGCAAAATTACATACCTGTGCTGCAGCCTTCACATCTGTTGTGTTTACAAACCACTGTTTGCTGGCACGAATAATAATTGGTTTCTTAGTCCTCCAGTCATAGGGGTAACTGTGCACATATTTCTCCTCTTTTAACAAACTCCCAGCTGCTTGAAGCATCTTAATGACTGAGAGAAAAAATGAGGCAAGATTAAATTTCAGTTTGAACATATGGCTGCTGTTAACCTCAGCTTAGTCCTTTCCATAATCAACACTTAGCAAGAAATGCCTGTACCTCATCCACATTCAAAATATGGCCAGTTTATACAAATTCTCAAAATACATCTGCAGGACTGTAACTGATGAAGTAACAAATGGTCAAACATCAAATACTCACCAGCTTCATTCCCTTCTTCAAGGACATTCTTGTTCTTAAGTTCAGAACCTGCTGCTTCTGTAAAATACCCACTTTCATCCACAAGGCAATCCTGAAAATAAATAAATTAATCATGTCAACAAAATACCATGTGGCAAATTATTATCTTTTTGGTATTCAAAAGTGAGTTAAATACTCTACTGGGTGACTCCATTTCTGATGAATAACAAAATATTTAAGTACACTTCAGATTTAGTGAACTGCAGTTTACTAATCTACCAGCCAAGTGAATTTTAGGTGTCAAAAGAAATGAGCACCATTGCATTCACACACATACCATCACTATCACACACCAGTCAATGGTATTTCAGTGACTTTTCAAATAAACAGTGCAAAATAAAGGCAAACCTAACCCTCCCCATGCCCCATATCCTGAATCTTCACTCCCATCAATCACAAACTGGCCTTGCATAAATGAGCTGTATTTATGTATGTGTTTAAAACAAGCTTTGCTGGAAAAAAGTAACAATGACCTACATAACTGGTGACTTACTGATCTGCATGTAAAAGACAATTCTAAGTAGTGAGAGTCAGTATCTGAGAAACATTCTCGGTGTTCTTCTTTAAAAAACAAAACCACATAAAGAGCAGAAAAATCTGATTCTAACACCTCCCCATAAGTTTTAATTAGCAGAGGGAAACTTCATTCTTTTATCCTGATACACATTTATACACATTTCCTTAAGGTTAGTCTTGCATTCCTGCAGGCCATTAGTGATACTCACACTCCTGTGAATGCTTCAAAATATTTTCAAGTTTTATGCACAAATTAAAATAAATCATTTTAGGGGCACACAGTCAATCAGTTGCAGGAAATCAGGAGCAACAGCTGAAAAGATAAAGTACCGTGGGTAGCTGATGGTGGGAAGCTACGCTGTAATCTTCCATACCATGAGCTGGGGCTGTGTGAACTAATCCTGTCCCTTTTGTCATTGTCACATGATTTGCAGGTAACAGGGGAGAGACTCTGCCAGGAATGGTGGGATGAGCACAAGAACCATCTGCCAAATCTGCACCTGAAAAATACAAGCAGAAGATAGAATAGAGAAACACAATTCACGCATTCAACTTCTTCTATCAGAGAGCAGAAGAAGAACAGGTGGTTAAAAATAACCACAGAAGAAATACTATTAATAAAGCTTTGCTGAAAGTCAAGAATCACAGAGCTTGAGGAATGCCCCATATGACAAAATGGTGTTCACAGAATAATTTTCTCCTAGAAGAAACACGTTTAAGAACTGCCATCACAGTTATGTACACAAATACAGGAAAGTAACAAATATAATTAATTACTGAATATATGGGAAGTTAAAAAGATCAGGTTCCAATATGAAATTTATTTTTAAAAAGGTTCAACTCTACTACTCTTGGATGTCTTCTGTAAATCACATGATTCAAAAAGGTGGAAGCCATGAGAAAAAACACCCCCAGAATTTCATCGTTAGGTAAAAACAAGACTTCCTCTGAAAGAGAAGGCATGGAAAGACACCAAAGACACCAAAAAAAAAAGAAAACAAAAAGTCATAGAAACAGATTCCTCACCTCCTTTACAAATGCATATTTCCAGCACTGAATCACTGATGGAGGCAAATGAATAAAGCTCACAAATGACACACTAAATCCCAACTCATGACACTGAATCCCAAGCCTGCCTGTTAAAAAATGCCACTATGCAGTTTGTTAGGATGCCAACTCAACTGCTTTAGTTTGTCCAGACTGACAACAGCCACCTACAATACCTCACCAGTTATGCTTGTAATTAGCCCCCTCTTGTCATCAACAAGATGGATGGAAAGACAAACTGCACTCAGTGTAATTAAGATTTTGATACTGAACAGACTTGCACTCTACATTTCATTTTTCCAAACATGAAGCCAGATTTCAAAAATTCATTGGAAATCTACAGATGATAATTTGAGGTACAATACACCTACAGTAAAAGACAGACTCCTCCTCTTCTTTGTGTTATTTATTGAAGCATATTCTCTCAAATTATAAACACATTTAATCCATCAAAACTGAAGCAGTTTTGATACACCTGTCAGCAGATTACTAAGCAGTTTAACAATATTAAAACCTACCTTTGCACGTTGATACAACTTCAAACTGTGTGTCCAGAACAGCAGCTGTAGATTCAACTCTATCTGCAGCAAGGATGAAGCGTTGTCCAGTCGCTGCACATTTTACAATTGAGTATCTACAATGCAAACGTGAATTTGTGATACTAAATAATTACAAACACCACAAAGCTACCAATTTGTGAAATGCTTCATCTCTAAAAGACAGACAAGTAGGTTTTAAATGTCTAATTGACTCATAAATCTCAAAATTCAAGGTAATCTTGCCTCATGAAGAAGAAATAATTTAATAAAAATTTAGGCAGAAATTAATATATTAGTAGATATAGAATAAAGCTTACAATTGCATCACTTAAAAACAAAACAAAAAAACCCAAACAAAACCCAGAAGTGATGCCTTAAGTAAATTGTAATGGCAGCCCAGAATGTTTTATTTTTGCTGCTAAATACCAGTAAGGACAGGCACAGACAACTGAACCCAGTGGAAGACACCTACGCCGAGTCTGGCATGTAACAAACTGCTTGATTGGCTGGCACAGTCCAAGGCTGCGTGGTCCAGACTAGCACACTAGCAGGGGATGATCCATCTACAGATGTAAATAAGAAGTACTTTACTCACAATTGTAACAAAAATCAAAGCTGCCAGTCTCTAAAGCTACAGAGAAGTCGTACCTATCACAGAAGTCAGCTTAGGCGGCGACTTCAGCAGCGGAAATTTCACGTACACAGAGCGACTGACGTGCTGCTCGTTGTACTCCAGTTCTGCCTCAGCCAAGGCTGTTCTGATACACATCAAACACAAGTTACAAGCTGCAACATCAAAAGCTATTGGCATCCTTGCTAAAATTCTGAAGACAAAATAGTAAGTTGATTCTTACTTTGTTGAAGGGGACCAGTACACAGGTTTATAGTCCCGATAAATTAAACCCTAGAGAAGACAGTGAGGGGAAAAAAGAAAGTTAGGAGAAACAAAACTCATGAAAAATCAATACAGACTTCCACAGAAATTCAACATACCTTGTCATACATCTTGTGAAAGACTCTCAGCTGGTTTGCTTCATACTTTGGATCAAACGTAAGGTAGCAGTTGGCCCAATCTGCCATTACACCCCAACGAATAAAGGCGGATTTCTGTTTCTCAATTGCTCTTTCTGCAAATGCTCTGGCTGAAGGGAATGGTTCATTAAGCACATGGTTTAGCACACTAAGATCAATAAAATACCACTTGAAATGCACTATGGATTTTTTTTTTGTAAAGCCAGAGCTGAATGTAGTGAACCTACGCCCTAACTATTATGGTTCAACATACATTTCAGATTGGTTGTTACAAAAAATGACTGCAAGGAGTAAACAGGAGTGGCTCTTTTTCACTAATACAGGAACATTAAGCACATGTCTTTAGACTAAAAAATTTCTCTTTAAGAAAGGGGAGGAAAATATACTTTGTTAGGAAGAAAAATTTCTCAAAATAAGTTCACAACATATAACTAATAAGAGTGAAAGTTAACTCCCTCTGTTTATTCTGATCCAAAATTTTCTAAATAACATACATCTGAAAATAAGTCAGTCCATTTCATTACTACAATTTTAAATTAAAGCAGTCTCCATTGCTCATTACAAAAAGCTTTGCAGCTGAACAATGATGCCTTTCAACCCATATTGCATTTGAAATTATTTCTTCAAAACTATTTCCATATAATGCAGACTTTCTCCAAAAGGATCCCCCCTATAATTTTGTAGGATTGTTAAAAAGTCAACAAATACATTCCACTTGTGATACTGAGTCAAGCTGTCCTGAAGTAGCCTGACTTCTACATGCATCTTTTCAGTTCCTAATCAAATTCAGCCTTCAAAAACCAAAAGGATGCTGATATGATAAACAGCAGCTTCCTGCCACTACACAGTTAATCAAAGCTGACATCCAAATCCCCTACTCTCCTTTGGTTTTTTTTAAACCAAGCGTTAATGCTCGGCAGGCCCATTACAGCAACAAATTAAGCCTGTGTGAAATTATCCCATTTCATCAGATTCCAGCCTGCTCTATCTGCTTGGCAATTACACCCAGTGATCACAGAAAAAGTCACCAACAGCTAATAGAAAAGGCCACAATGAAGTCTCACAGCCTCCATTTACCTCTCTGCCGAATTTCCATCGGTGAAAGATTTTCAGCTCCTTTGACTTCTGACAGTGCCTTCAACTCAATTGGCAGCCCATGGCAGTCCCACCCTGGCACATAATGCACTTTATAACCTCTCATCACATGGAAGCGATTGGTGATGTCTTTCAAAATCTGAAAAGCCACAAGGGTCTGTTATCACTTTAGCTCCCCCATGTGGAACAGCCACATTTGTAATTAAGCTCCTCCTGTTTAAAAAATACAAATATCAAAAGCTGCAGGATAAATTCATATTTAACACCAGAGAAGCTCTGGGTGCCCCATCCTTGGAAGTGTTCCAGGCCAGTTTGGATGAATCTTTGAGCAACTGGTCTAGCAGAAGGTGTCCCTGCCCATGGCAGAGGGTTTGGAACTAAATCATCTTTAGGGTCCCTTCCAACCTAAACCACTCTGTGATCCAAAGACCCTGCATTTTTTATTTTCCTTGCCTATCATTTTGTACATTGGAAGAACCTTAGAGGATCTCTGATCCAAGGAGCTCACAACCAGTGTAACCAAGACATGCAGTCTACGAACTTGCAAGACTTGAAGTGAACAAATCTGACTTGCTCTTGTTTTTAAACACTGAGCTGGACCTACAGCACTGGCCTAGAGCACATTCTGCAGCCCACACTCTGGCACTGGGACTGTGAGAAGCTGTGGTCCCAATCCGACTCTTTCTCACTTTGTGGTCAGTGTAATGCTGTGAATCTCAGGGCTGAATCAAAATGAACCCTGAGCATTCAGTACGTGGTATTTATGATGAGGTATGGTATCTATGTCAACATGGCAAAACATGGCATCCACATAACCATACCACTGGCTTTAAAAAGCCCCAACTACCAAAACCCCAAACATGTTAAAGTGTTACTGATTTACAGGGGAATGGAGAACACAGAGTACACGACAACAACTTTTTACCACTTCACAAAAATAAAGTATGAACAAGTAAACATTTACTTTGTTTAATGCGTGGCCAACGTGAGGGTCTCCATTGGCATAGGGTGGTCCGTCATGTAAACAAAATTCCTGTTTCGTCTTCCTTTGCCTTTGCCATGAGTACAGTTCCGAAAAGCCACATTTCTATAGAAACAACAGGAAAAAGACCAAAACCATCACAAGCCTCTATACTTCCAAAAAAGTCTGGATGCAAAATTTACAACAAAAGCAGGCAGACAAACAAATACACTTTTCTAACTCCGAAAGAAAAGACATTCGTGGGTTTTAAGTACGAAAAAGTCCGAAGAGAGTGAAATATTAGGCCTGAGATTGTTATCCTAGCACTACACTACCCGAACGCTCGTGTCTCTCCTCCAAAACAAGTTGTAAGAGCCCGAGCCTTTCCAAAAAAGAGCCCGGACGGCCGGGCCAAGGGAGAGCCCAGACTCGCCACAAGCTCGCCCGGCGCGGCGGGACCGAACACAAACCCCGGCGGCACCCCCGCCCTCCTGCCGGCCCGGGGCAGCCCCACGCCCCTCACGGGGGAACCGGCCCGGCCCCGGCCGCACCTGCTGCGTCTTCAGCTCCGTCTCGGGCTGCAGCCGCCCCGGGAGCTGCGCGGGGAAGCGGCTGCGCGGCAGCAGCACCGTGTCCCGGTACCGGGAGTCCTCCCGGCTCTCGGCCGCGGCCTCCGAGGCGGCGGAGCGCGCCCAGCCCCNAGGGGACACGCCGCGCCGGGCGGGCGGCACGGCGGCTGCTCGGCGTTCCCGACGGGCCGGGCGAGAGCCTGAGCCCCGCCCGGAGCCGGAAGGATTCGGGGCGTTGCGAGCTGGTTTTGTGGGAGCGGCGAGTCCTCGCTAAAGGAGCCGGAGCGGAGGCCTCGGCGCGCTGCGGGAGGGGAGCGGCGCTGCTGGAGCGTGGGTCCCTCCTCGGCACGGCGACCGGCGAAGGGCTCGGAGCGCCCCGCACGCTGCCGGCGATCGGTGCCGGGCCGCGGGGGCCGGCGGAGATCCGGGGAAAAGCGAGGCTGGAAACGGTGAGTTGGTTTGGAACAGTGGAGCTTCTTCCCCTGCCGGCCCCGACCAGCCGCGGGTGTCCGGGCACGCTCCGCCGGCTGCGGTGCCGGGCGCCGCTCCTCGCTCCGGCTGCGCTGCCCCGCGGGCGCTCTGCCCCCGGGAATATCATGGCGGGAGAGTCGGGAACAGGCTTCCCTTTTTTTTTTCTTCTCTTTGGTGAAATGAGGTAGCGCAGCCCTTTCCCACTTGGAAGTCTGTAAGTGAACCGCAGTGGGATTCCCGCCCCGAGTCCTAGCCTGCTTCTGCTGGGTAAATATTGCTCCCTTGCATAATGGAAAGTTTATCTTTTACTAGGTGTGGGCCGAAGTTTATTGTAAAGAAATAGGGAGCTCCGGTCGCTTAGGCATTGAAGAGTTCCAAGAAAGAAGTCATGGCTTAGCACTTGGATTTAAGGACATGCTCTGTGTGCTGTCCACGTTCTCCTTTCATCAGGCAAAACCATAAATTTGGAAAATGGAAGTTTGTGTAAAAGAGACTGAATGAGAACCACCAACAAATCTGTCATGTGTACTTTGATAAATTAATTGTTGTCAGCCTGTAGTACTTACATGCAACAGAATTAAAAAGTAGAACAAGAACTGGAGAACTCATTAATTTTAATAGATATCAAAATAGTAGATAAATTAATTGTTGTCAGCCTGTAGTACTTACATGCAACAGAATTAAAAAGTAGAACAAGAACTGGAGAACTCATTAATTTTAATAGATATCAAAATAGTAGATAAATTAATTGTTGTCAGCCTGTAGTACTTACATGCAACAGAATTAAAAAGTAGAACAAGAACTGGAGAACTCATTAATTTTAGTAGGTTTCAAAATAGGCTGATTTGTCAAGACCATTCAGCAGTTTGGTTGCTGGGCTAGAAGAAAGGAGGGAAGATCTTTAGAAGACAAGGTGTGTTTTGAAAATGATACTCAAATTTAACTTGAGGGATAATTGCTGTGCAGTATTTGTAAACTGCACAGTTTTCTAGGAGTCAAACTATTTTTGTCCAAAGTAAGCAATATATTCTTAAGTGCCTTGTGGAAGCATACATTAGACATTGCCCTCATCAGAAAGAATGTGCCATAAACCTATAAATAAGTTAATTTGAGATCAAAAAGTTACAGAGGTGAGGAACTTAGAGGCAGCTACTGTATTAACTTATCTAATCAAAAAAGTCCAATATACCAGAAGGTGTGCCACACAGGGGATGCAGCCCTGTAAAAATTTAAGGCACCTTTGCACTAATAAAATACTTTGTAATTCATTAGGTAATTACTCTAGAGTGATGAGGAAGAGGTGTTGAACTTCTCATTTCAGTTTCTTTTAATAAACCTTATTTTTTAATAAAAATATTTTAATTTTAAGGTTTCTGGGTTCACCACATAAAGTATATTTTTTTGCCTTAAGTATGGACAAGAAAAATGTACCCAAGAAATACCTTGGGTCAAACTTCAAGAATGCAAGATAGTATTTTTGTATTGTTTTCTGAGTATTTTGAAATTTTATGCAAACATAAAGTAAGTCAAGACTTTAAAACAATTAAGTTTTCATCTCATTTTTGAAGTAGGATCAAATGTACAGTACAAGGTCAAATGACTTTTTTTGAGGTGAGCAAAGAATGTTAATTATGTTCATCTGATAATTCATTTCAATTCTTTAATCCAAACTTCCCATCTAATATACTACTTTTTAAACTCTTTCTCAGAAATTCTCATATTCCATATATTTTCATTATGGAATAAACTATTTTCCTTCCTGCTAACTTGTTTCACATGATGGTATAGACCTAAAATAGTATTTGGCTTTCCATGTGTTATGATAGATATTTGCTCTGCAACTTTCAATTGTTTGAGAGCTGCTTTTTGCCACGGGTAGCATTTTTGAAAGTTCCTCTCTAACCATTGCTACCTGTCCAGGGTTACTTTGGGTATGGACCTTGGCTATTCCACAGAACTCAGTGCACTTTGCTCCCATCATCAGCTGGAAATAATAATTAACATTAGCAACTGTGCTTTTTGAATGTGCTTGCACAGTTGCTCTACTCTTTCAGCCTCAGAGTGCTTCTGACTTTACAGATAGAGGTATGGTGTTACTAAAGTGCTCAAAGAGTTTTTAAATCAGCTAAATTTGGGATTCTGATACCTCTGACATTGCTGGTTTGTGAGCAGCCATGAACTTAATTTTTCAAGGAAGAAAGGAAAGGTGTTGTATAATGACCTATTGCCACTTAAGCAGTACTTGCTGTGACTGCAATATTCATATTCATTATATGATTGTTATATTACCCTTCCCCCATAATATATCTTCTTTTGTGTGGTGATCAATGAGTTCCTCTGTATTTTGTTCTGGCTCTGCTCAAGTGTTTCCTTGGAAGTGTGTCATACATGTGAAGCCAAGCCAAAAAGTGTGTCACCTACACAGACAGAAACTACTGATAGGAAAACATAAAAAGCAACTAGCTTTGCATTTTAAAAAATGCAGTGTGATTATCAATACTTCTTTTTCCTGAGCTAAAGAAAAGCTGTGAGGAATGCCAGCCTTTCCAAGGGTTATTCTACTTGGTATCTGAAGGCCCAGTGAATTGCACTGGTTTGTGCTGGGGAATAGATGAGGAAGACAATGCAATATTAAGAATTACAGGACATGGAGTGGTGAGGGGAGGCAGGAAGATAGAAATTGATTTCCTTAAAGAAATCAGGAGCAGTTAAACAAATACAGAAAGGATGGCTAAATTGAGATGGCTAAATTCACCTTTTGCATACAAGCTTGCAGTATCTGCATATCATTACCCTACTTTGTGTGCACAATTGGCCGTCTACAAACCCCTATTTTATAGTTAAACAAAGGGGAATAGTAAGTGAAGTTGCTGATGTCATCCTGCCCAGAACTCAAATCTTGTGCTTGAGTTCTGGGTATGAACTAACTGTAGGTTCAGTTCTGAAAAAATGAACTCATGTTCAAAGTGTGCAAAAATGAGTGCTGTGTGTAAACTCTTCTTTTTCTTAATATTTATGATAAGAGTTTCTGCTGCTGCTGTTGTTCTTTTTTAATGTCATTCTATTTTAGTGAGAACCAGGTTCACTGCCAGACAGAACTTGGGTATTTGCAAGATCTTGTCTACAATAGCTTTACATCCCTGTGTTCATTAATTGTATTAAAAAGAAAAAAGCCAAAGCTCACCTCATTACCACTCCCTGGCAGTAACCCACTTTCCCCTTTCCACTCAGTTTAAACTGTGTCTGTTTGAAATGTTAGGCAAAATACTCTAACTTTTTTCTTCTTTTGAAGAGAGAAATGTTCAAGTTTGGTATTTGTTTCTTTCAGCATTCAGCATGGCTTCTCCAGCTCTCCTCATGCGCGTGGTGGCCTCGGCATATTCTGTTGCAGAAAAAGCTGCAACAATTGTTAGAAATGTGATGTCTGCAGGAGATCTGGGCATAGTGGAGAAGGTATTACCTTTTACTTTGTTCCACTTTAATTTCACTTGTTAATCTTGAGTTAGATAGAAGTCAAAGTGGTATTTTTAAAAATCAGCAACTGTGGGAGGAAATACAACCTTCATCATCCCCACCACCACCTACAATAAATATACTTTTTTAAAGGATTAAAACAGCCCTAGAGAAGTGTCTTTTGACCAGTTCTTCTAAACAACATTTGTACATTTAAAAGAAACACCATAATTTTGCTCTGATTTCCTTCACAAAACACAAAGTTTGCATAGCACCTCAAAATTCATAACAAGGTATATTTCCTGGTTATTTCTATACCTGTGTTCTAACATCCTTAGTACAGCTTAACATACCATGTCCTTGGTGAATTTTGGATTAGAATAAATCAGTGTTTGATTTCCTAAAACAAAAAAGAACCTTAGCTTTTATTGTAAATCAAAGGTTTCAAAATAAATTCAGAGCTTCAAATTCAATTATAAAAAGAAAACAGGTATTAAAGTTCTTAATTTGCTGTAATTTAGTAAGTTGCACTGATGAGCTAGGATCTTTTGCTTTGACTACAGTACTGGAATAGGTGAAATTAACTTTAGAAGTTAATTCTAGCTTTACAGATATGTAACAATATTAAGGGCTTCTTTTTTTAAATATATATTATTTTTGGTCTTTACATTGAAGGTATTGCAGGAATTTACATTATTCAAAAATGATCAAAAGTAACAGGTGATATTGGTTTTAAGTAAGATTAGTTTTACATATTTTTAAATTTTTTGAAGAATGAATACTACAAACACACAAAATAAGATTGAAAGCAATGACCAGCAGAAGAGGTTCCTGTTTGAGGGACTAGAGAGATACTGAAATTCCTGCAAGCCTCTTGTCAAAGGTGGCTGCTGAAGGAAGAGCAAGAAGGCAAGAGAACCTCTGCCTGTGCCTCTGTTTTGCAGTCTGAAGGGAAGAGATGCAGAACAGAAAGGAACAGAAGTGCTGCTTCTCATCATTCATCCTCTTTCTGTAGCCAGCAAACACCAAGACCAATTCCAAATGAAAGCTTTAGAACATCTGGGAAGGGAATGTTCTACCTTTTCCCTCAACATAGTGACCCTCCATCGATTTATCTATGTCAGGAACCCCTGAGTTTTTAGCCATCTCCTCTCCTGATATCCTGAGTTTTCTTTCCCTCAGTGAACTCTAAACTCTCCATTCATATTGCTTTTCTTTGTAGAATTTTTACTTTTTTTCCCCCCCCTACTTGGTGGCAGACACTTTTGTCCACCCATTCTTACACTGAAGAACTACTTATGCTGTTTTATTGGGTTCATGTCCTGGAACAAAGGACATTCTCTGCAATAAACTTGGTCTTACTGAGTCTAAATTCAGGACCAATTTCAATCAAATTAATTAGGGGATGAGAGGGAAATTTCAAAGAAAAATATCAAATTTCATAAAATTAGCACTTGGCTAAGGGACAGACTAGTTTTGAGCACGCAAAAGTTAATCCATAACATGATTCTAAATGGAATATCCTATTCCTATGGCTAATTCCTGTAGCTGGGTAAAACACTTTTCATGTTGTCAGCAAATAAGATACAAGCAGATAAAATTTTTGTTTGATTCAACTAAGATGTAAATCTTAGATAAACTGTCTTTCTAAATTCCAATGTTAACAGAATTATTTCTCACTGGGATTCGGTCTCTGGACCTAAAGGGTTAAAAAAGTGCCAATAAGTTACCCACTTTCACGTGTGGCAGGTTATGGGCATTTAAGAAATTACTGTAACAGATGTAGCAACATATGTTTGGCTACACAACTTTGGGAAGGCTTGCAGTCATTTTTTATGTCACCTTGGGGCACCAAGTCCACTGTTCTATTGTCAGACCAGTGTGTCTTAGCTCTGGGGTGCACAGGAAAACTCTGCTTCTTGCAACTTTTAGCCTGCCTCTCGCAAGGTCACTTACTGGGTTGAAGATTTACCAAATTAGACTTTTAGATTACAAGTAGATATTCAGAGTGCTGTATGGGCCACTGTGCTGGGGTGTTTTTCTAGTACCCAAATTCCTATCCACTCTTGGACAGGCTGGACCCAATGACTTGCAGACCAAAGCTGACCGACTGGTACAAATGAGCATTTGTGCTTCCCTGGCACGGAAGTTTCCCAAGGTGACAATCATAGGAGAAGAAGTAAGTACCTGTTTATTTCACACTATCAATTTATCTTGCTGTAGCTTGCACTAGAATTTGCTTTGGCTAGGTTTAGGAAAACATTGGTTTTAATTAAAAAAAAACAACCCAAAAAGCAACAAACAAAGATATTTCTATCCCATTTCACCTTTCCATTTCATTAGCTTTATCAAGCTGCTGTGAAATACACAGCTCTAAGGCAAAATGAGGTGAGTTCAAAACCTCTTTCTAATAATTCTGTGAATTCTTTTGTTAGGAGCTGCCCACTGATGATGTAACTGAGGATTTAATTGAAGATGGTCACTGTGAAGAAATACTGAAGAAACCTTGTCCTACTCAGTACACAGGAATTAAAGAGGAAGAGGTAATGTGGTAATGCTGTTTCTGTGTCTTAATATTTTACATTGTCTATACTACTTTCTGATTTTAGCTAAGAGTGTGCAATAAAGAAACATTTTTTCAATGTTGCCAATTTTTCTTTTTTGTTTGAAAACTGAAATGCAGTCATGAGAATCACACCTCTAGAGCTACAAATGCTGCATGGTCCTGCATGCAGTAATGAGAAATGGAAATTGGCTTCTTACAATTTGTGATTCAAATTAATTTGACAGGAATCTGTTTTGGACATATGAAAGTAATATCATTTTCCATTTCAGCTTAATCCTTCATAATTCTATTAAGAGATTTACTGAGACATTCCAGTCAATATTTAAGCTTTTTTTTTTTTTTTTGGTGTAAAATACTATTATGGACTTCAGCCATATAATATTGTTAAAACTTTGATCTCTATTTTTCCTTACTACTATAAGGAAATAAAAGCACTAAAGCAAAATTTTTACTTTGCATGGTAATTTCTATTATTTGTATTTGTTAATTTTCCTCTTTTTTTTTATTCTTACAGCTTGTAATATGGGTTGATCCCTTGGATGGAACCAAGGAGTACACTGAAGGTTGGATTGTCTTTTAATTCTCTTGATAAAAAAAATAGCAATAGTAATAAAGTAACATACATATGCATAGTTTTATCCTAGAAGTTACTTACAATATGGTTTCATAAGGCTGATGTTTCTGTACTTTTTGAGTGCTTGGAATGTATTTATTCACTCCATTCAGTTCTAAGCAGTACTGAATATTCCTGATGGCCTACTGACCAGTTTTTATCATTTCAGAGTGCAAAGAGCTGTCTTTGACTGCTGGCCAGTTGTCTTGAATTTTTAGTTAAATTTACAATTTTGCATATCTTTGAATTGAAGGACTAGATCTCCCCTTCAAACAGGAATATGCTCAGTTATATTTACATTTTCATCTCAAACAACCCAAATACCACAGCTGTACTTGTAGTCCTTTCAAAATGAAATAAACATCCTCCCACAAATCACGATTCTTCAGTCATGGGAAGAAACTGTTCTCAGCAAAGCCTAATTTCTATCCATAGAAACAGACCCTAAAATGAAAGAAAAGAAAAAATAAAAAGAAAAGCCTATAAGAAACAATATGCTGAAACCTCACTTTTGCCTCCTAATGCATCTTTTAGTTGATTAATAGAAAATGTTTTAGGCAGATCTTTTTCCCTTTTTGGGGAGAGAGATGTACAACAGTCAATAAATTGATAGTTTTGAATAGCATTAAAGAACTCCCACCATAATTACAGAAGAATGTCATCATATACTGCTGTGTAGTTGTATCTTTAAACTTCCTTCTCATTATGTGTTAATTATAACATAGCTCTATTAAAAGAACTCTATCTGGGGCATTTTTTTGCAGACCTCAAGGCTAAATGACTAAAAAAATTAAATCAACATCTGAGAATCCTGATTACTATTTCCATTTTTAAGATAGCACCCTGCATATTGATTTGTGGACTTTTACTGAAGGTTTATGTTTTTATTAAGATCTCTCTCTTTTTCAAGGATAACTACATTCCTGCTTTTTCTGTCCAGGTCTCCTTGACCACGTAACGGTTCTCATTGGAATTGCCTATGGAGGCAAAGCAATAGCAGGAGTTATTAACCAGCCATATTACAACTATGAGGTATTAAATCATTGATTTATTTAGAAGCATTGTGTGATTTCTAAATGCTACTCCTAAGCTTTTTCATTTAGCAAACTTTCAACTGAAAAGTGGCATGTAGTGGAGTTAATGCTGTAATGTAAGGTATTGGGGTTTTTTAATTAAATAGATACAATTTTAAATGTTGGTTTCCACAAACTGAATGTCAGGAACTTACTAACAACCGTGCTGAATCATGAGGCTGGTGTAATGCACTAACACAGGATATATTACATCTATACTCTGCAAATTACTACAGTCCTTATAAAGTACCTGCTGTAAAACAAGAACAGGTCAGTGGTGTTGCAGTCTTTGCTAGAAGTTCTTTAGTAAATCCATGCAATGGGTGCTTTTGCAATGTGTGGTTACTGCCATAGATCTGCAGCCCTAAATAAACCAAGCATAAATTGTCACTGACAGCTGGGTTAGTGTATCATGTACGTGCCACTGTTTAAATGTACAGCCCAGTATTAATATTCTACTCCCTGATATGCCAAGATGCTTCTAGGTACTCCTTTCCCTTTGTGCTTTAACTGCTGATCAGTGTGACTAACCATCACTCTGTGCCTTTCTTGTAGGCAGGAGCTAATGCTGTGCTGGGCAGGACGATCTGGGGAGTGCTGGGCATGGGTGCCTTTGGCTTTCAGCTGGCAGAAGCACCTGCTGGCAAACACATCGTCGTTACCACCCGCTCCCACAGCAGTGCCCTGGTGAATGAGTGCATCACTGCCTTGAACCCAGACCATGTCATCAGAGTTGGAGGAGCAGGAAACAAGGTATGAAAACCCCAAATCTTCTGGTTTTACTGGGAGATGGCACCTTTGGAAAAAAAAATAAAAAGACTTTTTAAAGAAATGATTTTCTTACTTGCATGAACATACAGGAAAAACTTCCTCCACCTTACCCAGCACAACTTCTCTTCTTAGCATTCAGTCTGCTGTGAGGTTGAGAGAATCTGGCACAGGTATATTTGTACCAGTGGCTGTGCTGGTCATGGCTGAGGTCTGTCTTCCCCTGTATTCTGTTTTTAGGGGTGAAAATAAAAAGTTGTAAGACCAGAATTACTAAATGGGAATTCAGTTTAATCTCAATTATTAGGTATGTCCTTGTGTTTGTGTTAATACAGCTTTTGTTCCAACTACCTAGCAGCACATTTGAAAGGATAAAAATACAAGCACACAGTGATATTTCCTTTGTGAAATTTCTCTGTGTACAGGGAATACTCATTTGGTACAGGTTTTAAAGCTGTTTTGTCGTAGCTGTCAAAAACACACCCTCTCATCTCTTTTCTCCAACATGTGCAAAGCCCAAAGTGGCACTAACACAACATGTATATATTTTCCACTCTATTTTTTTAGTACTTGCACAAGAAGTGAATTCTTGTTTCTGAAACTGAGAGCAGATTTTTCATCCTATAGAATGTATTTATAACAATCAAAAACATTGAGTTAGGAATGGTGATTCAGAATGGCTTCTAAATCTTAATACATTTCTTGTAATATCAATAAGGAAATGGCTGGTGTTCCTTTCCTGACTATCAGTACTTAAATAAACAGATTTAATCCCCACTTCCTGGTGTTATTTCTACCCATCTCTAAATGCCTAGATCCTTTGCAATGATTGCAACTCTGTTCTTAACAGATCATTCAACTCATAGAAGGCAAAGCATCTGCTTATGTATTTGCCAGTCCTGGGTGCAAGAAGTGGGATACATGTGCACCTGAAGCTATCCTACATGCTGTGGGAGGTAAGTTCATAGGATTCAAAGTTCCAGGATAAGTGAAATTGCATTAATTTGAGGTTAGTTATGCTTTCCATTGAAAGAAAAATGACAATACATGTGTCAATAATTGTTACATAATTAAAAAAGCCAAATCCCCAAATTTGGGGTATACTCATTTTAATATTTTCAAAACAAATGGCCCTTTTTTTTTTCTGTTGGCTACTATCTCACAGTAAAATCTACTGTCCTACTAACTGAGTATAGTAGTGTATTATTAGTAACATGTTATGTAATATGTGGACATTGAATTCTTTAAACCAAGAAAAATAGGTCAAATCATGCTGTTGTTCTCTGGATGTACAAACTCCAAAATTTAGTCATTCCTGTAATTCAGTAGAATTAGTGGTCTCTCAACCAACATGAGACACTTCACTTATCTAGGGGCTGAAGGGGTTGAAAAGTTATGAAAAGACTCACTACTGAGGATTTGAAGTAGTATTATTTTTTTTTAATTCTTCTTTTCACATTAATAGGCCTTTTACCACCATATGCTAAAATTATGGGGTTTGATTCCTAAATTCTGTCAAGCAAGGGTAACAGGCTTCATAATGACACTATTGAACTCCTCTGCAGCCTGTAGTGTTCATAACTGTGGGATAATTTTAAACAGGGTTAGCTCAAGCACAAAGCAACCCAACCAATCTGGGGCAGCACAATGCTGTCTTTAGCCTCTTTGGTAGGTAGGAATCTCCTGGTTAAATTAGCTTGAATAAATATCTGTGTTGCTCTTGCTAAGTGATTTCTAAAATCTCATTTAAAACCAGATGGAGCATTTTGACATTATGTTAGAGTTTGTGGTATAGAGTTACCCTGGTTTTTACTTGAACTGAGGATTTTTATTTGCTGCTTGTCAATGGCAAATGTAAAAGCTACTCAGGAAGCATTTTAAGTAATCCATGAGAGAGAGATGTTTTCCTTTTTCTGAGACACAAAGAATTTAAGTATTGTTGAAAAAAAACCCATAAACCCACTAGCTATTTGATTTCAGTCAATACAAAACCTGTTGTACTTAAACTGGAAGCAAAGATACTTCACATCTGAAGACAGGCATGTGTACCACAAAGACTGCTTTTTAGTTATTTCACTTGAACTAATAGATTCCAACTACTTTTTACTGGAATTTTTTTTTTCTTTCTCTCTCTTTTTTTTTTTTTTTCAGGCAAGATAACTGATATCCGTGGAAATTCATTTCAGTATAACAAGGAGGTGAAACACATGAATTCAGCTGGGGTCCTTGCCACTTTGAGAAATTATGACTACTATGCCAGTCGTATTCCAAACACTGTGAAAGAATCTCTTGTGCCTTAAAGCTGGGAAGAATCTTCACTTGGCCTGGAAGGCTGAGAAAATGAGCTTGGAACAAAAAAAAAAGGAAGAAGATTACTGAGCTTGAAATTCTGTTTCATAGATTCTGAACTGAATTCTTTCAGTAAGGTGTTCAATAACTTCAAAATTATACAGAATCTCTATCTGTTGGATCAGATTGTTAGCTGTGTTGAGCAGACAACATCAAAAGAGTCATGTTTCTTCAGTAGTTGTTTTCTATATTCTTTGGGAGATTTTCTTCCTCATGACTGAGTGTAATATACTGCTAATCATAACACTGCAGAGAAAAAAATCATCTCCATATTCTGGGCACAAAATCACGTTAAGTCATGTACCTGACCTTGCTCAATGGTTTTTGTTGTCAAAAAGGGTTATTGTGTTAAATACAAATGGACTAAGCATTTGCCTGCATGGATGAGCCCATTTGTTATAAAGTTGCCAGTTTTGATTCTTAAAGGGGCATCTGAATTTTTTTTGGTCTGCACTGAGTTTTGGGATGGCCAAGACTGCTATTTGTTGGGTTGTCTGAGTTTTTCAGGAGGTAGGACACAATGCAGCTGGGCCTAGAAATCTCAAATAAGGGTTCCTGGATCACTGGATTCATTGAGGATCAGTGAAGTGTACACACAGCAAAGCTCAGGCCAGCTCAGTTGGGAACCCAAGGAAGCATGACAGGGGCAGGAGTTCCTAGCACCTCTGTGATGATTTCAAATGCCTTTGTCAGGGTTTATGCTACTGCAGTCTTGGAGCACTTTAGGTATCCAAAGTCAAGGTCACTTTGGCACATTTGGGAATAACAGAAATGCCAGAACTTGAAATTTTCCATGTCCAAATTCTGAGATAAACCAGGTGCCTTTCCAACAGCCCCAGAGTTGAAAAAGTTGACAGTACCACTTCCCTGTTCTGTGGAACACAGAGGAGGGGAGAGAACAGGGCCAAGATCACCTAAAATTAACTTTGAAATTGGAGAGCCTGTTTCAGTCAGCTTTCCCATAGGTGTGGCTGTTAGGAAAGCAGGATTCAACTGCCCAGTCCACTTGAACACAAAAGGGAACCAGTAGTAAATTAATATGACTAACTACAATTGGAAACTTCGACAAACTCTTTTGAAGTCTCTTCAAGCTGAATTTAGGATTTTGGGATTACATTCTTGAACCAGTGAGGCAGCTGTGCCCCTTCTTTTTTCCAGATGTAGTGACTGAAGCCCCTTACTCTCAAATGAAGGAGTCCTAGGGCCTCCTCTTCCCTAGCAATGTGACACATAGTGAGGAATACCATGGAGAGGTGCCAGTTTCAACAGACAACACAGAGATTTGCTTTTTTTTCTGTTCTCCTTGTGGAGAAAAGAGTGGCATGTGTCAGGTTCTCAGGCAGTGTGTCTGAACACAGCTGCTTGTTTACATAAAGACTGAATCCCTAAGCTCTCCCATGTGATTTTTTTTTCCCTTACCCTCTGCTGGCACCATGAATGCCAAAGTAGCCTGCAAGATGCACTGCACCCTTTCTCATTTCCTCTCTGCCCACAAGATTAGGTCTTCTAAATAACTACACTGTTCATCCACACAAACTATCTTTAAATGAATGCCTCAAGGTACTAAAAGTTGTTTTCCATACAGAAGAAAGTTTTGAAATTCAGTTTTCCACAGTGTGTTCAAGTTACTTCTTTCTCCTGTTGTCACACAAGATATTCAACAACACCACTTAGAGTCCTTAGATTAGATCCTTTCCTCCAATATGACTTCACTGGCTTAAAGCCAACTCCATTTCCAACAAGTAGGAACATCTTGCCACCAAAAGATACGAACAAGGCAACTCTTGCTAAAGTGTTCCTGTCTCTCCATGTGCACGTGGAACAGAATCTAAGGAATCTTTTCCTTACTGAGGTCATCCTAGCCTAACATTTACAGATAAAGTAGCAAGATTAGCATTTACCTCATTCTAGCATGACACTGGATTAGAGCTGCATATATAGGAATAATGCATGCTTTAATCCCTTGATCTAAAGCCTACCTTTCTCCTCTTCCTCAATTGCATAACTGCTAAGAGCATACAAGGCAGATTCAGCCTGCTTTAATTAGAACCTTCTTCATATTTTGGCCCATTATAAGTTTAGTCATTCCACATACTGATTGTGACTGAAGTTTGAACCACATAGCAAGTACAATGATTTCACTGCTTGTTATACACAATTTTTACTTTTATTTTATAGAGGATTCTTTGAGTTGCATGCTGTAGCATTCCCATCAAAATCTGCATGTGAATTTGCAAAACATGTTAAGATAAAATGTAGAATAACTCGGGCAACACAAAGGCCTGCCTTAATCGTTCTTTCCCTGCAATCATTAAAATATAAAGGACAGAATCCACTGATAGTAATCTTCACCTATTGCCTGTATAACCTTATTTTCATCTGAAACTTGCAAGAGGTTTGAAAATCTCTTTAGCATAAGCCTTTTTCTAATTCTGTAATTTCTGTCTGCTCATTCGGTTACCTGATGGGAGTAGAACACACAGCATGTAGCACCCTCTGCATGGTGTGTAAAGATACTTATGTATGGAAACACGTGGAAATACTTTCCATGCTTACAGAAACTGTAGAACAGCTAACACAGGAGAAGGGTAAGGAAAGTTGGAATTAAATCCAGCAGCAGGAATCAAGCATAAAAAACCAGCACGTAATGGGCAGTCATGCTCTGGCTATACCACTACCTCCACTGCACAAAAAGCACTGGTTCACCAATCAAGCATTTGATAATGTCTCTCTTAGCACATTAGGTGCTACAGTAACATCTATAAATTAGATGGGGGGAAAAAAAAAAATCACGGTGACACTGCATTGTCCTTGCAACAAAGTGAATTTGAGCCAGTCTCCCGTGAAAACTCGGTGACGCAGCATTTTGTAATTCATTCCAAGGCTCCAGAAGGTGGCTGGGCATTGGGACAGGCTCTCCAGAGAAGTGGTCACAGTGCCAAGCCTGCCAGAGTTCAAAAGCGTTTGGACCACATTGTGTGGGGCCAGGAGCTGAACTCAGTGATCCTTGCGGGTCCCTTCCCACTCGGGATATTCTAGGACTCATTTGACCCGCTGCACAATTCGCACGTTTGTCAGGAGTTTAACAAGTGACATCCCCCAAAGACAGAGGAGTGAAA
>VZRH01007991.1:1366-88239 GCA_013397555.1 Urocynchramus pylzowi | reverse complement strand
GGCGGGCATGGCGGCGCTGAGCCTCACCGTGGACGCGGGCAGTCCCCCGCTCGGTAAGTGCGGGCCGGGCCTCGCCCCGATCCGCTCTGCCCCGGGGGTCCGGCGGGGCTCTGTGCCCTCCCCGCCTCCCTCGCTCCCTCCCGCCCGTGTTGCATCATGCGGCGCCGGCCGTGCCCGCGTGCGGGCCGGGCCNCCATCCCTCCCGTCCTTCCCATCCCTCCCGTCCTTCCCATTCCTCCCGTCCTTCCCTTCCCTGCCGCCCTTCCCGGGGCCGAGTGCCCGCTGCGGGTCCCTGTGGGCAGCCGCTCGGGCCGTGGCGGGGCGGCCGGCGCTGGGCATAAGTCGGGCTGCAGGAACTCGGGCACGGGTGCAGCCCCGGGTGACTTGACACGTTGGGGCTGAGTGTTGAAGGCAGCCCTAGTTCACAGCGCCTGCTCGAGAGCTCTGCTGCTGGGCTGCTGTCTTTCATTTTCAGTTCCAGTCTGCTGCTAAAATTCCCCTCTGGGGGGCTGGCTCGAAGTTCTCAGTTGCTCACTGCCCTTCGATGTTATTTTGCCTTTAAAAATGTGAGAACCTCCTTCATTTTGCTTCCACCCATATGGACACGATCTTTTGTGTGTGTTCCATAAAATTTCTCCATTTCATGATAGCTGTTCAAAATAAATTTTCTTCATATTCTTCATCGTAGTTTATTGATTTCTTTTTCTTGCTGTTATTCCCAAATGCATTTCAGAGTTGAATACAACTTGCATGACTACTGATTCAAGCTATAAAAACATACAAGTTTTAAATAAATTTTCTCCTCAGACTTGTTTATACTGATTTGCCAGAAAAGAAAATGATGCAATATGAATTATGATTAATGTCAAGTTTAGGGGCTTTGGAGTCTTATTTTGTTTGACAGCTGGTGTGTGGCACTGGAGGTTTATTTCAGGAGATTGCATGATTGTGTCAGAAATTTTACATATTACAGATGAAACATTTATATCAAGGAGACAAGCACACTCATCTTACTCATTGCTACTCATACTCCTCATCGTGTCTGCTGTGCAAGAAAAGTGTACTAGTTTGTAATGTCATCAGTATTAATTACATAGCTTGGTGCACATAATACTTGTCATTTTCAAAGCATTTCCGTGCATGTTATTAAAATACTTACATGTCTTACTAATGTATTGCATAAGGGATGTCACCCTGAATTTCACAGGTGGATAGCTGAGGGATGAGAAGAACCTTGACTTACTCTTAATGCCACAAGAAGGGTTTTTAGCTGAGCAGAGGTGAGAGCTAGGGAATTCCTAGCTCCAGTGGTTTGTATTTAGGCCAATGTATTAATAGCTTATAGTATCATCTGCCTTGGTAGCTGGAGCGTTGTTCTAGGGAAGGTAAAGTGCACAGCATGCTGTGGAGGCTGTAACAGGTTAGGTGCCTTTCCAGACCTAGAGTACAGTCCTTGTTTTGCCTATGCAAAAGCTTGCTGCCTTTGTACGTGCTTCTGAGCAAAGTTAAAGAACACAAGCTCCTCTGCTTATGCTCAGCAGGCTGAGTCTGGAGCAGAGCCAGTGCAGAAATGCAGCCAAGTGAGCTCGGTGCTTTGTTTGAGCTGCTGTGTTGTGCTGTAGAGCCCGGAGATCAGAGCAGGTTTGCATCCAGCCTCTTGGAATGTGGGCAGAGCTGTCTTCCAGTCAATGGTATAGCCTAAAAAGTTCAGAAGTTCTTTTCTTTCTGGAGACCACTTTTTAGTGTCACTGGTGAACTTCTTTGAAAACGCAGTGTGAGCTTCCTGTGCTTTTACATGGATAAAGTTTCTTGGTTTTGGACGGCTAATCTTTTCATAAACTTTAAATCAGGTTAAAAATAGTCTCATCCTTGTTCAGAAAGTGCTGGTATATTCAGTAATTGATCTCCTCTGATGCATGTGTCAGGGCTGGGATGGAGTACATTAGTAATACTGTTCAATAATTAAGAGCTTTTTGATTACATTCTCCTCATATACTGGGGGACAGGACTAATTTTACCATACCCTTAGGAAGCAAAAATGTATTGCAGCTGACACTTGCTGAGCTCACTGCAGATCCCTGTGTGCTGGACATTATCAATTTGAAGCTGTAAGGATTGCCAAGAAGAAGCCTCTTGCATATGAGACTGAACATTGATTTTTGTTGTTTCCCTGGGCATTCTCACTTGAAGGAGTCAGTTCAGTCACCTGGTCCTAGTGGGTAGGAGATGTGAATGGTTGGTTGTAACTATGGAAGGTATCTCTCCTGGAAGGAAGTTCAGTATCTTTTTCTCTTGTTTTTTCAAGGAGCTCTGCTGACAGTGGAGCATGTGAAGAATGATGTTGAAATTTCAGTGCAAGAAGGCAAAGAAACCATCCTCTCTGTGTCCGAGTAAGTGACTTTGCATCTCTCCTTCTACCTTTGGGTCAGCAGTTTTAAAAATCACATGGTTGTAGCATTGACAGTAACCTTTTGAGGTGGGAGGAAAAGAAAAAAAACACAGTTTTATTCATCACTGCATTACTGATGTCTCTAGCACAGGCGAAACATTTACAGTATATTCTGAACTAGATCTTTATGGAAAAAACTTTTTATTTACAGGTACCTATGTATAATATTCATACTGTACCAGTCACTTCACTGTTTAGGACTTTTTGTGGTGCCATGGATTACCAATAACAAGGCTGTTTTATATTAGAGAGGTTTGATATATAAGATTTCTTGGACTTGTACGTGTGTGGTGGACTGAAATTTGAATGTTAAGATGACATTATTTTAGGCTCCCTCCTGTGTGTGTATAAGCAAAGGCATGATGTTATGTCAGGAGAGTGCTAATTAACTGTGCAGTGCTATCCAGAGTATCCATCTGCACACTGTAGAAAGAATTGGAAATTTTTGTAGTAATCTATTGTCTGTCCTTCTAAAAATACTCTGCCATTGGAATGGATAACTTCAAGTTTGGGGCATGAAGATGGTTTTTCCAATCTGAATAAGATCAAATGCCTATGAGAAATGCAGGAGTAACACTGTTAGTTTTGGGAAGCTACATTGTAATCTTCAATTCCATGTGAGTTAAGACATCTGGATATATCAAGAAGAGAGGTCCTGCTGTCTGACATATCAGTGGAAACTCTGGCATTCAGTATCTGCAGTAAGGAGCATATTTGTACACATGAGCATTGCAGTTGTAACTTAAAGAATGGTAACACCATGATGAATTTGGAATTACTGATTATAACTGCAGTTTTTGAACATTGATTGTTTTTTTGAAGATTAGGGGGAATCTATTGTTCACAGACTTGCTGACAAACTCTCATTTTGTGAGCTAATTCAGCAGAAGATGCTGTTAGAGCCACCAATGCATCATAAACTGGAATGCCTGCTTGTCTGTAGAATGGCTATAGAAGCAATGTATTTCATCTTGTATTGCAGTTACTGACTTGCTCCTCATAAATTAACACTAACTGAGCATTTCCATGTCCTCTAACCTTAGGTAAAAAGCTTGTCACTAGGTACATATATTTGCAGAAAATCAAAGCACAGGAAGATTCACAGCCATCAGTCATAGTTGTTTTACTGGTTGCAAATATTGTTTTCTATTTAAAATGTTAGACCTGAACTCAGATAGGGGTTCTTGCATAATCTGATATTGCATGTTGTCTTTTGCTGTGTCTGATGATGGCACTGAATTTGTGGTTTTGAATTAAAGCAAGAGAAATATGACAGGTTGTATTGGGATTTAATTGGTACAGTTTTAATAGTCTTCAGTGTGTGTTTTGCACATGTGGGATACAGCTTACGTAACAGAAAGTTAATTGGATATTTTTTACTTGCAGGAGAAAGTTTTCCTCTTATGTAGCCTTAGTTAGGTTTAGATTTTGTTTTACTTTGACAGTTTAGGCAGTGTATGGATGTATATATTAACATATATGCATATATATATATATATATGTATATATATATTTATGCATATATGTGCTCCTGTGACACTTGGAAATTATCTTGAAACATTTAAAATGTATATAGTTGGCTTTGAAATAATATTTATTTCATTAAATAATTTAGTGTTACCATGCCTTCTTCCCACATTGCAAAACCACTCATTTTGGCTGTAATGGAACTTGTCAGAAATGTAAAGCAAACACTCTTTTCTGCACTTTGGCCCCGGGTAGATAATGTCTAGAATCATGGGCCCATCAGATGGAAATTTTTGTGTGTTAGTGTCCTCTCATCCCTGGCATTGGCTTATGTTCAAGAAGTTATTCCAGACCTCAGTATTGCATTAATTTTCCCTTGCTTGGTTGTACAATAATTTAAAAAATTGATTCTCTACGTTAAAGTCTGTTAAAACTATATCTGCAATGTGAGAGGCATCAGCTGAACTCATATCTCAACTAAGGCTTTTGCTAAATGGATTTCATGGCATCAGTTCTGCTGAAGCATCTTGTGTTGGCATGATGTGGAAATCACTTGGGATGTTTCAGATTTTGATTTTTTTTTTTGGGAATCCATTAGTTCTAATGACTTCACTTGAACAAGAAAGAACATTTTATTTGTGATTCTTCTAGGTTTGAAGCTCAGTTAAAATCTGGTGACAAAATTTTCACCTAACTAGCTGAAACTTCGCTGTCAGCCAGGTACCCAAAAGGTTTATCATTCATTTGAGATGATGAATTTTATTTTAGAGGTTATTTTTGAAGACTTAGCTTCAAAACTTCATGTAGTAATAGCTCCTAAGCAAACTACTCTGCTAAGTGCTGATGGTTTTATGGAGAGTTTTGGTGTAGCTGTGTCTTGTCAAAACAAGCTGCAGTACAGCTTTTGTGTGGTGAGCACATGCACATTTCAGAGTAGTTATTCCTCCTAGGCAGATCAAGCAAAAGCTTTTAACAAATCAATTCAACATTGATTTATTATGGTTGGAAATAATTTGTGTTTTGGGGTTTTTTTGTATTATGTGTTTGCTTTTATTTTTTGGTCCCTTTTTGCCATCTTGTCTTCTTGAACATTTGCCCTGGTGTTTAATTATGTGGCATTTCATGTCACTCTCAATAGCCACTCTCTGCCTGTAACATTGCATTGTCCCTGTTCATTCTTCCTTACTTAGCCCTGGAATTAGCAAGCTATGGCTGCAAAGAGCCTTTTATAACTTTTCCAGAGAGGTCAGTTAGTGATGTTTGAGTGGGAGTATTTTGTTTTTCCTGAACAAAATAACAACTATTAAAGCATAAGTAAGATTTTACCCAGAGTAGCATTTTCCAATTTCATACATGTATTCAGTTTTGCTTGAGTAATCAAGGGGTATTTGTTTTGGTATGAACTAGTGAAAACAATAAAAGTGCATTTCACAGACTTTTCAAGTGAAAATGTATTGGAAATGTTTGTTTTTCTCAGTTTAAAAAAGCTTCCTTAAAATCTGATAGTGGGAAATTAGAATAGGACACACTTTCAATTACATGGTAGGGTGTAATTTAAAGATCCTACTGTGACTTTTGGTTTTAGTTATATTTTATGGATCTTCTATATATATACTGGATCCTAGATGCTTGGAAAGCAAGCAAAATTAAAAACAAGCAAACCAAAAAACCCCTCCCAATGAACTATATTCCTTAGGTTTTACTGCAGTTAACCTAATGAGACTGGCTGGTCCATTTGTACTAAAAATGGGACACATTCTAATTGTTAATATATCGAGTGCATTCTGTATAATTTTCAGAACTTTTGTTGATTTTTGCAAGGCTTGAGGGCTATCAGAATTCTTTTAATTTTATAAAAGACACAGTAGGTAAAAAAGGAAATAGAGAACAATGACAGAACAGAAGTGGAACCTTGGTTGGATAAGTTGAAGTATAGCATTCAGTCCATTAAATTGAATGAATGTTCAGAAGAACACTTACAGGGGCTCCTTTTGTTGATATCAATGCTTGATTTAGAAGCAGTTGGAGCTCTGTTTTTGCAATCTGCATCTACATGGGACTGTAGAGTAGAGATGAGTATTATCTGGAGACTGATGCTTCTGGTGCATCTTTCTTCCAAAACTCTTTAGTAAATATTAATTTATCTTAGATGAACTGGAAGCTAGATTTTTGACAGTGTACAGCTTTTTTTGATAGTGTATATAATGTAGAAAAGGAACATGAAAACAAAGAAGTACTCCCTTTGGAGAGCCTTTCTTCTGCAGGTCTGTTGAGAACTTTCATAAGCGGAATGGGGACAACAAATTCAAATTAGTCTGTTACCTGGAGAAGACTGGGTAAAAAAACAAATACAGGCAGGCAACTTTGTTCACCAGGGGATGGTTTCTGTGAAGTGTGAATTGAGTAAAGTGAGTAACAAATGAACAGGGATTTTTTCCCCTGATGCTAGCCCTTAAAACCGTGAGGAAGACCTCGCAATTCTTCTGTTTATTCACTAGGAATCCTCTTCAAAGTGATCCTTCTTTTATGAAAAGAAAACAAATACTGATTAGCTCCTTATAATCTGGAAAATCTGTAGCTCAAGTTATACTTACGAATTCTGTCAGATGTGGAGAGAGTTTTAGTATTTCAAAGAATAATCAGAGTCTTATTCTTATTTTAGCTTAAACAAAATTCTTTCTTGCTTAGAAGCTTATTATTCCATCTGGTGATAGAAAAGCAAGGACTTATTTATTCTTGTGCTAGGTTTATTTTATTTTTGTTTTTCTACTCTGGTGGCCTGGTATCTGTTGGCTCTCCTGGAAGTTATTTTGTGTTTGCTTTGCACATGTTTCAACTATGTGTGTGCAATTAAAGTTGAACTGACTGGAGGTAGTAATTTACCTTTGCCTTGCCTCTCTCTGTTTTTAGGCAAGTTTCATTTACCGATGTGAATTCAATAGCTCGGTACCTGGCTCGAGTTGCTGCCTCTGCTGGCTTGTATGGCTCGAATCTGTTGGAACACACTGAGGTGAGAAGGAATCACAGAATCATAACAGGATTTGGGTTGGAAGAGACCTTAAAGACCATCTATTTCCAACCCCAAAGACCATCTATTTCCCATAGGGATACTTTGCACTAGACCAGGTTGCTCGAAGCCCCATCCACCTTGGCCTTGAATCATGCATTTGTCTCTTGTTTTTTTTTTTTTTTCCTTTCCCTTTTTCTCTTTTGGCCTGTTCTGAGTTTGGAAGGGTGTTTTGTGGTTGGGGATTTTTTTTTGACCTTGTGTCTGTTGTTCTGCATTTTATTGTTAGATTGAGGTTCCAGGTATGTGGGATGCTGAGGGGTTTGTTTTGCTAAGCTTCCTCCTTCGTATAAAAAAATATAAAGACTAAGAAATCTGAGCTTTGGAAGGGTTGCCCTTGCCCACCCCTGCAACAGCAGCTCTAAGCAGACAGCTCACTAATATAAAATAATTCAGATTGAAGGTAAAAAATGGGTTTTCCCTCCTCACTTTCCTCAGCTCTGTTGCCATCAGTTGCTATCTTGTAACACTTCAGTGTAACACCAAGGAACACTGTGTGGCATTGAAATCTTGAAGTAGTTTTTGCTGTGTATGATAGACAAAACCCGGACCCTGGTTTCTTCCTGGGTCTAGCTCAGAATAATCAATCATATGCTGAATTTTAAATTGATAACTGAAACTAGCAGACAAATTGAAATTTACTTCCTCTGAAATTCGGGGAGGGAGTGGAGGACTTGATTCAGGTCTTTTCTTCTTGAAGCCAGTGGTAATCACTCTTCAAGCACTCTTCAGCCCTCACAGCTGGTCTCAAGGGAAGTGTTGTCTTAGTACTTTGCCTGTGATGATTAAAAAGTTGTAAGTTATCTTGTGGCTATTTAAAATTTCTGTCCAAATCCCTTGTTTTTAAGTTAAGCCCAGACCTCAGCAAACACACTTTCAGGATTTCTGGTATTTCTGATACAATACTTCTTTTCACTTCTGCCTCTTTCCAAAATAATACTGTACTTGGGGAAGTACAGGGACAGCTGCATTTATGGTGCACATATTTTGGCATGCAACTGCAAATGACTGAACTGAATTCTGTGGTGGTTGTAATTACATCTGTGCCTGCCACGTTGGCTTGAATGCTGGAAGGATTCCCATTGCAGTTTGCAGAACACTTACACATGAAATAGGACCAGAGGAGTAGTAGAGACACTTAGTCTCTTGCAGGATTTAGGGATTTGTTTTATAGACGGGGCTACATTATTAACCAGCCTAATTCTTAATTTTTTTTTGTGCTTATGTACAAAGGCAGATGGGAAAGACTTTTTCAGGACAGGGGAGTAGGACTTGTGAAGGTCAGGGATTTGATTTCTTCAAATCTAATAGGAGATGAGGAAGAGAAAATAGGGACTGAGGGGAAAATGGTTTACTAACCAGCAGCAGCACCAGGAAGAAGAAATAGGTCACAAACATGATATGTAAATAGCTAAAGGACAGTGATGATTTTTATATACTCTTGTGATAAGTGAGTACCTAAGAACTAGTTATTATTTTACCAATGGGAATAAATTCAGTGAAGTTGATGTTTTCAGCAGTTTGAATTCATGCTGAAGGAAGAAATTAAATTTCATCATTTAGTATCATTCTTGGTGAATTTATCAGTATAATTTATTTTAAATATCCTTTCAACATATGTTATGATCTGATCTATTTAATTCTAATGTTCCTGTTAATGCTTTCTATTCAGCTGTTAGATTGATTGTATATTATTCAGTTATTTAACAAGCTTAATTCACATTCCTTTAGTAGCTCTAACTATCTTTTGTCCCTTCAAAAAAGATTGACCACTGGCTGGAGTTCAGTGCTACAAAGTTAGCCACTGCCAACCAGTTCCCTTCAGCCATCCAAGAACTCAACCACTGTCTGTCTCTACGGACCTACTTGGTGGGAAACTCTCTGAGTCTTGCAGATTTGTGTGTCTGGGCTGTACTAAAAGGTATTGGTTTATGTTCTCTGTTTCACTGGCTTGCATTATCAATGTATTGATACTCAATCAATATACAACAGGAATCCCCAATTTCTCTTTTTTGTGGATGCTAGTAGTGATTCCTAGCTGTATGACTCCTGTGACCTGTGCATCACTAGTGATGGCAATAATATAGCTTAGGAAATCCTGGATTTCTGGATTTCTTTTTTTTAAATTGTTGTTATGTTTGGAAATTTATGAGTTGTAATCCCTAGGTGGAATTTTTTTTAACTTCTTTTGTATTAATAATTGTAAGAAGATCTTTTATTACCTGTTGCCTCAATATGAAAGCGTGTAATGTAAATTATATGCATAGACCTTTTTATCTTAGCAGAGGAAATTTCTTCGGTGTTTACTTTGAATTATTAAAAGAAGTAAATGTTACTCTGCAAAATGCCCTTTAGAGGTTAAAGAAGCTTTGATGATCTGTTTTTATGAATTTGGTTTGTATTTTCTCCTAGCTCTGTATCTAAAGGTGACAGGTGACAATCTACCATTCAGTATAAACCAATTCCACTTGAAAGTAAAGGGCATAATTGAAATTAAAAGCTAGTAGCTTTTGGTATTTTTTTTAAAGTTGCTGCTCTTAAGAGCAATCTGAAGGGAGTATCCTTTTTTTTTCTCCTTTTCCCCATCAGAATCCCTCTAGTGAAGTTGTGTTCCTTGGAAATTAGGTTGTGGGAATACAGCCCTTCAGAAATAAAGAGGGGTATTGGCACATGTTTCACTTATGATAAAGCTTAGAAAACATCAAATGTAAACACAATAAAAGGATATCCTATATTTGTGTCTTGAAATAAAGTTACTATAATTTGGAGGTGGATGATACAAGGAATAATGTGTGTTGACTGTTCCCCCTCACCTTCTGCCTTGATGAATCCAAGAAGGAAAGCAGTATGTTCTGGGTTTGAAGGGAATTTGTTGATTTAATTCACTTTTGAATGGCTTGTATCCCCATAAGTAAATCTCTTCAGAAGAGAGAGTGAGTAGATTTTTAAAATCATCTTTTCTTAGCCTTAAAAAGCTGCTGTTGCTAAAAATAATATTATTTTTATAATTTGATAGTTTGAAAATGTCTTTGTTTTTTAACAGCTAATAGTAC
The DNA here is from genome assembly GCA_013397555.1 of Urocynchramus pylzowi. Lineage (NCBI taxonomy): Eukaryota > Metazoa > Chordata > Aves > Passeriformes > Fringillidae > Urocynchramus > Urocynchramus pylzowi. Next base: position 78,203 of record VZRH01007991.1, on the reverse strand, counting down.
GTGGCGAGAGCAGTTAGAGCAAAGCAGAGCTCCTGTGCACGCAAAGCGATGGTACAGCTTCCTTGAGGCACAACGTGCTTTCCAGTCAGTGGGAGCCAAGTGGGCTGCTGGGACACCAAAGGTTCAAATGGTAAGGTTTACTCAGATCCTCTGGAGAGAGTAGCTTTATTTCTGTGAATATGTTGCAAGAAGTTGTTTTTTTCTTAAAGTTAGAGAGTTAAAAACTGGAAGGAAGCAGGCGTGCAGTGAACTCAACTTTGGTAAACTCTTGTTTACAGCTAAAGCTGTCGCTTTCAAATTTAGAAAGGCATGAGTTGTCTAGTCCACTGTGTAGGTGGAATGGTGGAAATATGGCACCTCTTTTAATCAGCACTGCTCTTTAGATATATTGTTTGCTTTTTCTAAAGACAGTTTAAGATCCTGATAGACCTGCAAAGATTGCTCTCTTCAGTTGACTAAATTTGTTAATCATGTTCAGATTAAGAACACTAAGATGCAAAACCTTAACTAGCAATTGTTTTCTTCTGTGGAATAAACTAGACAACTTGGTGTGACTTTTCAGTCTTGGACAAGATTTGAAGACAAAATAACTTAAAACTCTAGAATTAATCTTTTTTTGGAGTGCCTTGAGTAATGCGAAGAGATGAATTTGGGGTTCAATATTGCACCTTGTAGGTTTGAAAGGAGACTTTGATACAGCAGTTATTATCTAGAGTTTTATATCTGATTTTACAGCTAATACAATCTGTAATTATATCCTCTTTTCAAGGCAACAGAAAAAGAAAAGAAAGCAGATGTTGGGAAGTTTGTTGAACTTCCTGGCGCAGAGATGGGAAAGGTCATTGTGAGGTTTCCTCCTGAAGCAAGTGGGTAAGAAACATGAATACTTTGTGAAGGTTCTATTTTAAAAGTGTTCTGGTGAGGATGTTAATCAGCTTATCAGACAAGGCTGTTAAACCAAATGAGTGTTTAAAGCTTTGTCTCCGCTAGAGCTGTTCACTTCTCTGTACTTCATTGTGCTGTTGCCTGAACTTGGAATAGGGAGTTTAGTTGTGAGGTGATGTTGTGCTGCTCAGCAGTGGGATGAGGAGAAGCAGGAGGATGGCATTTGTATGGATAATGGATGTGTGTGCCCTGCCAGGAGCTGTGGTGTGGACATGCAGTCCTTATGAATTGGGTCAAGAGACTCAGTGGTTCCCAAGGAAGCTTAGATTTGAGAAAGGAAAGATGTGTGGGACAGCCTTCCTTGGGAAAGCTTGACACCAGGTGTATAATGGAGGGCCAGGGGTCCAGACTGTGCAGTACCAAAGCTCAAACTCCTTAAAGACTGCACAGAGGAGATGTGTGGAGCCAGTATATAAACTCAATTTTCAGCCAGCTTTTCATTTTCTGTTTCTTTTTGGAGTTGCCTGATGGCCTAAAAAATTTCCACGATTGCATTTGTTCATTAAACTGGCTGTTCAACATCACATGATTTCTGTAGTTGTGTTTCTTACTCTATTAGTCCAATATAAACTGTTACTCAAATATTGTAAATTATGTGTTATGTACATGTATGTCTATAACATATTATTCTCAACTTACTTTAGTATTTTTTAGTGTCTTAGTCCTGGTGTTTTAAAACACTTCTTCAGGGACATGTTACTCTCTTATGTTTGTAAGAGATTTTAATTTTGTGGATTTGGGGATTTATATTTAGTTTAAAATGTCAATAGCTTTATAACTTATATTAAATATACACAGCAATCAGAAAATTCCACTCTTGTGAATGTGGTATTATATATATTAATTAATATTCAGATTATCTGGTAGCTGCTACTGGGTATCATCAGCAGTTGGTTTAAGTTAGTCTGTAAAAATGGAGATAATTGCAATCCAATCTTTATATCCATAATAACACTCTTAATTTACAGATTTAGTTATTTTTAACAGTTAACTGCTATATTTGTGGTAGGAGAAAGATAATCTGTTTTCATAAACGTGTAGTATTTCAGCAAATATCCTGGGTTTGCTGTTTGTTGCACTTAGGTATTGCTTTCCATTCTTTCTCCTTGCCTCACAAATAAAGAAGTGTAGCTGAAGTAGTTCTGGTGTATATATTTAAGTTTTAATTTCTTTTTTAGATATCTGCATATTGGTCATGCCAAAGCTGCCCTGCTAAATCAGCACTACCAAGTTAACTTTAAAGGAAAACTTATTATGAGATTTGATGACACAAATCCAGAAAAAGAGAAAGAAGACTTTGAAAAGGTATGGTAAGATAGCAGAGTGATTATAGGCTGTGAAAGAATGATAAGTGCATGCCTCTCTTTTCTTTCATGCTTATTCTTATGGCTTACCCTTCCTGGACAATGGAGCATTAAAAACACCACGTCTTACATGAAGAGGATAAAGATGTAAGAAAACTACCTTTCCTGAACATTACAGTGTACATTTTCACACTTGGCAGGTTATTCTTGAAGACGTTGCCATGCTGCACATCAAACCAGATCAATTTACATATACCTCAGATCACTTTGAAACAATAATGAAATATGCTGAGAAGCTTATTCAAGAAGGGAAGGCGTATGTGGATGATACTCCTGCAGAACAAATGAAAGCAGAGCGTGAGCAAAGAGTGGAATCTAAACACAGAAATAACTGTAAGATATTTTAGGCTTTGGTCTTGCTTTCTTACCTTTTTGATTTGGTATCAAAGCTTGATTTTTATTAACAAATACGAGTGAGATTACTGAATTGTGTATCTTCAAGGTCCTTATAAGGACTTGAAAGTGTTTAGTGCTTTGTTCTACAAGGCTGGATGGATTTAGTATACATTTAGACCAGGGCAGTAAACTTGTGTATGTATGAATTCATCACCATGCATTACCACTTAAAAAATTTAAAATGTAAAATGTGTGAAAATGAATTCCAGTGTCCAAAGAGCGGGGTGACACTGATTTTCTTAGTGCATTAATAAAACTTGACTGTTTCAGCTTCATAATACCTTAGAAAATGGTTTATTTTTGTTGTTCTTAGGTGTTAATAAGAATCTACAAATGTGGGAAGAAATGAAAAAGGGAACAGAATATGGACAAACTTGTTGTCTACGAGCAAAGATAGATATGAGTAGTAATAATGGATGTATGAGGGATCCAACTCTTTATCGTTGTAAAAACCAGCCTCACCCTCGGACAGGAAGTACCTACAAGTATGTCCACTTCTCTTTGTGTGGCCTGTAGCTTTTGCTCTTTTCAGGGCATTTACAATTCTTCAGTACATTTCTTTTAATACTTGGAACCTGCTAGTATTTTTCAACCAGAATATGTGATGAGTCTCTTGACTTTCCGAAACTTGTGCAAATTACTTTTAAAACCTGTGAGATGGCCATCATGGTCAACAGTGAATATTATTTCAGTTTTGGTCCTTATATACATTTGAAAGAAACATTAGCAGTGTAGGTTTGTTTCTTTAGGCTTGAATATTAACGCTGTGATCAGTTCATTTTTTAAAGGCTTTCTTCATCTTAAAAATATATTGCCCTCTGGATCTTTCTGTGGACAATTCGTTGTGTATGTGTTGTTTTAGTCTTGATCTGAAAGTTTTCAAGATCATAGCTTATAAATATTTGTAATACATGGATATAAACTCTGCTGAGTTTAAATGTTTAGGTGGGAGGAAAGTGTTTTGTTCTGCCCTGCTAATGAAAGATCTTTTTTGCCAGGGTTTATCCCACGTATGACTTTGCCTGCCCCATTGTTGATAGTATTGAAGGTGTCACACATGCACTGAGAACAACTGAATACCATGACAGAGATGAACAATTCTACTGGATTATTGAGGCTCTGGGCATAAGGAAACCATATATATGGGAGTATAGCAGGCTAAACCTCAACAACACTGTTCTCTCCAAGAGAAAGCTCACGTGGTTTGTCAACGAAGGCCTTGTGGATGGATGGTATGTTCCATGGCTGTAGGTCAGCACTGTTCCCTAAGATTCTTGTGACCGGCACATTCATTTTTGCTTTGGGATAGATTGAATGAATATTTAAACAATATCAAAGAATATAGATTTATTAAACTGGCTTGTGTATGTACAATGTATCTGTTTCCTACTCTACTGTAGCTGTGTACATACATATTCATGGCCTGTAATAAACATGAGGCAGCTTATTTTTGGACTCTGGCTCTTGCTGTGGGTGGCATTTATATGTTTTCCACTCTTGAGTCATTGGTTGTCATTGGAATGCTAGAAGAGAACCTGGGTTGAAGTGTTTCTGGTTCTGTCCATCTAGTCAAATCCATCCCATTTCTCTCCAACCTGCCCTCACCCTCCTTTCTGTTAATTTTTTTAGATTAATTTGATTTCTGCAGGCAGTGTTTGGTGGACTAGTTGTGTAGTTGTCAGCTGAGTTGGAAGCTTAGATTCCTAGTTTATGCATGGAGCCACTTGGCTAGAGCCAAATTTATCCTTTCCTGCCCCTGCCTGGTTGTTTTCCCTAGAGGTGTAGCTAATCTTATGATGGTCTTTACCTTTCTTTCCCTAAGCCTCCCTGTTAGGTCCTCAGCAAGGCGATTCATGTTCCCACCAAATTCAATTGCAGATCAGGCCTGTTACCTTGCAGATCAGGCCTTTTTATTTCTTCCATAAGAGAAAAAAAAAAATCATAGAATTCTATTGCTTATATAAAGAGGTAGCATTGTCACTTCTTTCCAGTTACATTTTCTGGGTGCCCTTGGAAGGGAAATAATGGATAAGGACATAACTTTTGCCTTGCTAGTTTTTGAGAGACCTAATCTTCACCATACATTTTGTATGGATAAGAGCTCAGTCTTCTCAGTTAGGTGTTCTCACCTAGCTGTGAATTCACTAAGTAAAATACACCAAGGCTGTGCCATTCATGTATGGAAGTATTAGTGAGGTTCTTGATCAATGCAGAATTGAGAAAATTTAGCATATGGCACTAATGGAACACCTTTTTCCACTAGGGATGACCCAAGATTTCCCACTGTGCGTGGTGTCCTGAGAAGAGGCATGACAGTTGAAGGGCTAAAACAGTTTATTGCTGCTCAGGTGGGTGTTTTCTTCTGATTCTTTGAATCTCCCTTGGTAAGTTTCATAAGTTTTTGTGAAGCTTCAATTAAAGTACTTGTCACTGGGAGGTTTCTGCTTTTGAAACTTTGCTACTTTGATGTGTATTGCTTCAACAATGGTAGCACCTGTGAGTAGGTGTTGGCAAAATGGACTTGCAGGTTTCTTATTTGAAAAGGGTTTATTTTGCAGGCTCAAAAACTGTTGTTGATGAAAACAAACCTTAGAGGGTTTTCAGTTCAAAGAACTTTGTTTTAAATTAGTCTGAGAGCTAGAATATTTATATTAATGTGGTGTTGGTTTGTTTTGTTTTTTTTTTTATCCAGGGCTCCTCTCGATCAGTTGTGAATATGGAGTGGGATAAAATCTGGTCCTTTAACAAAAAGGTATGTGCTTACTTGGATTTGATGCTACTCCTGATATCCTCTTTCTAGGATATGTAGAGAATCCAGCGTTCATTGGAGTGCTTATCACAACAAGTAGCAGTTGCAGTATGCTGCATCATTTGGCACACTCTCAGGAAAATGGAATGTCCCCCCCCTTCTGACCTGAAGAAGCTCTAATGCTATTGATTCTCCTGTACCAGTACTTACTTGCCTTCCTTAGTAGTATGGGAAAAGATAATGGTATTTGCTGTAAATCTGATCTGAAAACTGCATTTCATTTTTCTGCTTTCAAGCTGCGAGCTATCTGTAAGAAGGTATTACTTAATGCTTTTTACCTTAGCATATAGCTTACAGTGCTGTAAGCATACATAGCATAAGCTATCATTTTGCAGCTTCATAGCACAGTCACACTTGCTTGTATAACAGGAGCTCTACAAACCCACTGAAAATGCATTATTCCTAGTTTTCAAAGGCTGCCCACCTCTGGTTTGGCTGATTTGTCAACATAAACACAAATTTTCCCCGATTTGGTTCACGTTGGCCGCGTTTCCTTTCTGTGGCAAAAGGACGAACGCACTGCGTGCTCTGCCTGGGGAGATCAAGCCAGCACTGCTGGAGTTTCTGGCTGAATGGCAAATCAGGAATATTGCATCTTGACATGATGAGTTGCTTTTTGGCAGCAGATGCTTGGACACTATAATAAGGCGATTTGTTTTCATGAGGATTGCATATTTTGTGTGATTGTGGAAACACCTGTTATTTTGCATTGGGATTCCTGCTTGGTTTTGCTTAGATAGTACCCAGATCTGTTAATTTGAATAGTTTTTGCTTGTCTGGCATGTGTCTTGTATTTCTTCATGTATTTTGCATTTGATTTGCTACATACACGTAGGTTTATGAATTGGTTCTTTCTGTTGCTGCATAAATATATTTATGATTAACAACTGGTTTGAGGGGAAGAATCCACAATGGACTGTCAAGGCTCATTATTTTTTTAATTGACTTTTAAACTGAGTTTCTTAGACCTCTGACTCAGCTCCTTGTACAGCACCATATTTATTAGCCAATTTTATTTACATGTGTCTGTGCAGATTGAAAGCTATCTGCAATATGAGAAAAACCAGTTGGCTGCTTACAGGTAGTTCTGAACTCAAAGATTTTATCAGTGTGGCAACTCATAATTTATATGTGATCCTGTAGTTTTTAGCACCTGACAAGGAATTGTGAGTTTTAATGAATAAAATAAAGAGCCTGGTAATAACACTATAAAATCTGGTCATTTAATTATCAAAATTATGATATTAAATCATATAATACCCCTACATTTTGAGATACATGCACAAGTCCTTTTTCAAAGTGTATGTCTAACCTTTAGGTGTCTGACTTCCGTGACTACTAACTTATAAAAGTGTGTCTTCTTAAAAATATATCATCATATCACTTTATTATCTAATGTCAAGTAATCAGAAGCTAAATACTTTTCTCCAAAATATAGAAAAATATATAGATGTGTAGCTTTTCACTTGAGCAGGAATAAACCAAGGAGAGCAAAAATCACTTTGTATTAATAAAAGCAGGTGTTTTCCTTTGTGTCAGTTTCTATTTAACCTGGTAGATCTCTGATATTCCTTTTGGCCTTAGATGATTGCTTTACTTGAATTATTTATTTAAGTGCCTCTGAACAGTCTGACAAAACAGTATTTCAGGTATAAGAAATGCTGTGAAAAACTACAGCAGCTAAGTTTGATAATGGGCAATAAAAATACAGGAAGACATCCTAGTGGTACCTTTTTCTTGCCAAACTCATGTTGTAGAAATCCTAATGAAGTTGATGTCATGGTGTTGCCTTATTATAGTATCTAATGTGTCTGTAGTAAAATTGCAGACTTGATTGGTGCCTCCTCTACAGCCAGTTCTGTCACTGATTCTGCTGGAGTACTGGCCTGGAAAATGAGTATGAGATCAGGTCTTGTGCTGCTGGAAAAAGAACAAACTCCACTTAAAAGTTAAAGTGGTTCAGATGTAATAACCTATGTGCACAGTAAAACTGTATCAGAGTACATTTTTGTGTCTTCCCTATAATGCATTGGATCATAATTTTGGTTACTTCTGCTGTCAGTAGTAGCCAATCCAGTTTTTACTCAGAGTATTTAAGTAAAGATTGGAAATTGTAAAGTATTACCACTATTTTCTCACTACTCTGTAGCTTTGAATGAAAGTGACATTAAAGCAAACTTTGAAAAAATGCAGTAACACAAAGAATACCAGTTAATATTCCTCTTTTTTTTTGGTGTGGTTATTGTTTTGTAAAGCATCTTATTTCTCTGTCAGTGGCATATATTCATGATCCACCTCATTTGTTTTCTGTAGGTTATAGACCCAGTAGCACCTCGGTACACTGCTTTACTGAAAGATGCAGTGGTCCCAGTAAATATTCCTGAAGCTCAAGAGGAGATGAAAGAAGTGGCTAAACATCCAAAGGTTCTTGCTTTACTCTCTTAATATTCTTGTACTGCAGCTCAGTAAGGTTGGGAAGTATCTTGGCATGAAACAGTCAGGAAGGAGAGCCCTGCTTTTAGCTTACTCAGATAGCATGAGATCTATCCAAGGAATGCTTTTTTTTGCCTCAGAATTTTCAAAAACTGTGCAACTACTAAACATGTTCGTTCTTTTAAGAGGGAGCTCTTTTTGTAAATATATAGAGTGCATATAAAAGGTGAAAAGGCCTCTCTGGAAATTTTCAGGAGAGGTGAGTCATTACAAACCTGGAGTGCTGTTAAAACTGGTTTTCTTATTGTTTGATGCTAACTTTCACAGAGGTTAAATATTAAATTTTATTCAAGCTCTGTGGCTATAATACAGTAAACACTATTTATCCATTAACAGTGTGGTGGTTTCTAAGTGGCTTATAAAATCAGTTTTTATGTGGAGAGGTAACATATTAACCTGTTGATTCTGTCAATCTACAGATTTTTAATGTGACTTTTAAATTTGTATAGCAAATAGTTCTTATCAAAAGCTAAGAACTTGCTGATTTGATACTTTCAGTATCCAGTAAACAGAGTAATATCCCTTAAAAGGGGAGTGTGTTACTGATACAACTCTTTCTTGGTGCTACAAGTAACAAAGATACTTTCCTTTGAGTCTGATGTCTCAAATTGTGCTTAAATGTCACTGAAAGCATCCCTTAGTTATACTTATATACTTACACTGAGAAATGAGTGAATATTGCTGAGGCTTTGCTTCGTTTCTTTGTTTTGGTTTTGTTGCTCTGAGTGGTCCTGTAGCCATTTCTTGTAACTGAGAGGCAGACATTGGGTTTCCCCTCTTTCCCATGGCTGATAACAAGGAAACAGGTTTTGAGCAGATGCAAGTGAGAGTTGTGACTCTTCAAGGCTCAAACTGTGAAGTTTGGTCAGATACAAGCCAGCATATTAAAACATTGATAGTACCAGTAAATGCTGCCTCCAATATGTAATGATATAAATACTGACCAGAAGAAACAAACTGAAAACTCCTGACCAGCTGAAAAAGTTTGAACTCACAGTTGTTGGCCTTTTTAGAAAAGAGAAGTTAATCTCAATCGTTGAGATACTTTAAAGCTGAGTATTTTATAAGTGATGTAGTTCTGGTTTCTGTCTTTACAAATCTGTGCAGCTGAAAGGAGCTCCATATATATATTTCCATAATAACTTTATAAAAAAGCAAGTGAGAGTTTTGAAATGAGTTTTAAAAGGAATTTGCATAGCAAAATGGAAACTTGAGAAAAACTTTGGGTTTACCTGTGAGATCTTAAAGATGTATGGGCCTTAAGGAAATGGAATATGCTGTCTCAGGGGATTTTTTGAGTGCACTGTCAGGGGAATGTGGGCAACACCTGTGAACAAGAAACTGGAGAGAGCTGTGAAAAAACATTGTAGCTTTGCATTACTGTTATTGTCCATCTTCTGTCTTCATCTGTTGTCTTTGGCATGTAAACCATTATTCCCAGAATGCTGATGTTGGGTTGAAGCCTGTGTGGTACAGCTCCAGAGTCCTCATCGAGGGCGCAGATGCAGAGACCCTGGCGGAGGGAGAGGTGGTTACGTTCATAAATTGGGGCAATGTCATCATCACCAAATTAAACAGGTAACCTGTTCAGTGGCAGATGAAATTATTTTTGTTTTTCAGCTTTTTGTTGCCTTTTCTTTTAACAGGAAGCTTGTAACAGTAAAGAATTAATGGTTGGCCATATATGTCCCTTCTATGATTCTGTGTTTATAAATTGACTTTGAAATACGCCACGAAACTGCATGTTAGCATAGGGTGTATATTTCTGTTGCTTCAAGTTGGGAATCATTAGTCAGTCCTGATCCTGCATGTCCCTCTCATCCAGTGCTCTCCATGACTCTGTGGTAATATTGCCACTGTAAAACAGCTTTTTCAGACAGAAAAAAATCCCCTGGAATTTTAACAACTTTCACCCTGTAACAAATACTGCTTTTGCATACTGAGAAACTAAACCTGTCAGAGTTTCAGTTGCACAGCTGTTGAGGTGGGGAAGGAGACCATTTAATGTCATCATGGTGTCTTTGAAGTGATTGTGTTGTGACAGTGCCAGAATGGGGTGAGCTCTGATAGAGAACATAAATATGCAAGGATCTTTTCCTCCATGCTTTTTAGTCTATATTGATATTTAAGACAACAGAATTAATGGAGAGCTTAAATGGCAGTGAATGCACTCTTTCATTTTCTTTAAGTCACACTTCAAAAATGAACTCTGAGCACTTGTTTTAGCAGTATTGAATCAGAACTGATCATTTAGACTGTACCATTATAATTTCTGTGTTTCTGTAGAAATTCAAGTGGAAAAATTCTGTCCATCAATGCCAAATTGAACTTAGATAATAAGGACTTCAAAAAAACTACTAAGATCACTTGGTTAGCAGAAACTCCACGTGCACCCCTCATCCCAACTGTCTGTGTTAATTATGAGCATCTGATCACTAAGCCAGTTCTAGGTAAAGATGAAGACTTCAAGCAATATATCAACCGAAATAGCAAGGTGAGTTATATTTTTGTCCCCTTTAATTCCACAAAACTTCATGTTGTTTGGTTTCTTGTTTTGTTTTTTTTTTTTTTAATTCACTGTTTCTAGTTGTGGTTTTTAAAATATAATTGGTTTTTTGTTAAACAGATAAATTGTGCTGGTGTGTCTAGTTTCTGTGTTTCCATGTAACCTGTCATAATCTCAAAATTAAAATATGACTCTTGTTTATTCTCAGTTGTTACCAGGCTTTTACACGTCTGAGACCCAATAGTTTGAGTTTTTGTCTTGATACATTCTTATGATGTGGTATCTTCTTGCTAGTACTTGTTCTGCTGCTGCTGGAATTAAGTAACATTTTGACACTTTGAAAAGGAGGAAATCACCACTATCCTTCTACAACTCTCTTTGTTACTGTTCCTTTGCTCTGTTAGACATGGACTGATTTCTTTTAACGCTTACAGCAAGAAGAACTGATGCTAGGTGATCCGTGCCTTAAGGAGTTAAAAAAAGGAGACATCATACAGCTTCAGAGGAGAGGATTCTTTATTTGTGATCAGCCCTATGAGCCAGTGAGGTAAGTTACCTGAGAATGGCCTAAACAGACTTCACAGAATTTGCTTTAGCTTGCTGTGGTTTAGTGTTTTCACACACCCACATTGGCAAGAGTAATGTCATCTGCAAATATTTTCCCCATTATCATGATCTTTGTGAGGAATATCTCGGTGGACTGGCATGGCTTTTATTTTTTATTACATTCCTGCCTCTTCAAACTGTCTTAAGCCAAGTATGGTGCATTTGAGGTGCACTCCAGCTAATCTGCACTTGGTAATGAGGTCATGGTTTCATTGTGACTTGGAGTATAGAAATTAAATAGCAGTGCTACAGAATAAAACGGGCATTTTTCCAATTAGAGTGTGCACATACCACTTAATTGTAGTACCTTTTTAGCAAGCTATCAAAACATCAACATGCAATTATAGCATAAACGTATAAATATTGTAAAAAAAGGAAAAGTTGCATGTAAGAGGAATCATTGCAGATGCCCAATTATGTAAATGTAGGTAATTACAGCTGTGTACAAAGGTAAACCTGCAGTTGTGTGAAAGCTTTTTTAAAAAGAATAGCTCATTTGTTTCAATACATGTTTGATATTTATTTTTTATTTCCTTTACTGTTATGTTTTCTATAAATCTTTTTATAGTCCTTACAGCTGTAAAGATGCCCCATGCATTTTGATTTACATCCCTGATGGACACACTAAAGAAATGCCAACATCCGGGTCAAAAGAGAAGACCAAAGCTGAAACTGCAAAAAAAGAGGTAAACTGATGATTTAGGAAAGTTCCATAAAATGTATTATTATAAATCTATTTCTGTACAAGACTACATGCTGAATACTTGGCTTTTTTTTTTTTTTTTAAGGCTATCTCAGCTGTAAAAGGAAAATCTGCTCCAGTTGTTGGTCAAGCCTCTGCTCCAGCCTGTACTGAATCATCTGAAGGTCACTTGATCATCTACAACAAGGTGGCTGCACAGGGTGATGTAGTTCGTGACTTGAAGGCTAAGAAGGCAGCAAAGGAAGATATTGATAAAGCTGTGAAACAACTGCTGGCCTTGAAAGCAGAATACAAAGAGAAGACAGGCCAGGAGTATAAGCCAGGAAATCCTCCAGTATCTGGAACTGGACAGTCATCAAAGCTTGAGACCTCTGGTACCTTGGACAGTAAAGCTCTGTATGATAAAGTAGCAGAACAAGGAGAAGTGGTCCGAAAACTGAAAGCTGAGAAAGCATCTAAGGTGATGATTAAAATAATCCTGTGGTTTTTTTTCTGGGTTTGCCTAGCCCACTGTTCTCTCTTTGTGGAGGTGAATGGGTGCTTATGGATCCAGGGTTTTTATAGTGGTTGTCATTTGGACTGGGCTCTGTTCTGTCAAGACTTGTGTTTTCCAGTACTTACTTCTTCAGTTAGATTTGCATGACCAAGTTTGTATTGGTGAATTCCCATATTTCTTAGGCTGGTGCTCTGAAACATGGACAGAATTTACCCAACAGCAAGAGTTTATTAAGTATTCAAATCAAGTCCTTGAGATTAAAATGCCTTGGCAATTTCTTCATTTGTTTAACTCAGTATGGTCAAATTACGTAACTTCACAGGATTGAATTGTTGCTGTTTAGACCTTAAAACAAAGCTTCAATACCAGAGAGGAAAGATCCAAATGCCACAGATGTTTTTGAGATATCTTCCTGTCTGTAACTGAACATAGCAAACATTGCTACCATTAGCTGTGTTGTTTCCTTTCTTTCTAATGCAGAGCAAGAAGAGAGGGAAAATAACATAGTTTGCCCAGTGGTTAAAAAATGTTGATAGTAGTAGTGTCTTGATGGCACCATAAAATCTAAATAAATGGGAAGATATAAATTATTTTATTTTTATAATTTTACTTACGACAGTTAGGGTTGTACATCCCTTAAGAGGAGTTACTTTGTTAAAATAGGAAATTAGTAGAGAAAACTTCTCTGAAAAACTCTACTAAGTACTTAGGAAAATGGAATAGGTGCACATAAACTGCAGATCTTTTTATGAAAGTGTTTATGGTACTCTTGAGAGTCTTATGTCTCTACATCTTTGTTCCTCCCTCTTTCTGCCCCCCTTCCTTTCTTCTTTCAGGATGAGATAGGTGCTGCTGTGGAAGTCCTTTTATCCCTAAAGGCAGAATATAAGCGACAGACAGGCCAGGAGTACAAGCCTGGAAGCCCACCTGTGGCCTTTGTCCCTCCTCAGTGTTCTCCTGTTCCCACTCCTCCATCCCCATGTCCAGTAGACAGCAAGGCTCTGTACAGCAAAGTAGCTCAACAAGGAGAAGTGGTCCGCAAGCTCAAATCGGAGAAAGCTTCCAAGGTGTTCTACCTGTGGATACTTCTGAGTGGAACAGTGCCTCCAGTTTAGGCTAAAACCCAATGGCAGGTTTTGTGAAATTTGAGGAGCAAAACATAATCTGGTTCTAGGAAGTGCTTTCCCAAATTCTCTTGAGCTGATGATGTATGGCTGGCTGCATGAGTTCTGTGTTAGTGCATGGAAAATAAATAAATTCTTTTTTTAGTCATACAAGATATGTGAAGCAGAGTATAGGCAGTAACTTGAAAGAAGGGCTGTAACTTGGAGCCAGAATGGCAGCAATACATTTGGGAATTACCTGATCATGACCAAATTATTTATTCAGAGTCTGTGTATTTGCTGCTATTGTCCAGTGTGCAGCTCATGGACTGCTATAACTGGAGGGGACTAAGCCACCTAGATGGGAGGCTTTTATGGCACAGAAATCAGCCCTTACCTACACTACCTGATTTGGTCCTTTGGTGTACAACTTGTAGGTATTCTGGCTAAAAAGTTTTACCACAGAACTTAGTAATAACAGCTTATACTCACAGGATAGCTCTAGAAGTTTTATTACAACAGCTGTGTTAGTGCCATTCTAGTAAAGCTTGTGTTATCTCAGCTATTGTGTTGCACCTCTGTTATTTCTACCCTTATCTGCAACTGCTCTTTTTTCTCTCTTGCTTCAGGAACAAATAGATGAGGCTGTGAAAATTCTTTTAAACCTAAAAGCAGAATATAAACAAAAGACAGGTCAAGAGTACAAGCCTGGAAATCCACCCTCAGCGCCTCCTTGTCTATCTTCCACTGCACTTCCATCTCCTGTCTGCTGCAGTAACTTGGCAAGCTGTAGCTTAGTGGATGGCAAGGCACTTTATGATACTGTGGCTGAGCAAGGGGAAGTGGTACGCAGACTCAAGGCAGAGAAAGCTTCCAAGGTACAATAGGCATCAGAGTGAGCAATTGCAATTGTAGTCACATTTGGCCACTGGGGGGAAATCTTTCACCAAGCACTGATCAAGCTCCCCTCTGTCCAGGTCATGCATGCTCTGATAATGCCAAACAGAACTGTTCTGGTGCTGGATACTTTCCTGACTCAGATATACCAAGTCAAACTTTACCTCTCATATCTAGGTGAATAGGCACGAGCATGGAAGATATCAACCTTGCAGAAGTGTTTAATATATTTTACTATCTCTTGCTGTATTTGGGACAAGTGACTGTTCAACTATTTAGTGTGCTGCAGCAATAGCAAGACCTTTCAAAACTAGACAGATTCAGTGATGGTTGTGGAAAAGAACACAAGACAAACCTGTAGCTTTTTAGGTGCTTCTGGTGGGGGGGGCAGGTGGGGCAGGAAGTTCTGCCTGGATTTCCACCTTGCAAAATCAGTTTTGGTGTTGGGTTGTTTTTTGGGGGCTTTTTTGTTGGTTGGTTAGGTTGGTTTTGTAGCCTGATAATCAATGCTTCTGGCCAGTTCTCTCTTTAATTCTCACCAGTAAATCTTGCTATTTGTCCTCCACACAGGATCAAATAGATGAAGCAGTAAAACTCCTCCTTTCTCTAAAAGCTGACTACAAGGAAAAGACTGGGCAGGAGTACAAGCCAGGACACCCACCAGCAGCTCAGGGGGCTTTGCCTCAGACATCAAACACAGTAGCCAGCGGTCCAGACACTCCTGAAGCTAAAGCCTTGTTTAGCAAAGTAGCTCTTCAAGGAGATGAAGTCAGGAAATTAAAAGCAGAAAAAGCAGACAAGGTAATAACATATACACTGTAGTGTGAAAATGTCATATATGTACTTAAATCTAAAAATGTCTTTGAAATTCAGTGTGATTATAGGAATTAAAAATGTACCTTTAAAATAGGCAGTATTTGAATTCTGAGATCTGAAACATTCTTTTAAAATTAGATATGCTGTCAGATATGGTCCTTTAAAATGTCAGCACATTAAAGTTAAGTACTGGCTTATGCAGATTTTTCTGCCAACAGTGTGTGAATGTCCATAATGCCATATAGATCTTTTTTTTTGGATAGAGCCATATTATTCCAGTGATTTCTCTATGAATTTCTTCTTTTTTTCTTTTCTTCCAGGAAAAGATAGATGTGGCTGTTAAAGAACTTCTTCAGTTGAAGGCCCAGTATAAGTCTGTTGCAGGAGTTGACTATAAACCAGTGTCTGCTAGTGGTGTAGATGACAAAGACAAAAAGAAGAAAGAGAAGGAGAACAAGTCTGAAAAGCAGAGTAAGCAACAGAAGCAAAATGATGGCCCCAAAAAAGAACCTTTGCAAGGACAGAGTGGTAATGAGCGCTCCTCAAATGGATCAGGAGAGGGCCAAGGCCCTAAGAAACAAACCAGGTAAAGGTGCAGTCTTTAATCTTACTGGATAGAACCATTAACTGCCTACCTCTATTCAGATTTAGAATTTGATATGTATCTCATTTCACTTGAAAGTGTGGACATTTGCAAAATAACTGGGTTGATTTTTATAATAAGGATTGAGCCAAAAGTAAATCACCAAAGTTTATTTAGTGTCAGTTGTACCTCAGCATCTTGTATTGTTACTGTCACTGAGAAGTTTTTGTGCTTCTGTAAATGTGCTGCTGTGTCTTGCTCAAAGTTTAGATGTCTTTTTACAGCATGTATTATGCAGCACTATGTATTTCCAGTTTCATATACATAAATCATATATTAGAGATGGAGATGTGGTTATTTTGTAAAGAAATCGTGCCAGAAAAAATAATATTTCCCTCCTTTAAAATTTCTCTGTCTGTAGAGATATAAAACCTTTACTTTTGTGTTCTGTCATTTGAGTCTGGTGAGTTGAACCTTTAGAATTTTGTAGTTTTTTTGATTACCTTTATTTTGAGGTAGGGTCAGTTTGCTGTCTCAAACAGTGTGACTGACATTCACACTAATGGTGAATTCAAGTTGCATATGTTTCCTGAAATTGTAGCTGTTGGCTAGATAGGAAATGTTTGAAATGAAGAGTAAAACAGCTTACACACAAGTCTGATTAATCTTAGGTTCTTGCTGGATTGGTTACTGGTGGTTGGGTTTTTTAATGTCTTGTTGTGAGGTTCTTTAAGACAGCCATAAGTGAGAATTAGAAGGGTTCAAATTGTACTAAAAAATTGGATCTGTTCTTATTAAATATTTTTGTTAGAGTAAGGAAATCATAGCAACTCCCACCAGCCAAAACTTAGCCTTTTGATAAAAATAAAAATAAAATATTTTAGTTTTGGTAAAACTAAAATATTCTCTTCCACCTTATTATGCCATACCTCCTGCCCCAAAAGAAAAAAGAAAAGGGTTAGGATAAGTTTCATGGCTAAATGCTGAACAGCACAAACCTGGTTCTTTTGTCATACCATAGGCTGGGTCTAGAAGCTAAAAAAGAAGAAAATCTTTCAGAGTGGTTCTCTCAGGTAAGTGCACATCAGTTTGATGTAATGGTTTCATTCTGTTATAAATCAATGTCTCTTTGGGATTTACATCTTTCTGTTTGAGATTCTTTTTTTTCAATACAAAGCAAAGTGTTTGCTCTTTTCTGTGTCTTATGTTGTTATCATGGTCTTAAGTAGAAGTGCCTTGGAGTAAAGAGCTGAATAAATTTAGTAAGCTGTAAAAAGGGTGAGTGCCAACCACCCAACCTCATATATATAATATATAAATATGATTTTCTTCATTCATACCTGGATTCCTCTTTTGTCAAGAGTAAAAAACTTAATTGAAATTATAGGAATTTCACAGACCTGGGAGTTTTATTTCAGCTGAAGGTGATGCATAACAAAATTTAGTATATGTTGATACTGAACGATTTTGCTGGCTTGTGAGATTAAAAACAGCCCAGGTAGGGATGATTAGTTTAAGATTAGCCTTGTTATGAGTGATTGTAAGTAGCTGTCAGTGGTGTACATTTCCTGTCAGTAGTATAATTTTTACCTGTACTCTAAGGAATAAAAGTCTCTTCTGACATGAGCTAGAGGCATTTCTTACAGAAGTGCAGTTTTTTTGTTCCTGGAAAGTAGCTATAGCCTCTTACTTGGGTTCATGAAATTCAGTTTTAGTTAAGTGTTTACAGTATTCAGACTTATTATTGAACTTAATGTTTCTGGTTAACCTTCTCTAGGTAACACAAGTGACCCTAAAGTATATCTCAGCTGCTAACAATCTGAGCAGTTTTAAGTAGGAGACTTCTATTGAATTGCATGATACACACCTGAATTACTGAATGTTCTCTGGGTACAAACTGAAACTTCAGCCTCTGATTAATCTTTTGCAAGGTGATCACAAAATCGGAGATGATTGAATACTACGATGTGAGTGGCTGTTACATTCTTCGTCCTTGGGCTCATGCTATTTGGGAAGCTATCAAAGACTTCTTCGATGCAGAGATCAAGAAACTTGGAGTGGAAAACTGCTACTTCCCCATGTTTGTGTCCCAGGCTGCCCTAGAGACAGAGAAGTCTCATATTGCTGACTTTGCTCCTGAGGTACACTTCAAAACTTCATTTTAATCTGACTGTAAGAAAACCCAACCACTTAGTCTGCAGCTGGGTATGAAAGTAAGTTTGGAGTTAGAGGATTTTTTTCCAAACTTGTTTGGTTTTTTTTTTCTTCTTTTCTCTTTTTTTTAGGTTGCTTGGGTCACAAGATCTGGGAAAACAGAACTGGCTGAACCAATTGCTATACGTCCCACAAGTGAAACAGGTGGGTCTCTTTTCATGTAGTTTGGCTGTAAACTTTATATGTGAAGTTCTACGTATAGTGTAGCTGATAGACAAGAGTCCCTTCTGGAAAGTGGAAGCCCCCATTTTTCAGAATGTTTTCTGTAACTCCTTAGGAAAATTTCTTACTCTTGTTGCTGCTCATAGCAAATCCACATTATATGTTCCCTTAAATAGACACTTTTAGGAAATGCAGACTTTTTCAGGAATTTTTTTCATTAATGTCCTGAAGACTGACTTACTTTGTCTGAAAACACGTTTGATTATTTGGTTTATAGTGCTTATAAGAAATTTTTTTCAACTCATAATTCACTTCAGTTTTGCATGTGTTTTGACTAACTATTACTCTGAGTAATTTAAACAAGCATTTTAAGACCTAAGGCTGGATGAGTTTTTAATTGAGTCAGGTCTAGCATAGCATCCTGAAATCTTGAGGTCAGGGAGTTCCTATTTGTGAACCCAGGTGTATTTACCATACTGCAAGCCAGTGATTCAAACCCAGTGTCATTAAATAATAAGCTTTGGATTGTACTTTGACCAGCAGCAACCAAGCTCTTTTGCAGAGACTCGGGATGAAGTGGAAGTACTCTGGTGAAAATATTATGTATTAAGACAAAAAAGAGTATTTTAAAGGAAATGAAACATAAAAGCATAATTCCCACAGCAGAGAGTTAAGTTTATGTGTTGCAAAAGGAAAAGTTTGACATAAATGTCTTTATTGTGTGAAGACTCAAAGTTGCTTTCTTTTTACAGTCATGTATCCTTCCTATGCAAAGTGGGTGCAGTCACACAGGGATCTTCCCATCAAGCTTAATCAGTGGTGCAGTGTTGTGGTATGTGTACACAATTTCTGACTACCTCTTCTTATCACAAGTGCAGTGTAGGACAGTTATTCTCTGTGGACATGGCGTGATCATAATGATCACAGCACATATTTCAAGGCAAAATCATTACCATGCTTTATACGATACTTTTTTCTCAGTGCTTCTAATCAAACATTCTTAATCAATGTATGTAATCAATTGTATTAAGTGGAAGTCTGTGACTAGTTGGCTTTTTTATCTTTATTGGGAATTTTCTAATAGTTGCTTATAAACATTATTTGTAACAATAATTTGATACTTCATAGTGATAAGTTTTTTTGCTTCTGCCCGTCCAGCGTTGGGAGTTCAAACATCCCCAGCCTTTCCTTCGCACTCGTGAGTTCCTTTGGCAGGAGGGTCACACAGCATTTGCTACATATGAAGAAGCAGCAGAGGAGGTAAAAGCAAATGCACTGGTGCTTCTTCTTTCAGGAAGTTACTTTACTCCATAGCAACACAAACAAATCTTAGTACTGAGACCTCAAGGAAATCTGTTTTTTGAGAGCCCTTGTGAAAAATGCCAAGTTTATTAGAACCCATTGTTTTCTCAGATGTAACCCATTTCTGAGGCTTCATTCTCTACAAACAATATGGAGAGTTTGAAGAGTGTGATATACAGTGTGTGCTTACCTTAAAATTATTTTTCTTAAAAATACTTAAAAATCTATTTTCCTTAAAAATTTAAATGATGCATCCACGTGTTTACTGCTAGAAGTTTTGAAATTTTCACTGCCCAGTTTTAAAACTTTCTTCTTGTTTTCTGTCATGACTTACAATTGTTGCTTTTTAATTCAGGGAAAATAACATCCAAAGTTTAAGGTAATTGAAGAAATCTTAGTTTCTAAACAAAATCTTGAGAAAGTGTTAAATTTTTAAGATTTCCAACTCTGTCATGTAAAAATATTTCATGATGTAACAAATGCAAAATACTGAGTAATTCTGAAGATAGTTTGTTCATCACAGGTGCTACAGATACTTGATCTCTATGCTCGGGTGTATGAAGATCTCTTGGCAATACCTGTTGTGAAAGGAAGGAAGACAGAGAAGGAGAAGTTTGCTGGGGGGGATTATACAACCACTTTAGAGGCGTTTATATCTGCCAGTGGAAGAGCTATCCAGGTATTTACCTGTTAAAATAATTTTTTTTTTCATTAAATATAGGAAGATGAATTATTTAAACTGATGCTTGATAGACTTAACTTTCCATTGAATAGAATTTTCTGTATGCATCTATTTCAGGGAGCAACGTCACATCATTTAGGGCAGAATTTCTCAAAGATGTTTGAAATTGTGTTTGAAGATCCCAAGAAGCCAGGAGAAAAACAGTTTGCTTATCAGAATTCCTGGGGCATTACAACTCGGACTATTGGTGTAATGACAATGATTCATGGAGATAACATGGGATTGGTACTCCCACCTCGTGTAGCCTGCATTCAGGTGTGTAAAAATGCCTTAAGCTGCTTTAGTTTCCTTTCTTGTCTTGGAATTCATAAGTATTTCATATCAGGCAGCTGGAAGACTTAATATAGGATGGAGCTGTCTAGTTACAGAGTAGCTGTGTGAAGTTAATACAAATCATTAGGATAAATGTGGTGGACCAGACCCCTTGGATAGTTCATCCATTTGAAGCAATGTTATCTGTGCCATTAGTATGAAAAGGGAAATGTATCCTTCATTTCTGAGAGCATGAAGGAAATAACTGGAATATAGGGCCACAATATTGGTTTCAAGTTTTTTATAACTATGAGCTAATTTTTTTTGTAGCATAAAGTACATGTCCTGTTCTGTTGCAGGTTGTAATTATTCCCTGTGGTATCACAAACTCCCTTTCTGAAGAGGACAGAGAGGCTCTGTTGAAGAAATGTAATGACTATCGTAGCAGGCTGCTTGCTGTCAGCATCCGTGTGCGGGCTGATTTAAGAGACAACTACTCACCTGGCTGGAAGTTCAACCACTGGGAACTTAAGGTACTTTTCCTTCCAGGAGGTGTTTTGGAGCCTAGGTGAGGGGTAATATGAGGTATGCTACGCGTGCCCTGTGTTCTGAAGGCAAATGTGTTGTGTATATTAAGAATTGCTGCCTGATAATCAGTGATCGCTTTAGTGAATAAATGAAGAAAAGGTGTTTTGTGGGACTTGTTCTGTTTGCTAGGATTTGCATGTCATTAGGGATTTTTAAACCTCTAGGGCTCTACTTACATACCTAGAAATTTAAATTAACAGCATAAATTACTTGCATTTTTAAAAATGTGTACTAATACTTCAGTGTGTCCTGACTCACAGCAGAGCCTTCTGTGCATACAGCAGAACAGAGAAGATAGACCTACAATGTCAGCAAATAAAGCAGCAATTTTTTGTTTCAAAATTGCCATGTTCCTCTCATAGAGCATTGAGAGGTACAGTTCTGCTTCCTCTAATGTAAGAGGCTTTTATAAAACAGAAATAGTGAGCAGAATAAAACTATGTTAATAATGGTAATTAAAAATTGAATGATATGTTGAGTGTTGTAACGGAATCATATTTTTATTCTGGATTTAAAATCAGTTTCAAGATGTTAAGCTTTGAAATAACCTGATAGAAGTGACCCAAATTGTACAAAGTTCCCATTGTCTCAAAGTTCTCTTCCCTTTGTGTTACCTTTTTTTTTTAATGGAGCTCTAGTACCACAAAGCCATGTTGGAAAAATTTTCTAAATAAAATTAGGTTTTCCAAGGAGGCACAAAGCACAGGGTAAACTTGATGTTTTTCATAAAATCTACTAATGTGTCCAGCATAATACCTAAACTGCACCTTCAGGCTCATTGCAGGAACAATACATTCGTTTTATTGAGTGTATAAGGAATTTCATAGGGTAAAAAATACAAAGGTGCTGGAATAAGAAGTACAAGAATTAACTGGAAAATATTTTGCTTTTTTTTGTGCTTTTTTTTGTACTTTTTTGTACTTTTCAACTTAGCAGACTTCTGATGTTACTTCCTAAAAAAAACAAGTCACTGGTACTTCTTTTGTATTGTCTGGTATTAGTTCTATTGCTTTCTTGGGAAGTCTTTCTGAGGGACCATGAGGCATTCTTTCACTCAGTAGTATTACAATTGGAAGTACTGGATACTCTCTTCAAAGTTTTTATTATGGAGACAATGTTTTGTGGGCATAAACTAGAATGTTGAGTTTGAATTGCTTGTTAATAACAGTTTTGAATAGCTTTTTATGTAGTTTTGCAGCAGTAGTAGATAGTTCATTGATCAGATGGACTTTACTGTATGATTCATCTTTTTAGCATAATTAAGGTAGTGGGGGCAGAGGGAGTAGGGAATCATTTGGAAGCTATGAACTGAGGAGATTCCAGAGTACACAATGCATAGAAAGCTTGGGTACAGGTTTTGATTCTCCTGTTCATCTCTTAAACATTGTGCAATGGTTTTAGCTATAAACCTACTGATTCAGTTTCCTTGGGGGAGAAGGGGGGAACAATCCTCCAAAATGTATTTGCATTCACTCTTTTTATTTCCTGTGAAAGAATGTGTACACTCTGGGATACATGTTAGGATGTAGAGAAAATAAGTTACATGGTAGACTCTTGACTCTTTTCAGTAACATGGAAAGTCTTTTTGTCTGATGGTGTATGGGGGATGAGAAATTACATTTTACCACTGAAGTTTATGAACTTTGATATGATAAACTTTGGTAAACTCTGAATTACTTGAAATTACTTGCTTTTCTAAAGCAATTAGCTGTTTGTAGTCAAATGTTCAATGCAATTGATATTAATATTAGGACTGTATTTAACTGAACTTGTGCTGTTTGCTGTTGAAACAATATCTGTTGAATGCTATTAAAAGCATTCTTTGAAAACAGAACTAAATGTATTATTGGGTGAACTAGAACGTTGTAATTGCTGTAGAAGCCTTAATTGTTCAGACTTAAAAAATCTGATTTGCAGTTTGTGGGATAACTTAGTGCAGTTTCAGAGGTGCTTCAGTATTACTTGCATGTTGGTACTGATGCATTCTCCAAGCTAGTGAAGCAAGGTAGAATGCACAAGTGAAGAGAATGTGGATGGGAAAGACAGAAATGCATAAAAGCTTTGGAGTATATGGTGATCTTTTTTTCCAAAGAAACTTAAATGTATCAAGTAAGTCTATATTAAGACTTGACTTTAAAACAAACAAAAAGCCACAGAGAGAGAGAGAAAATGAACTCTTCTGAGAAGTACTTATTCATCATAACTTCTGATTTTTTTTTCCATGAAGGGTGTCCCAGTCAGAGTTGAAGTGGGACCACGAGACATGAAAAGCCAACAGTTTGTGGCTGTTAGAAGAGACACAGGGCAGAAGCTGACACTGTCTGAACATGAAGCCGAAGAGAAACTTAAGCAGATCTTGGAGGAGATCCATGCAAACCTTTACAGCAGGTAAACTAAGTGTTACAGTAAATGGCTCTGCTAATCATAGATGGCTTTCATCTGTCAGAACTTCTCACACTAATGGTTTATCTGTGGAGAAAGACAGGTTAAGCTAATCTTCCTGTTTGTGTCGTGTAATTTTCTGCCTCTGAAACTCCTTTGCATTCAGTGATAGAAGGTGCCTGTTGTTCTTATGAAACAGAAGGTAAAAGGTTGTGAACTTATTTTAAAAAACACATCCGTGAGTTCACGTGTGTTATTAATAAATAAATATACCATAAACACACCATAAATAGGTGTGACCCATTGGTCATTATGTGACCAGTGACCTTAACACTGCCCAAGGAAGGGCAGCAGAGCTGGTGAAGGGTGTAGAGCACAAATCCTGTGAGGAGTGGCTGAGGGAGTGGAGGGATGTTTCTTCTGGAGAAGAGGAAGCTCAGAGGGTCCTTATCGCTCTCTGCAACTGCCTGGAAGGAGGGTGTAGCCAAGTGAGAGTTGGTCTCTTTTCCCAGGTCACATGTGACAGAATAAGAGGAAATGATCTCAGGTTGAGCCAGGGGAGGTTTAGATTGGACATTGGAAAAAATTTATTCACTGCAGCTGTGGTCAAGCATTGAAACAGGCTGCCTAGCACAGTAATGAAATACTCATCCATGGAAGTGTTCAGAAAACATATAAATGTGCTTATGGACATGGTTTAGTGGTGGGCCTGGCAGTGTTGGCTTAGTGGATGGACTCAATGATCTTAGAGGTCTTTTCCAGCCTAAATAATTCCATGATCCTATGTACAGGACTCATTTGTGATAGATGCTTTTGATGCAGAATTTTGAAAGATGCAAAGCTGTCCAAGTAACTTCAATACCTGAAGTTCTGTGTCCAGAAGTATGTTTTAAGACCCTATTGACCTTCACAGGATTGTTTTCTTGTAAGCAATCAAATACTTTTGAAACTATTTTTTGCCCTTATTGCAAATGCCAAAATCCCTCACAGGTCTGTCACTGCAGATAGCTGCTCATATGTCCACCAAGAAGAACAGGGTGTTGACATGGCACAGTGGCAGATGAGCTTTTCTGTTTCCTTCTCTGGTGATCAAAATTGTTTACAGGCAGAATATTTTTACCTAGTTCAAAAGCATCTTGTGATTTAGATTCAGAAGATGATTTAAAAAGCAAAATATGCATCTATAGTATTTATTTCTGTCTGCTTCAGGTCAGTGTTTAACTGATGGGCACAACAGTGTGAATGAGTACAGTGAAATGTGCAGCAACCCATCAGCAGTTAATCAAAGTTTTACCTCCTTGAGGATCAGTGGTAGAAAGACATAACCTGATTAGGAAGATTCTAATGAATATATAGCTCTTTTGTTTTGACTGGCTCTGAAAACTCAGCTCATTGGGTCAGTGAGTTTATGTGAATAAATCTGTCCTGACTGAATTTTTTTCCTTTTCTTAGAGCGTCTGAGGACCTAAAAAGTCATATGGTGGTGGCCAGTAATATGGATGACTTTCAAAAAGAGCTTGATTCAGGAAAGGTAAGGGGATTCACCACTTCTACTCTTGTGCTTTAAACCCTTTTTATCCCTTACAAATAGTGGTTTTATCAGAATATGCTTTAAAGAGAGAGTAATGTAAACATTTCATTCAGGTCACAATAACTTCACTGTCATTATTCTAATGCAGTGACAAAACACTTACTAAGTCTTGTATAAAGGTCCAGGTAAGAGTTTAAAGTACAAGCTACTTACGTCAAGGAAGTCTTGCCTTTATGACCTGAGTAGAAGCCATTGGGTTCATTAAGAATTACTGCAAATCAGAAACCTCCTTGGATTTATAGTAAAAATAACCCATCACGTGGATGAGTGAGCTCTACTGATCTAAACATCTGTGAAAAGGTACTGAAGTTTAGATGAGAGATTAAACCTTCAGCACAGAATTGAGCTGCTATTTCTTTTAAAAAGAGCTGCTGACAGAATTGTTTAACCCTGAAATTCTGTCACAGATCAGGTTGGGAAATTGTTTATGTGTTGGGATTCGTGTGTTCAAGAGGTAGGATCCCCAACATTAGTTAGTAAGGTTGTGTATTTTATAAAGAGAGACTGGGGGGTTGTGTACCAATTAGATCCATTCTGAAAATTGCAAAATTCCTGATGAAAAATGTACAAGTGCCGAGAATCTATAAATACTCTGTTAAACTTCAAAAATAATTTTAAGTTATTCCTGGTTCGGCTTGACCTTCCATTATACTATTTTCTTGTATTTCTATTGCACTTATATTCAACTAGGAACAAAATTTAAAGGAATAATGATGAACTTCAGAAGACGGACTGATTTAGCCATGTCCAGCACTCACTGTTGCATGCAGCTAGATTCTAGATATGACAAAGAGAATTAAGCTGTTTTTATAATGCTTAGAATTCTAATGTAATCTAAATGTAGTTAAGTTTGGAAATATGAACAAATAATTTTACATTCCATGTTGGATACTTCCACTGTTTTGGTACTTAGGTTATATGAATTTATTATGAGCTGCATACCTGAATTGAAAAAAATTGAAAAAATAGGCCATTTGGTGTTTGTTTCACACTCCAACTATTTTTGTTGTATTAACATAATTTTGTAGCATATGTATTCTGAATTACTTGAAATTACGCTCTGTTAGCACTGACTACTGTTCAAGAGGAAAATTTTTAAGATTAAATAATTGCTCCTGTTTAATTCCTGCTGCTGTTTTTCCCTTACTGGAATTGCAGACACTTAGCTCTTTAAAATGTGGACTGTTTTTCATTTCACTAACAAAAGATTAATGCGAGAACAGTGTAGTAGAGTGGGAATAGTTCTTTTTTTCAGTTGTAAGAAAGTGAAGCTATAAAAGTGAAGTCTACTAAAGATGTGTTTCTGTTAATGGAAAATTGAGAATTTTGCAGTAAGAATGTAAATTAGGTGAAAGAAAGATGCACTGACTAAACCTTATTCACAGTTTGGATAGAATTAAAATGAATGAAGGCTGAATTTAGTTGCTGAGGTTGCCCTCGGGTATCAGCATTTCATGAGTGTTCAAATGTGTGTAGGGGTTATCTTTTTAACAGTAATGCTACCTCTTGGTAGCAAACTGAATTTTTTCTGTGGAAGTCCATTAAAAAAAAAGTCAAATATAAATTGAATTTATATTCAATTCATAAAATTGAATATAAAACTAGGGGTAAGAGATCTGCTACAAGAGCTAAGAGTAGTACAGGGAGGAATGTGTGACATTATAATTTCAGCCTTACTCTCTCAATTTCCTTCAGTTAAGCTAAGTGAAGGAAACAGCAGGAAGCTGCACACCCACCCCCACGCCCCCCAGAAAAATGTGCTGTTGGCAGTTCTGTTTTCTTAAAATAATGTATGCTCAGAAAAAATGAAAATTCATAGTAATGGAATTAAAATGGGAACTTTGTTAAGGCACTGTCTTACAGTGTATAAGCCGAGCATTTGCTTAGTACTTTGAAAATTTTAAACTTTTCCTGAAAAACAGAACATTTAATAAAAAAAGAGTGTTTATACCTTGCCCAGAAGAAAGATGCGTCTGGTTAAAAAAAAAAAAAAAAAAATGTAAATGGTGCTTTGGATTTGTGTAGGATTTTCTGTACTGCACTGTGGAGGGATGACTGTGTCTATCTATTTCTCTGATGAAGAAGAGCTATTAAAATTCATTTGTAACAGTTGGAACTTCTCCCAATTTGAGATCTGTATATGAGATCTGAAGGTTTGGGAATCTTCTAAAGACAAAGATGATTTTTTTACATGTATAACTGTTGGATTTTTCTCTCTCCCCTCCTCTCCTCCCTTCAGATTGTACAAATCCCTTTCTGTGGGGAAATTGAGTGCGAGGATTGGATCAAGAAGACCACTGCCAGGTAAAATATAACTGAACTG
The DNA here is from genome assembly GCA_013397555.1 of Urocynchramus pylzowi. Taxonomy (NCBI): domain Eukaryota; kingdom Metazoa; phylum Chordata; class Aves; order Passeriformes; family Fringillidae; genus Urocynchramus; species Urocynchramus pylzowi. The sequence goes on along the minus strand of VZRH01007991.1, from coordinate 50,930 downwards.
GACAGTATTTACCAAGATGAAAATCAAAATGTTTTGAATATAAAACAGGAATGCAGAATGCCTTTGGGTATAACACTTATGTACAGACTCTTGCTGTCTTACATAATTCAATATATTTACTTCCTTAGCTCTGGAACTTTCAGAATAATTAATGTGGTTTTATGAATTCACGTATAATACACTTTACTGCACTTTTATTTATTAATAGAAATATTTATTTATGAATATATTTATTTATTAATATTTTTTTATTTCAGGGATCAGGATCTTGAGCCTGGTGCTCCGTCCATGGGAGCGAAAAGCCTCTGCATACCTTTCCAGCCACTCCGTGAACTCCAGCCTGGAGCAAGATGTGTGTGCGGCAAAAACCCTGCCAAGTTCTACACCCTCTTTGGTCGTAGTTACTAAATCACTAGTGAAAGAACCTTCTCCTTTATCTGTGAATTGAACTTTTTTTAATAAGACTGAAATAGCCCCTTAAACTTCAATCGGTTTTGTGACCTTTTTAAATAATTCAAAGACAAAGCCATAAACCGTAACCCGGCTCCCCAATGGTCAGTCTTAGGCTAGCAGTAATTCACAGACTTTTCTGTAAACATCTCCAATAAAATAAAGATGTATTGTGAGCTGTAACAGGCTGTGGTGGGTTTTTTTCTGTGTTGCTCAGTAGGGAGGAATAGGTATCCTTTGCTTGTGTCTTTTTTTCTGGTTTGGTGCATGTATTTCCTTGTAAATTGAGAAAACGCCTGAAAGGTTGTAGAGAACGTCATAAAAGCTACAGCACGCTTCAGCATGCTGACATCTACTTTCTAGATAAAACCTCTGCTTTTATTTTGCCTTCAAATTTTTCAGTAGAGACTTGCTGCTAACCAGTAGGCATAGTAATTACTGCCTTTAGAAAACTCCCCACTGAAGCCACGTCTTTCAAGGAATATCTTCATAAAAACATAAAATCATAAATGGCTTGGAAGGGGCCTTAAAGTTCATCTCACTCCAGCTCCCCTGCCATGACAAGGACACCTTCCACTAGACCAGGTTGCTCAGAGCCCCATCTAGCCTGGCCTTGAACACTTCCAGGCATGTAGCATCCACCCTGGACAACCTGTTCCAGTGCCTCACCACACTCCCAGTCTCAAGAGTTTCCTCCTAGTATCTCACCTGAACCTGCCCTCTTTCAGTTTAAAGCCATTGCCTCTCATCCTGTCACTACCTGCCCTTGTAAGTCCCTCTACAGGTTCCTTGTAGGCTCCTTTAGGTACTGGAAGATGCTCTAAGGTCTCCCTGAAGCCTTCTCTGCTCCAGGCTGAGCAGCCCCAGCTCTCAGCCTGTCTGCACAGGAGAGGTGCTCCATACCTCTGGGTCTCTTTGTCACCCTTCTCTGGACTCATTCCAGTAGCTCTACTTTGTTCTTGTGCTGATGGACACAGAGATGGACACAGCACTCCAGGTGGGGTCTCACCAGAGCAGAGGTAGAGGGAAAGAATCACCTCTCAGATTTTCACCCCCTTGTAAAGCAAGTTTGAAAGATTAAACGCCACCTTGTAGCAAGATGCAGGTGGTGGCCATTTCTTGCAGATACTTTGCCAAGCTCTGTTTTTCTTGTTTTGCAAACTGGCCTTTATGGCTGTCTGACAGTGATACTGCAATGAGTAATGCAAAGGCAGTCTGAAGAGAGTTAAGTTCAGTGCTAGAGATTTTAGCCTGTGGTTATATCTACAGCATGTTTCACAAAACCTTTTTTACTTTTCCTACACTTACCAAGTGTTGCTCTAGCAGAGGAGGCTGGATGTTACAGAGTTGCAAAATCATTTTAAAAATAGTATTACTTGCACTCTGAGCACAAGATTGGCTTTAAAAAATAAAGAGGTGGCCCTGGCACAAAACAGTGGTTAGATGACACACATTTATTACTCTTGACTTATTGATTTATTGCTTTTTTTCCTCCTGTATGTTTGAAGGCTCTCTACATGAACACCTTTCCCTGAAAAGAGTGTAGTGAAAACTTGGTCATTAAAAATTTGGACCAGTAAGATCCTCTCCAAACTATTCCTGGCCCAACACTACATGGCTGCCTGTTTCCAAAAACCTGGTTTTATGTAGCAGCCATAGTCTAAAGCATGCAGGAGACTTAGAGTGCTATTGCCAGATCTCTGTTTTTCAAAGACATGCAGAATATTTGCTTTTCCCCAGATTCCTGTGGTCAGCCTTCCTAGTCAAAATTTTGAATATTAAAATTTGAACCTGGCCTGTCCAATTTAGGATCGTGTGTCTTGTGCCCCAGTTTTTTCCACAGAAAAGTAAAAAAAAGTTTAAGTATTTCAGATCAGCTTGCTCAGAGTGCTTGAAACTTGGAAATTCTCTGTAATATTCTTTGAATTATGGTTAGTCCTGAAGGGTTTGCTTCAATTGCATCTTAAAATCATCTATCATGCATTTGTGTAGATATTTGTCAGGTGTAGTAATGGGCAAAGGATTTAGGGAAGGATTTGTCTGTGCATGCATTTATCTTTGGATTCAGTTAACAAAGCAGATGAGTGGCCCTAAGGTCAGTGTCCTGGTGTGCTGCCTCTAGTGCTGGCTGGGATTGTACTTTGAGAAAGAGAGTGAGCAATAACACCAGAGTGATGTTTTCACAGCCTGAAATGGTGGGTGACTAAGAGTAGCCTGGAGAGGGATGTCTTAGGGTATAAGAGGCAGGAATGTGCCCGGAGTTTTTGGCAGAGCAAACCAGATTTTTAAGAATAGATGAGCACTCACAGCTCCCACTGAAATTCTCTACAACACCCATATTTTAAAAATGAGATGTGGAATCTCTTAGTAACTCAGAACAAAGGAAAGGCAAAACTGAATGCATCCTCTGACCTTATCAGTTTGAACAGTCAATCTTCAACCAGCTGACTGGATCAAATCCTCAAGTAAACATGTTGACACACTGTTCTTAGAAATGAGTTGCTCTGAGCCTACAAATGGGTTTGTTTGAAGACAAATTTCACAGAAGGCCAGACTTTTTTTTCTTTTTTTTTTTTTTTTCTTCTTTTTTTTTCCCCTCTTACTTTTCCTGAACATATTTCTTATTTCTTCCTGGTCATAATAAGGCTTGAAGGGTCTGAAATGTTGATACCTCACATGCTGATGTCCCTGTGATGATCTTCCACAAGGAGGCTAATGTTTGCCTTGGAGAGGTAGCATCCATGTTAACTATCCTTTTGCCAAAAGCACAATCTGAGCTATCTGTGAAGCATTGCAGAAAAAACTTTCATAACCTGAGTAGATTCGGGCTGTTAGAAAAATAGGTGTATGAATTGGAATAATACACTGCTGTAGATTAAATGATACTTCCTTGTGTTCATAATAGAATTGCAAAATTCCTGGTGTTCTTTAGTTCTTATGTACTGATAAATTTGGGTTAAATTGTAAAGGGGGTGTAAGGGAAGTGCCTTAACATCGTGGTAGCAGGTGAAATAGAAATATTGGAAATAGAGCACAGATGAACATTTTAGCTCTGCTGCAAAGGGAGTGCTCCATTTATCTCTTTTTTGGTAATCACACCCTTGTGTAAGGCAGGGCTTTTGAGACAGCTGAAGGTTGACCTTGGTCTGTACCCACTGAAAGGAGAATAACTTGAAAAAAAATTCTCACCTTTCATGCTCTGTAGTTCAGGTAATAAAGTAAGTAGTTAAACATCACTTTAATACAAGAAGGAAAAAAAATGCTGTGGAAATAGCTGGGATAGAAGTGGTGACACTGGTGTGAGAAGATGAAAAGGAAGATAAGTAAGTGCCAGTTTTCAATGTTGTAATTAGTTTTAGTAATTCCAGGCTTAATAGTGTTCTTAAAATGGCAGGAGGAGGGGAACCCTTCAGTTGCAGCTGCAGTGTGTAGGTAGGCAAATGACCAAATGTTAAAAATTACGTAAGTTGGAAGGAAAGTCTTCTAACAAACTGGACTTTGAACATAAATATTTTGGCTGTTGAAACTCTGTGAGCAAAAATCCAGATGAAAAGTGGGGCTGGGTGTTTGTTTTTAACTAAAGTTAATTCACCTTGGGAAGCCTAAGGCCAGCAGGGACAATTGGCCAGTTCAGGTTATCAATATTATCTTATCTCTCCATGGCTGTACTGCATGTAATTAATGTAATTTCCTTCTGTCCTACCTCATAACTAACTGTGTGCATATATGTACACAGATAGGCATTTTCAACAAAAAGCTGGATCATAAATTTTTCAAGGAAAGCACCTGCTCCTATAGCCTGTACTGCCTGGTGTGCCATTAGTGGTAGTTTGTGAGTTTGTGTTAATATGTGCACACTCAGAGCTCAACAGGTACTGCAGTGAGTGACAAAAAATGTTACTGCTTCAGGATCTGTTTTCCAGAAATGACACAAAGTACAAGCTAGGACGTCAGCAGCTTGAACTTCTGTTGTGCTTTCCCCAACTCTGACTTTTATGTGCAAGTGTATAAGAATTGCTTTGAGATTTTGAGACAGGTTTTCAAAATGGGAAAAAAACAATGTGCTTTGGGTTTACTGTTAAGCCTCAGCTTCCATGTCTACTGGCAGTTTGTTTAGAAAATGGCCTCCAAAATTTCTCCATATACATGAGCAATGTTAAAATGTGCCAAAAGTACAAAAAGTTGTTATATAGTTGTTGTATTAGGTTGCTAAAGTGGAAGATCCGTTCAATTGTCTTTGAAGTTTGTTCTATGGACAACATCTTCAGTGAGTCTCACGAGCAGTTCGTGTTCGTTGTGTACTTAACAATCATGTCCACCCAACATGGATTTCAAATCTTTTTTTGCACAGGTGTCTAATAAGATTTTTTCAGTACTAAAATTACTGGCAAGAGAAATGGCAGGAATAGACCTGAGAGGAGAATTTTATGCAAAAGAGAGGTCTTTTCTAAGCACTTAAAATTCTGAGCCGCCTTCTTATGCTCTCCTGTCTGGGCCTTACTCGGTTTTTCAGGACACTGACACTGAGTGGAGTAGCAAGTGCTGGTGCTCCCAGTACTCTTCCTAGGTTTAATTTTGGTTTTGTAGGAAAAAATGCCTCCTGAGGGTGGGACACCTGCAGGACTGGAGCCCTCACGGTGTCTTCACATGACAAATCTCGCCGAACTGCCCTTTAAACGGATTTATTGTTTTACTGCTTCCTATAAAAGTGGCTCCCAGGCGTGAGCAGCAGTGACAGCTGAAGGGCAGGGGCGCGGGCAGGGAGCTGCTCCGCGCTCGGCGCCGTCTCCGCAGGTCCCGGGAGCGAGGGGCAGGGAGCCGCAGGAATGGGCCGCTACTCGGGCCGCAGCAGCCGCCTCATCCTCATGTGTGTGGTGAGCCTCGCCGTCTTCGCCGTTGAGATCTCGGTGGCCTACGTGGGCAATTCTCTCTCCTTGGCCTCAGATGCCTTTGCCGTTCTCTCCCACTTGATCTCCATGATCATCGGGCTGGTCGGCGTCCGCTTCAGCCGCGTCAAGTGGCACAAGGCCAGCACCTTCGGCTTCAGCCGGGCAGACGTGCTGGGGGCTTTCGGCAACTCTGTCTTTGCCACCGCGCTCATGTTCAGCATCTTCGTGGAGGCTGTCAAGAGGTTCATCAACCCTCAGAAGACTGAGAAGGCCCTGCTGGTCCTCATTATTGGGGTTTCAGGTCTCTTCTTCAACCTGCTGAACTACGTTATCTTCATGGAGTGCTGCTATTGTCACGCAGCCGCCGGAGACACCGAAACAGGTAAATAACCTCAGGCGGCTGCTCTGCCCCCAGCACCTCTGCTTGGTTATAGGGACTATGTACTGCTTCTCGGGATGGGGAAAGTGTAGTTTTCTTCACTCTTGTTAGCAAGGGTGATGGATTTTATGCCTGAACCTGTGCATGTTTCCAGCTGTTGCCACAGGTGTTTATCAGTAAGTAACGGGCAAGTAGTTTAAGTGTTGTCTTTCCTAAGTGTACAGTGACCTGCAAGGGAAATTTCCTCCCTAATCCACTAGCTGGTCAAACACGGGACAAAGTGTGCTACCACCCTAAGGAGATACTTGTTATGAAATACCTAATCCTGAAATAGCAGTCATCCCCAATCTCCACCTCTCAACATTTTAGTAGTTCTGCTGTAATTTTTATCAGAGACATGGTTATCTTTAGAGCAGTGTTCACTGTTTGCTGGAGACAAAAGAATAGGTAAGGGCAAAAGGAGAGTCTCACCCTTTCTTGTTTTGGGAATATGTTGTGAAAATATTTGGATGCTGACTGAAAAGTCCTGTGACAACAGTGCCGAGGATTCTTTACTGATGTTTGCTAACCCGTGCTTGGGAGAACATGCAGAGGAGAAACCGGCATACTCAGCCACAGAAACATTTTGCAGGAGTTTCTCTTCAGTGCATAGAGTTTTGGCCTTTCAGTTTATTTTTCTTAGCATAGGATTTTAAAATTTTGACATTTGGGAGGAGAGCCAGGGACTGATTTTTTTATTCCTGAAGAAACTTTCTCACTTTATTTGATGTAAGATACATGTGAGCTCTTTTTCTCTCTCGGAATGTTTTTATGTACACATACAAATGTATTTCTTAAAAACAGAAATATTTCAGTTGAGATAGGAGCCAAATATTTGCAAAGTATTAACTGGATGTGCTGGGGCGGGGGGGGAAGCTGAGAGCCTGGCTGAAAAAGCAGCTGCTGTTACGTTCTGCTCTAGGTGAGGTAAGATAAATCTTGTGTTTGACTTTCAGGCTGGACAGGGCTTTGGAATTAGAAGTTAAAAATTTGTTAGTTTGTGTTATAGTGTTTAATGTGTTTTCTGATGGACTTTTAAATGGGAAAATACTTCTGTATATTATTAAAGGTATCTACAGATCATATTAAAGCTTTAACTTAGTTACAGCTTAACATTAAAGCCAGATGCCTAACTGATTTTGGTGCCTGCTTGTTTATATGCCCACTTGTTTAAAATTGAAGCTTCTTTTACTCTAAATTTCTGGCGATATGTAATTTTCTGGGGGATTTGATTGCCTTTTGTGCTGGGAACTGTCAGCAATTCATGACAAAGTCTATTTATGATGACTTATTGGAAGGCAGCTTCTGAAATTGTGCTTCTGAGTAAAGTTAGGGAGGAGGAAAACATCAGCACTTAAAAAGGAATTAACTGAAATTAATGGCAATTGTGTAGCTAATGATGATCTTACTGAATTTCTAGGATCCTGTTCCTTATAGCTCTCTGTGCCAACACATCCATCCCTCTCTCTCCAATAGACTCATGTCCAAAGACCTGGCAACTTGACTGGCATGAGCCAGGGATGAATTTTGTACTGCCCCATAAATGTAGTGTGTAGATTTGCTGGTGGTTTTGCCTCTCTGTTTCTGGCACCGTGAAACTTCTCTGCTTCCAGTAATGCCTACAGGCAAGATAATGCTGCTTTACACAGTAGAGGAAATGCTCTTTTCTTCTAGACTTAATTTTGTAATTCCCAGTTAGGTAAAATTCCACGCTATTTCCTCTAATCCTCTTTATATCCAACCTGAGTGGGATTTTTCAAATTTCTTTCAAAAGAAAGAACAGATAGCTGTAGTCTGAAAAGTATACTTGCATGTTTTACATATATTTCAAGGATATATTAAAAAGCATGAAAAAAGAGGAATTCCATCCCTCTGCCTCTTGTCATCCTGCATATGAAGAAAATATGCTCTTTCCTGGAGCTGTAAGGCAAGGTGAATTTTCTAGTGTGCCAGCACCACTAGCAGAAATTCAAGCAGATGGACGTGGTCTCAGAGTGCTGCTGGTGCTGTCCAGCTTTCCACAGGCAACACCTTTGGAGACACCCGGGCAGGCTCGTGACATCAGTGATGGTTTGCTGGAAGGTGAAGGTTTGTAGAGTAGCTCTCTACCTCTTAAACTTTCTAGGGAAAGAGGACAATTGCCTTCACATCTCTCTTCCCCAGGCAGGGAATGGATTTAAACCACCCTCTCCTCTCTTGTTTGCACCACTTTGACAAAACCAAAGCAAAAATTGAAGAGACCAGGTCCATCCCCTAGTGCTGAACTGTGTGTGCTGAGGGCAATGGCAGCACCTCAATCCACTGAAGCAAATTTTTCCGTGTGTATTCCTGCCACAATTAACCACCACAGGCAGCAGTTCATCTCATTGCTCTGTTGCAAGGCTGACCATCAGGGTTGGAACCATTAGCTGGTGGGTTTTTCCTGGATGCTGCTGGCAGCAGGGGCAGAGTGAGATGTGTCCGTAACAAGCCCAGTGGACTCTGAGGGAGGTCAAGTGCCAACAAGTGCCAACTCAGCTCTCCATTTTTTGCCTTGTTCTACAGCTGTACTCCTCATTTAACTCATTGCAACATCTACTCCCCCAGTTCCCATCTTAGTACGAATATTCTTGTTGCACGAGTATAATTGTGTTTTTTCCAAGTTACCATCCCTGCTTACCCAGACAGAGTCAATTTCCTCTGCCATCCACTTTCTAGGTTTGTTTTGCTTCTCATCCCTAAGTCTTCAATCCCTCATCCCTCATTTTTCTGTTTTTTGCTACCCTTTTGCTCTATGTCCCACTCCCTAAGTCTTCATCTGCTGCCATTCCCCTTTGCCTCTCTTTCTCTATCTCAGTTGTTCAAATTACAGCTGTCCAGCTGTAAACACCTCTCTCTTCCCACCAGGGTGAATTCAGGTCTCTCTGTCCTCTGGGTCCATCCTTGCACTTGATTCAGACAAATGCAGTTCCCCACACCAAGTCAGGATTAAGAGGAGAGGTCAGCAAGCAAACAGGGAGGACATGCCCCTGTTCTTTCTTTTGGTGCTGGCCTGGACCAGCCACTACAGGTATAAAAGTATTTCTATATTCTCTGAAGGAAGTGCTGTGTAGAGGAGTTTGAGCCAGCTGGGCCATCAGCAAAGGGCATCATGGACTAGTTAGTGCTTTGGCTTAAAATCCAGGAAATACTTGTTAAAACACAGAAATATTAAAGCTTCCCTAAGATACTTTTCCCAGAAATTGAAATTCACAGAAGACTTTTCTTGCTGTGGCTGTTGGAAATGACAGAGCACCTTCAGCTAGGGCTTTCTGACACTTTTGATGTCTTGCATCTTATGCAGAAAGTTTTGGCACAAAGATGAAGAACATGGCTGAATAGCAAACAGATGAAAATAAAAAACATCATGCTCTCATAATAAATACCAGACAATTTTAATACTGGCCATACACCTTACAATCAGTCATAAAAATACAGAAGCCTGTTTTACTGCACACAGAGACCCAATTACTCTTGCCCATGTAGGCCAGTGCAATTGTCTCTTCTGCTCATTTATACACAGTTTTGAACTGTTAGAGAAACCACAGTTTGAAAAGCATCACATTAGTCTGGTCATCGTAATTCTCTCTTGTTTGTCTTGAGAAAATAAATAAAGGTTTAACCTGGAGAAAACATTTGTTCTGTTGTCTTGTGATCTGTACAGGGAGGTGGGGAGGGAAGTAAGAAATAAAGATGTCACCCAGCCCAACCCACTTGACACTGAGCCACCCATAAAATGTCTCAGACTGGGAGAAACAGCTCTCATCTTCTCATGAGAGACCTCATGGTCTTTGCACAGCTCATTGAATAAAACATGTTCTATGTTAGCAGCCAAGTGCCTTTTGCTTTTAATGTCCCTGTTTGTGCAATTTAGCAGGTATATGAGCAGTCACATAAATGGAAAACACACCTTCTTTCTCCTTATGGACCTATGCAGAGTGAGTTTCTTTATTCTGAGGCTTGCTGTGAGGTAAATCTTTTTTCCAGGTTTTGTATGTAGGAGAGATTTTGGGGCAGATGTGTGAATGAAGAGAGGCACTCACCTTTACTGGCTGAGTGATTTGGGAAGACTTTGTTGCTGTAATATTCTGGACTAAATATTCACATCTGTTGGTGCAAACATGCTGATCCTGGGGGGAAGTGAGAACATTTATAGAACAAAATAAGTGAATAAATGGCTGCTTAATCTGTATCTTAATGTCACAGACCTTCCCAGTGGAGACCTGGTGAGCTAAAATGTGCAGGTATCAAAAAAAAAAAAAAAAGTTGTATTTGTAGCTGTGCTCTCTGATTCAACAATTGCAAAAATGCATCCTGCAGGTGGCAAAATGGCCTGGGAATTAAAGTTCCAGAGCAAAGAATTTCAGTTTCTTAGGTTGTCAGCCTGAAGAATTTAATGATGACTTAATTTAACCACATTTAAAAGAGAAAAATTAGTTCCCTGGTTGGAATAGCTTTCTTTCTCAAATGCACTGCCGAAGGTGTGACAGACCTTGCCAGGTGGTGATGACTCAAAGACCTTTTTAAGAAATAAGAAGGAAGGAACCCTGAGTGTAACATCTGTAACAACAACCCTCTGGCTTACTCTGCTTTTTGCACCTGAAAAACCTAAAAATCCTTTCCTCAAGATCAGCATTATTCTGTGCTTCCTCTCTTTTGAGTGTATTTTCAACAGGTTGATTTTATTTCTCCCTGAAAGCACCAACCCTTCAGTAAACCCTTCACACCAATTCATCCCCTGGCTGCATTCATACAGGTGATTGTAGAATGCACAGCCCCAGAGTTTGCCAGCAGTCAGTTCTGTCACACAGTGCATCCTCATGCTCAGGATTTATGCTGTCTCTGTAGTGCACTGTGACATCCAACTTGTAAACACTATGCATAAATGAAGGAATGTATGCTTTATGCATTTATTTCCATAAGTCCCAGAGGTGTTAATGTGTTGGCATGAAGGTAAACAGAGCCTACTCTAACAAAATATTTAGATTTTGTGGCTTTGCTGGATGTAGTCCTCTCAAATGGAAAAAAAAAAGGACAAGGGATACTCTCAAAGTAGTTTTAAGTGTTTATCAAATGCCTAAGACTGAATACAGATTTATCTGAAGATCTTCTTTAGTTTAATAGTGTGGCAAATAGTCCTCAACAAAAATTTCCAAAGCTTTTCTGAGCAGCCACTGCAAAGGTAACCAGATTTGTGTTAGTTTATGTTCGGTGTAGCTCTAATACAACAGGTTTAAAAAGAAAAGGGAAGAGACTGTGTAAGTTTATTTAGCAATGTCCTTCTCTAAATTTTCTTCAGAATTTTGATTGCTCTTCATAGAAACTTCAGAAGATAATCTGAGGATTAGTTGTCAGTGAGAAAATTGTGCATCAAAGCAAGTAAAAGCCAATGTTTTAGGGCTACATTGTGTCCAAAATGGAAACTGCAGAACGAAAAAGTGAAGTCTCTGGGTAAAGCAAGCAAAGCATCCCTGGATGGTTTATGCAACAAGATAAAGGTGATATTAAACTCTCTGAACCTAGATTCCAACAGTGCTAGTGCTGCTGAACTTTGGGTACCTGCCTTCGCTCTCAACCTTGAACCAATTTCTTAGGGAGGGCATGGACAGACTCTGAGTTACATCACAGTATCTGGGGTGAGCTGTAAGGAAATAAAAGGACTCTAAGATGACTGAGTTCAAAGTCATAAACAGTTCCAATACAATGGGGTTTTTTAAGGCTGACATGTTTTATACGTTAACTGCAATAGCTTTATTTGGATGTTCTGCAGACAGTTTGTCACAGGCATAAGTCTGGTATCAGTTACAGTCTAGAAATGCTGCTGATGCAGAAAATGAAGCTTTTGCAGGAGGACTCAATGCAATTTACAGTGATGAAATCAGTGAGTGGCTTTCTCATTGTCATGTCCTTTGCAATGGGCTGTGATACCTGGAAAAGGTCATATGTAGATATAAATATACACAAAAGTACATTTATATGAGAAACATAACAGAACTACATTTTTTAAAAAAAGTGAAATATTTCAGGAAGCTTTATCCAGGTGATAGAGACGACACTGACTGAAGTATGCAAAAAGGTTTTCATGTTGGGTATTAAGTGCAGAGAATGGTGATTCATAACTAAAAAACTGAACAACCATCTTAAAATAGGGAAAAATATAACAAAAAGAAGACATCCCAGCCTAGGAATTAAATAATCCCACAGGCTCATAATTTCAGATTGACCCAGCAGTATATTCAAGTGAAATTTAGGAGAGCATGAAAAATACATTCCCAGGCCAAACTCCAGTACAGAGTCTCTCCCCAGGACAGTTTCAGGACTGTCCTGAAGAGTAACAGCTGTGATTAAAAATCCAGTAACATTCACCTCTGTACTCTGCCAAGGACACTGATAATGCTTTCCCCCAGACTGAAGTTTTGCTAGTCTAGGCTTCTGCTCCCTGGGTTAAAGCAGACCTAAAGACTTCCCAGCCATTCCACCTTTCAGTTTATGCCAAGAAACCCCATCTTCCTCTGCCAGGTGTGAGAGGGAGACACAAATAAAATGAGCAAGCAATGAGGAGCAAACCACCTTCCACAAGTAGGTCTGTTGGCCAGTGTTTATTTTATTCTTCATTTTGTGGTTGAATTTATCTGTGTCAGAAGCCAAATACATGGTTTCCATTTAGATTTGCTATAATTTGGTCCAGGATTCCTAATTGGGAGAAACAAGCTTCACAAGCTTCACAGTCAAGGCTGTCTCCAGGTCCTCTTGGAATGAACCTTAAAGGCCCCCTCACAGCCACCTATTGCATTTCAGGCTAGGGATGCTGCCTTTAAATGTCATGTGCCCAGGATCAGCATCAGCTATTTAGTACAAATGTAATATTTGCCTCCCCACAGCCTTAGAGCTTAATAACTCCTTCATTATGTACAGCAGCATGTGGGCATTGGCTTCTTTCATTCCCTAGTTTCTTCCAGGTCATTCCTGAAATGTGTATTGCAAATAATTTTTATGATGGGTTAAAAAATAAAGTCTGACAGGAATTTGATAAGCAGAATGAAGAGAGATGTCTCTTAATGGTAACGCTAATGGTTCCTTACTTTCATTATTCTTTTTGCTATCCAAATTCTACAGAAGCATGAGACTATGAGTGATCTTTCATATTTTCATTCAGCAGTAGAAGAAAATTACCATCATTGCTGATGGTATTATTGTCATATTTCATAATTACAGAGAGATCCTACTTTCAAAGGCTGGTGATGGCTTCTCTGGAAGGAATTAGGTAGATTTTTACCTGCCATCTTGAAAATTAATAACTTAAGGAGGATGTGGCATAAATCTGCAAAACCAAGTGTAGCATAAGGAAGGCCAGTAGCCATTGAATGTTTGTCCTGTCTTCTGAAACAAGAACATGTTAAGGGAAACTAGCAGGATTCAGATTCAAAACAAGGAGAAAAAGGCAATAGGCTGAGGAGTTAAGGTTGTTCAGCCTGGAGGAGGGAAGGCTCTGGGGACACCTTAAGGCACCTTCCATTATCTAAAGGATAAGCCCACAAGAGAGCAGGAGAGAGACTTTTTACAAGGACAGGTAGAGACAGGACGAGGGGGAATGGTTTTAAACTGGCAGAGGGTAGGTTTAGATTAGTTATTAGGAAGAAATTCTTTACTCTGTGGGTGGTGAGGCACTGAAGTACATTGCCCAGAGGAGCTGTGGATGCCCCATCGTTGGAAGCATTCCTGGCCAGGTTGGATGGGGCTTTGCACAACCTGCCCATGTCTCTTTTTGTGGCAAGGAGTTTCCAAACTAAACTATCCTATGGTTCTTGTTTCCAATTCATGTTGAAGCCTGCATTTCTTAGTGAGAGCCTGGACTAGGACATGAAAGAAAAATCCATTGAGGGCTACTAGATACAGATATCTAGCTCAGAAACTCACTTGAGTTGAAGATACTTGAAGAATAAGAGTATTAAGGGAAAGTATAATATATACTTACCCTGCTTTATTGTTACCTAAGCATCCCCTTCTGGCCACAGCTGGGGACAGACTCTTGGCTGCCAATGGCTAAGTGTTAAAAATTGGTATGTTGAGTATTTTGCAAGCTTGGTACACAGAGATCGTGAAACTTACAGGAGTGCATTGCATCTTTGGGGTTCAGAAGGGAAGTTTTCTTGTTTGTAATAATTTTAGGAGTTCTGAAGAATTTTTCTAATTTCTGTTCTTGATTAGGATGAGGAAACTGCAGCTTTTCTAGCAGCATGGTAGCTGAAACTAAAGATGGCAAACCATTCAGAAAACTAAAGTGCTGGACAGCCTTTTCTGCATCCCGTAAGAACTTGTTCCAACTCAGCATAGTCAGAAATAGAGAGCCTGGGATATTTAGGCTGCTTCTTTGTTTAATAGTATGTAGCTTGTTCAGGCCATCTCAGCACTGGATGAATGAATGAATCCATAACATTGTACTGTTGAATGTCTACAGGCAGTGTAAAACACACACGGATGCCAAGCACACTGCAGAGCGATCACACACGTGGCTCCTTTCTGACAGGATTTGAGACCAAACGTTCTGATACTGCAGGTGGATTAGTGCAGGCAGAGTGGAAGTGCCAGAAAGGGGGAAGAGCCTGAGTGAAAACACTGCTAGTGGGGTCAGTGACTCCTATGTTCAGGATCATGGCTTTCTTTTGGACTGCATGGAAGGAGATCAAAGCAGGAAAGAGCTACAGGGATAACACATACTTTATTCTGAAGATTCACCTGAATTAATTATTCTTCTTATTGAAAGCAACAACTTCTTGAATGAGAATGATAGAGGTAACTTTGCTCACCTGGCTGTTTTAGGAGCTGTTTGTCTTTAAGTGATTGTGGCACCTGGATAAAGAGAGGACAGGGAGGTTTGGATGCATAATGAGAAGAGTAAAAGCTTGGATGTCCAAAAGGCTTCTAAGCAGCCATAGTGCAAAGGCCCGTGCATGGGTGAAGTCCTGGTCAGAAATTGTCCTGGTTTTGTCTGGGAGAGTTCATTTTCTTCATAGAAACTGGTACAGAACTGCATTTGGATTTAGCATGAGAAAAATATTGATAGCATTCTGATGTTTTGGTTGTTGATGAGTAGTGCTTACTCCAAGTCAAAGAGTTTTTGGTTTTCCATGCTGTGTAGGTGAGGAGCTGCACAACAAGCTGAGAGGGAGCACAGCCAGGATAGGCAGGGCCTGAACTGGCCAAAGGGATATTCCATACCACAGAGTAATTTTCAGAACATAAGCTGAAGGGAGTTGGCCAGGAGTCACTGATTGCTGCTGGGGGATGAGCTGGGAATTGATCAGAGGGTGGTGAGCAACTGCTTGTGCATCATTTGTTTCCTTGATTTATTTTTGGTTTGTTTTGTTTCTGTGGGTTTGTTTGTTTGTTTTTACTCTGCTTCAATTATTAAACTGCTCTTATTTCAACCCAGAAGGTTTTTTTACCTTTTTTTCTGATTCCTCTCCCCATCCCACCGTGGGCAGGGGATAGTGAGCAAGTTGTGGTGTGGCACTGAGTTGCCAGCTGGGCTTAAACTCTGATTGAAGATGAGAATCAGGGTGATTGATCAGCTCCATAAAAATGTGTGCTAAATGTTCAGAACAGAAAAGTGAATCAAATGTGAGACCATACAGGGAAAGAAGTAAAGGAGATAGTCAGGACTTTTGCTGTTCCTCTGTATCTGCCCTGCATTTTAAAGACTGTGCAGGTTTGGTTCCCTCATCTCCCAAATGTGTAGATGGGAACTGGAAACACTCCAGACACGGATCTGTGGCCTGACCCAGCAGACACTGCTCTGCTCCTGGGTCACTGTGTGGCTGTTTTGTGACAAGCAGATGGAGATGTGTGAGCTTGACAGAAGGAATGATCAGTGGATCAGCAGATCCAGAGTCAGAGCTGAGGCTCTGAACACATACAGTTTCTGACACCTTCAGAGAGTCAGCTGTAATTGTGCTCCATGTCAGAGGACTTAGTCACAGCCTTATTTGCTGAAAACAACATTTTTAACACTATTTCTTCAAAATAACTGTGATATTTTTATGTTTTTAAGCGAGTTCAGGGCTATGAAACTTCCTTTTTTTTTTTTTTTTTTTGCAAAGAGGATTGATGGATATTTTCCACAGGAGGATTAATGATGTTTCAACTACTGTATTAGGTCTTCCTAAAATAAAAGTCACTGGAAATTCCTTTCAGTTCTATGAAGGTGTAATTAGCTGGGCTTCAGAGAGCTGTTTTTTTTTTTTTATTTTTATTGTAAGTGAAGTGCCAGAGGCAGAGTTTTCTATCATTAATTATAGTAAAGAAGACATAGTGTGTCATTTTAAAATTTATACCTGACTATTTCACTTCCTATAACTGATATTTTTCTTCTTATTGTTCTATCTATGTGCTTTTGGTTTGGCCCAACCATTAAGCATCTCTTATCCTATGTCAGCAGCTGCAGTTCTAGAGCTGAAATGTGTGTTGATGTAAGTTATTCTATCCTCTCCCACAAGTCTGTTTTTTTTTATGGTAAGGTTAATTTCAATACATTTATTTTCATGCCTTTTTTAATTTGCTTATTGCGGGATATCGAGTGTGTGAATCTCTGCTTAACTGGGAGTTGTGTGTCAATTCCTTGCATGGGAGACTATCCCCTGAAAGGCTGCTCAAGTCCACTCCAGAGGTTAATACACATCTTGGGTTCTGTGCACAAAATTAGGTGAAATGGAGAGGCCTCATGTAGAAGACGTATTCAAGCAAGGCATCGACTCAATCAACAGCAGTAACAATGCAATTGCTTCAGAGCTAGAACAAAGAGGAAATTCCTGAGGTCCTTAAGGAATTTCTGGTTGTTGAGAACACCTCTTTAGGTAGGTGGGACATGTGTGCCCTGTGTTCCCTGGCCTTGCTGGTTCAAAATCTGACAGCAACAGGTGTTTTGTCAAGTGTGGTGAAATGTGTGATGTGGCCCTTCAGTGTGAACTGTAGCTGCTGAAGTGGTACCTCAGCACTGGTCTGCCCCTGGCATAGCTGAAATGCTCCCAACTCTCACAGGATAACATTTTAAGAACATAATTTTCTCTAGGTCTTACATATTTTATTTATTATTTTTGGACCCAGTTCTGATACTGAGAACCCCATAGTAGAGGATGACTTGATTTCACAGCAGCTTCTTTAGCTGTTCAATTTGAAATGATGTATTAGTAGTCCAGTCCTGTCTTTTTTCCATTTGCAAGTGGGGCTGCCATTTTTTTGCAAGAACTGCCATAAAAACAACAGCAACAAAACATCTGCAAATAAAAGAGGTTTACTACCTTTTCATGGCTCTTGTAGACTATCCTGTAGGTTAAAAAGTGAATGTAATTATTTTTCTTCTAGGGTAATGATAGAGTTACGAACACTAAGGTACTATTTTCACAGAACCACAGAATGTTGAGGGTTGGAAACCTTAAAGACCAAGTTCCAAATCCCTGCCATGGCACTCACTAGACTCACTAGACCTGGTCTCTCACTANGGATATTTTCCACAGGAGGATTAATGATGTTTCAACTACTGTATTAGGTCTTCCTAAAATAAAAGTCACTGGAAATTCCTTTCAGTTCTATGAAGGTGTAATTAGCTGGGCTTCAGAGAGCTGTTTTTTTTTTTTTATTTTTATTGTAAGTGAAGTGCCAGAGGCAGAGTTTTCTATCATTAATTATAGTAAAGAAGACATAGTGTGTCATTTTAAAATTTATACCTGACTATTTCACTTCCCCAGAGGGATGGGGCATCCACAACCTCCTTGGGCAACCTGGGCCAGTATCTTACCACTCTAAATTTGCCTCTTTCCGTTTGTAACCATTACTCCTTGTTCTGTAACTACCATTCCTGATGAAGAGTTCCCCTCTGGCTCCCCTGCAGCCCCCCTTCAGATACTGGAAGGTTGCTGTCAAGTCTCTCCACCGTCTTCTCCACGATGAACAGCCCCAACATTCTCAGCCTGTCTTCACAGGTGAGGTGCCCCAGTCCTTATCAAATTTGTAGCCTCCTTTGGACTTGGTCCAACAGCTCCGTGTTCTTCCTATGTTGGAGTCACCAGATCTGGATGCAGCACTGCAGGTGGAGTCTCACCAGGGCAGAGTAGAAGAGAATCACCTTCAAACTTCTGGCCACGCTGCTTTGGATGCAGCCCAAGATTCGCTTGGCGTTTTGACACACCTTTTTAAAGGCTGGAAACGAGCCGGCTCAGTAGATGGCACTCCGTCCTTTGGTTTGGCACTTTCGTCGCCAATAAAGCACCGCAGGTCCGTAATTATTGGACCCTGGGCTGGAACTTCACGGTCTCGGCGTGGCAGGAGCCTCGGGCAGCTCAGCCTGCCCGAGAGGGCCCTTCCGCCGGCTCCGCGCCTCCCAGCTTCTCTGTGTTCCAGCTTCGGTGGATCTCGTCTCGCCCGCCGTGGCTGCCCGGGGCGGGGCGGGGCGGTGTCCCCGGGCGGGGCGGNCTGCCCTTATTGCGGGCGGGCGGCGCTGCTGGCGCGGAGCGTTACCGGCCGGCAGCGCTCGGCCGCCATGGGGCGGTACTCGGGCAAGACGTGCCGCCTCATCTTCATGCTGGTGCTCACCGTCGGCTTCTTCGTGGCCGAGCTGGTGTCCGGATACCTGGGCAACTCCATCGCGCTGGTGTCCGACTCCTTCAACATGCTCTCGGACCTCATCTCCCTCTGCGTGGGGCTCTCCACCGGGCGCATCGCCCGCCGCAGCCGCCGCGGTCCCCGCGCCACCTACGGCTACAGCCGCGCCGAGGCGGGGGGGGCGCTCAGCAACGCCGGCTTCCTCACCGCCCTCCGCTTCCCCCTNCGCCGTCTTCCTCACCGCCCTCTGCTTCACCATCCTCGTGGACTCCGTCCTCCGCCTCGCCCGGCCCCAGCCCATCGACGACGCCCAGCTGGTGCTCATCGTCGGCACCCTCGGCCTCGCCGTCAACATCGTGGGGCTCCTCGTCTTCCAGGACTGGGGCGCCTGCTGCCGTGGCCGACGCCCGTCCCCCCCGCCGCCCGCGGCCGCCGCGCTGCGGGACGTGCCCGGTGGCATCCCGGACGGCGAGGAGGATGAAGCAGGTGCCTTTCGGCTGCGCTTCGCCTCCCCCTCGTGTCCCGCGTGGCTCCCCACCCCTCCCTCCAGCATCCCTCTCACCCTCCCGCACCCTTCCCCATCCCCTCTCTCCGTCTCGTTTTCCCTCGGGACCCGCCGAGCTGTTGTTGGCCCAATCCTCTGGGCCCTTTTAGAGCCCCAAGGCCACTCGTGGGCCCCGGGGGGTTTCACTGAGCTCACTCAGGCAGCCGGAGCCTCTTTCACCTTGTACTTTACCCTGGGCTGCTGGGCGTGCCCCCGGGATTGGGGAAGGCGGTGTTGCCCAGGGAGCTGCACGGGAAATGTTTTGGATTGCTTTTGTTTTTCTTCTTGTCACCTTTAAAGTAAGTTGGTTTTGAGAAGGTTGATGTTTTTTCTGTTTGTAGAACTTATACACAACACAGCGTTTCTTCTTTGAATGCAGGTGATTCACCAAATGACCAAAAGAGCCCTGAAGAGGGGTTTGAGCAGAAAAAAGAGAAAAAGTCTGAAGCTTTGAACATCAGAGGTATGGCATAGGGGTATACTGCTAACGTTAAATTACTTCAAACACTTTATGGTTTCCATTTCAGATTTACATACACACCCACAAATATCAGTAAGAAAGGGACGAGTCCAGGACTCATCCATGTAATTGGAACCAGTTATCTCTAGCAGCAAGATTTTGATTATATGGAGTAGCATAAGAAGTAGCAAAATAGTGTCATGCTGATTTGGCTTTGAGTGTGCTCACGTTTTGATTTTTGTTCTTAGAAGAGTGCAGCTGGACATTTGGAAAGGACACAAACCCTGCTGCACCATGCTCAAGTCATTAGAGGCTTTACAGGAAGGTTACACAGGTAGCTATGAGGTGCATCTTTGAGTGTCACTGATGTAGTAGTAGTTGAGCAGTTTTCAACCTTAAAATGCTTTTGGGCAGAAAACATAAATCCTTCTAAATCCCAAGGCTGATAATGTTTTGTTGTCAGCATAAGGAAAAGGGTTCTGAAATTGGTGCTTCAGCATGGTGTTTTTGCAGGTGTGAACCAATTCCTGTGAGTGTGTGTGACAGGATCAGCCCTTCCTACATTGTAATTTGGCAGGTCTCTGGGAATCTGTGGCGTGAAACATAAAGCTGCTCCTAGGAATAAATTACCCACATCTCTCCCTGTCTGTGTAGGTGTTTCTCTGCACACATATTTATGTACCTAAACTGAGCAGAGCCAAAAGCAAATGTCTTTGAGGATATGAAATATTGAGTTTGTCCCCAAGGAAAGGACTGTCAGAAACTTCAATCAGAACAATAGTTTCAGGTTTCTTATGGTCATGGATCAGCAGCTGATATTCCCCCAAGGTTGTGGAGTTTGCTTTGCATGAATTCAGCTTGAGAGGTCAAGGTGGCAGTCAGGCACTTGGGTTTGCTGGGGTTTTTTTTTGTGTGTGTCTGTGTGTCTGTCTAAAAATGTTTGCAGAACTACACAAATGCATCTGTAAGGGAAGATGCTTTGGAAAATCAAACCATGTACTTGAGCCATACTTGCTTGAAGGTCTAGAAGCTGGTGTTACTGGATATTAAGGCATTATAGTGCTAAGATTTTTGGAGCAGGATAAGCAAACTGTCACACTCAGGGATGGAGGAAAGAAGAGTAAGGAACCAATTACTTTAGAGAAGGCCTTGCTTGCCTGAACCACAGTGCTTAGGTATAAAGATGATGGAAGCTTTCAAAAATGTCTGAAGGATAAGGAATTTTGGTTTTAGTTATTTTAAGTTAAGATACGTGTCATCTTTGATTTTTAAGAATAAATTTTTAAGTGTTACTTTAGTATGTCACCTTTGCAAAATCTATTTTTATTGTCTTTATGACTACAGAAGCAAGGGATATTTATAAAGACATGTGTCTTTGAAATTCAGATTCAATCCATACTTTTCCTTTTAAGTTAGTTACAAGCTGTACTTACTTCATAGTCACTTGGCAAAAAATTCTTTTGTTGTGGAATGGGAGTCTCCCTGAAAAACATGCTGGACAAAATGGATTGGCAGAGTAATGGAATCCTTGATTTTATAACTGGTAGGAACAGGAATCCATAGATTCTGCCTGGCAGGAT
Source organism: Urocynchramus pylzowi (assembly GCA_013397555.1). NCBI lineage: Eukaryota > Metazoa > Chordata > Aves > Passeriformes > Fringillidae > Urocynchramus > Urocynchramus pylzowi. The sequence continues at coordinate 29,974 of VZRH01007991.1, read as the reverse complement.
TAATTACTGTAGTGTAAAATGATTCCTTTTACTGCTTGAGCATATGCAGAGTAGTTCAGTTAGACTTTGGAATGCAAGCTGCTGGAAACTGCTACCTATGGTCTTACCATACTGACTTCATTTAGTAAAAATTAATTTTTTATTCCAGCTTATAACCATAGCTTTTGGGATTTGATAGGGAAATGGACACATTTCTGTCTGAGCCCTAATTCTGTGATGCATTACCAGGGTGTATGTATTAATGACATTAAGAACGGAAAATAAACATTTTTCCAAATTCTGTATTCTCAATTACTAATTCATCAAAATTCTGACATAGTTTTTTTCCCTTAAACTCTAAAGAAGGCTTTCTGAAACATTTTCCTGTTCTTTATAAGCTGTGCTCTCTTGTTAGTTGCCTGGGCAATGCAACTGCATCCTGCCTGTCCCTCTTGTTAGTGCAACAGCTGATAGCCCGTGCTGAATCAGGACTATTTGTAAATGAAAAGGAAACACTGCAACACTGTTAGGAGGAGTAAAACCCTGTAGAAGTCTGCCAAATGGGGCAGAACATGCCTGACTCCAGCAGAAAGAGCTGGACTCACCAGGAGCTTGTACTTTCTTATCTGACCCGAGTGATTTGGAGGAACTCCAGAGGTTGTGGCCTTCATTTCCTACCCAGATCAAGGTGCGTGTACAGAGCTGGTAAGAAACACCAGCATGGGCAGAGTTCTAGGCTAATTCAGTGTCCAGCACCATCAAAACTCTTTGCTGTGTTGTTAGGGAGTTTTGAGGGAGCCTTCTACAGCTTCTCACTTGGAAGTGTATGTGATAGGGGTGTTTAAAAAGAGATGGTTTATTTTCTTCTCTCACAGCCCCCAAACAAAAAATATTGACAAAGAAATTCACTTCATATAGAGAGAGATGTTCTAAATTCAAGCATGGGTTGGAATAAAATCTGAGTCTGAACAGGGAAATCTAACAAAACTGGAGTGTGTTTGAGCACTGATGGGAAGAGGGAAATTTATGTAAAGTAGTAAAAAGAAATAGAAGAAAAAGGCACTTCTTGGATTATTGTAACTGTAGCAGAAAGACTGCTTTGGTCGTTGTAGTTTAAAGAGCAGCTAAATATGTTCTGTAAGAGCCTGCTTTGTGTCTTTATCCTTTGTACAAAACCATCTGTATAAGATGTAAAAAGAGGTACCCAGCATTCCTCTCAGAGTAGTCCAGGCACTAAACCATGTGACTGATTCTAGAACCAGATGCTGATTTTTGGTAGGTCTGAAGGCTAGCAGTGTTGATGGAACAATATGACTGGTAATCTAGTTTGACCTAAAAACTGGAGTTTGAGGGTATTTGGAGCCAGCTTAGGTTTCATTTAGGCAATTTTTCAGATTTCAGCAGTGTCACAGAAACTGGTGGGGGAAGGTAACTGTTACTGGGGGTGGTCTGCAGCTCTCAACTTCCAGGGTAGAATGGACAGATTTAGTAATCAATCTTTAATTTAGATTTAATGTGCCAGGATCTGTTAATAATCTTCATGCATCTAAGCAAGCACATTTTGTGTTACCATGGCATTCCAGTTGGACACCGATCGTTAGCATACCCTACATGCTTAATAATGCATCCCACTCAAACAGCAGTGCTTCAGAGTCAGTATTTCTCTTGCTGTTTTTTCCAAAAGCTGTTACTGAAAACTTTGGTTATGATATTAATGGCTGGAATATTGCATTCTTCATGTCAAGTGGAACATACTTGAAAAACACAGCATTACACCTCCCCCTAGGAAAAAAAAAACCAAAGCAAGAAAACCCCAAACCCACCCCACTAATGGAAGTTGTGCTGTTTGTTTCAGGTGTTCTTTTGCATGTTATGGGAGATGCACTTGGATCTGTGGTTGTGGTGGTTACTGCTACTATCTTCTATGTACGTCCTCTGGGGGATGCTCCGTGCAATTGGCAGTGCTACATTGATCCAAGCCTGACAATAGTTATGGTGTTCATCATCTTGTCTTCTGCATTCCCACTTATAAAGGAGACCTCAACTATTTTGTTGCAGATGGTCCCCAAAGGTGTTGATATGCAGCTACTGAGTAAGTCAAATTTGTTGTTGAAATGCTGTTAATTTTAATGGTGTATTTCAATGCATATGTTATTTGTGGAATGACATGTTTGGATTATTTATTCATAATAGCTCTAAATTCTCAAGAACTCTGAGAAATAGTCACATGCCTGTGTCCTAGCAACATGACTCAAATCTCTCTGGATTAGTTAAAGCATGCATTTTGAGAATGTGGTACTCCAACAATACATCAAACATACCAGGTCTTGAGCTGTTAATGCTTTGTGTGGGTTATTTGTGCAAGAAACAACTTTGAGTTACAATCTTTTCCAACCCTGCAGTGGCTGCTTCTGAAAAGCTTCCAAAGCATCTTAGAAATTTCCATTAAGTTTGTTAACTTTGTAGCTCTTAGGTGTTGTTCACACTGGTTAATTGTGGAGTAACCCTGTGTATTTCTGGAATTCCCTCCTGCTCAGGGCTTAAAGCAACCAGATGTGGGGTCTTGATGGAGGAAGTGATGTAATATTTCCTCTGTGAACAGCTGGTAAATTGCCATTAGGGAGCCTGAGGGACAGGTGAATCCCAAAGGAAGGGTGCCCTGTTCATCACCTGGAGGCTGAACTGAAGGCAGCTGGGAGTAGACACGTTGTACCAAATATATCTCCTCTAAAATGATAGTTTTGACACTGCTGCTTTTGGATAGGCTGCCTGGTGAGGCAGCTGATAATGAGCCAGTGCACCAAAGCCCCTAATACCTTTCCCTTATGCCTTCCAGCTGGCAGACTAGCTCGTGTCCCAGGGGTGAGCAGCCTCCACGAGGTGCACGTCTGGGAGCTTGCAAGCGGGAGGAACATCGCCACTCTTCATATCAAGTGCCAAACCCCTTCTGATTACCAAGGTGCCGCTTACCAGATACGGAGGGTTTTCCACGAGGCAGGAGTGCATTCCGTGACCATCCAGCCCGAGTATGCCGACCTCAAGACCTCACATCTGCTGTGCAGCTCACCCTGCATCTCTAAAGCCTGTGACTCTCATCTGTGCTGCAGCCAGAGGGAGCCCCCCCGGGCTGAAACGAATGGCTGCGTGGAGAAAAGTGAAAGCTCCCCTTCTGCACAGCACAAAGACAATGGTTCAGCGAAAAGTGACGTTGAAATCCCTATGGAGGACCCAGTGGCAGAGGAGAGTGTGAAAAATGTGAAAAGTTGCGACGTGTCTGATGACAAATCGCAGTCGGGTAGTACACGATTTTAGGCAGTTCGCTCTGCTCTGTGTCACGTTCTCATGGAGCAAACGTATCCTGGCTGGGAAGGGGGGCAGCGGCGGTTGTAGCTGAAGTTGGTGTGGCAAAAAATTTCTGTGCTTTAGCTGTAAACCAAAACACACCTAGAACCCCCTTGTACCTGAAATAAGGATTAAGATTTCCACCAAGGCTGCCGGATTCGTGTGATTTTTGTGATGCAGCCTTACCCAGGTCTTTACCAAACTAAGGCTGAATTCCTGCTGTTAGAGTGGATGGGTATGTCGCTCCCTGTCTGCACTGATGTTTGCAGTTCATGGCCAGTAGCACTGGGAAGGAATCTCTGGCCTTTCCTGCTGGAGTGAGCCATTTCTTGAAAGCCCTGTGGCCAGTTAATGATTGAACTGGGCTGAAGTACTGTATATTTATAAAGGACTTCAGTAGAGATGCTTTACTGATCCTTAAATCCCATTTTTGCATGGACAGTTCGTGTTTAACAGTAACAATTCTGGCCAGTGGAGTTTGTGAATGAAATTTTGAGTGTCTAAGGGGAAGCACTCAGGAATTTTGACTTGTGTTATTTTCTTGACTGACTCCTGTGTTTAGGGACAGAGCAGAAGCTGGTCTTGCTTCTCTACAAGTAATACTGGAGTCCCAGCCTAATCACAGATGAGTGTGCTAAGGAATAGACTGCTTGTCATGAAAGCAAATAAGTACCTACTAACATTGTCTGTACTGATTCTAGCAAATGGAAATGCAGGCAGCCATCCAATTAACTTTTATCTTTTTCCCTGTTGTGATTGTACAACTCAGTCTTTTAAAATTCTTATTAGCCTTCTCCTGGCAACACAAGTTCTAAGAGCCATGGTCTTATTTCATCATTGTGCAGGATGATTGCATTATCTTTAACACTGAGTCTGTCACTATTCATGCTGAATAAATAAGCTAATGTGTTCATTACAAACAGTTGAAATTCTGCAATTCTATTATTAAGGCGTAATTTAATATTGTATTAATTAAGGAAGCACCTTTAAGGTCTTGTATGCAGTATTATTACTTAGAGGGAGCTTTAAAAATTTTAAACCAGGAAATTTTTCCTGGTTTAGTCTCAATCATTTCTTGTTGGCTGGTTTTAAAGGTCTTGATGCCTTGAACTCTACCCTCTGCCCTGGCCCTCCTCCCCCTGCCCAAATGTGTATCTCAAAGTGTATTTAGTGAAGCAGTTCCTTACCTTTCTGCTGCTTGCTCTTTCTGAAGGTATGCAAGGATGCTCCAAGGAAAACAAGGTGATGAGCCCTGTCACCAGTGATGGATTTCAGTCCAGTGTGTTCCACAGGTTTCTGGCAGGGGAAACCCACTACTCAATCCACACTGAGTCTAGTGCTTTATCTCCCCAGCTATGCAGATCAGATCCAGAAGATTCCAAATATAATTTGCTGGCAAAAATCAGCCTTTCAATGGTCTGTGTGGCTTGGACAGGCTATTTTATCCATTTATTCACAGGGACACCTTTGTAAAATAGTTGTGTCTTTGCTTCAGTGACATCTTTACAGAAAGGGTAAATTGATTTCCAGCCTGGGCTGGGAAAATACCTGGACCTCCTTGTAAGGATGACTTAAAAGCTGCCAACTCCTTATTAATAAAGATGATTGCAATAAGTCAATGAATATTGAAACACACAGCAGGATATTTTATTGCTTGGAATGTAGTATTTACTGAAGCAGTGATTTCAGTCTAAATAGAACATTTCTAGAATTATGATTACCCCTTTAAAACAGATTTTTGGATGAATTAAGGTATTTTATACCATTTCATTGTAAGTTTGTATCACATAAATTAACAACCTATTTGTTAATATAATTAAGAGCTTGATCCTCCAGCCTCTTTGATTCTGTTGGCAGCAGCAGGATCTTGCTTGGCAGTTATTGCACAAGTTAATGCAAATCAGGAAACATTGCAAGAATTGCTCTGTCTTTTAAAAGCATGTGCCATGAAGTAAAACAGCCCTTTCTTCTGTTCTTCACCACCCCCCCCCTTTATTTTCACATTTGATGATGCTTAGATGTAAACAACAAATGTATTTATCGTGGTTTTGAGAACTGGAATAGAAATCTTCCAAAATAACAACAAAGAACTTTCTTCCCAGATATCCTCGAAAACAAGCACCCTTTCATAATTATTTGTATCTTAAATCAGGTTATTTGACTGAAATATATATATATATATATATACACACACACACACACATTTTATTAAATGGTTGAAAGCTGGAATAGCAGTATTTACTCTGGGATTAAAGAAAACTAGTATGTGTGATGTTGGGGCATTTGTCAAAATGGGCAATTTTTATTCTTCCAGTGTTAAAACTGTGGCTATGTATTTTTTAAAACTTTGAAAAGTGTTGTAACCTGAAAATACAATGAAATAACATTCTTAAATTTTATTTTCTCTTTTCTGGTTGAATGTACTGTAACTGCTGCCTGTGAATAAATGGGAAAATGCCAGGGATTATAGAAATCTTCGTATCTAGAAAACAAACAGATTTTAAATTTGCTTCATTACTTAAGCAAGCAAAACCAACAGAGCTATGTTATTTATGAGATAAACCTTGCTTTTTTTTTGTGTTGGGACTGTCAGGGTATTCAACTAAGGTTTCTGACCAGCATCTTTGCCTTCCTTTGAGTAACAAAATATTTTTCTCCTGTACTGTGTGTCCCCTCTCTACTTCTGTGGGAGACTTCATTACAAACCCTGTGTATTTTGTATTGGCCTATTTCCCTTCAGTTCTTGGCATATCTCTTCCAATTCTGTTGGAGCAGGCTTCCCTCATTTTGAGATATATTTCCATGTTATCCCTTATCTATGGGTGCTTGTTCTAAATTCAGTTTTGTAGTGTATTGCACTGTCATAAAAGCTCTGTGCTGGTCTCTTTAGCTGAATCACTTTGTTTCCCTCCCTGACAAATGCAGGTTGATTGTGCTGCTCCTCTTCAAGCCCTGCTTTATGATTGTCTCTCTTGGTTTGTGGGTTCTCTTGCAATGATTGTCCCTTCTGTCCATTGCTTCTGGTGGCAAAGGAAATCTGCTTAAATGATGTGTGACTTTCATCTGGTTGTCCAGCTGTTGTGGATGTGATCTATAGCCAGTCATGCATGTGACCTAGTAGGATGATGACAAAACCTTTGCTAGGCTTGCCAGATCATTCTGCAGTAAAAGTGAAACCTGGAATAAGTTAACATGACACTGAAAGCAAAAGCAATTTACTGGCCTTGATCAGTCGTGTGCCTTTTCTTAAAGGGAATCAATTCTTTGTTATCTTTTCATACGTGCCGAAAGTGCCAATTTGATTTTTAATTTTTTTCTTCTCCTGAAACCCTCTAAATGCAGGTGTGGCATTTATTCTTCATTATAAAGAAAACTGCTACTATTTTCAGGAGTATTGCCTTTGTTTTGCCAGTTTTCAGTTGACTTCCTTTTCCTTGTCTTCTTTGCAATACTTACCTTGACTCATAGTGCAAGTATGTTTTTCCCCTCTTAATATTTTTTTCTCATTGTCTCTTCCGTAAAAGCAGGATGGTTTTGGTAGCCTGGTCATGTTGATTTACCAATAATACAGTTTATAAATACCTTTTTATGCACTGGTTTATTTTTTGCACTCCATTCTGTTAAAAGACACCCACTTTCTGGTTTTGCTATGTGACACACCTTACCATTGCAAACCAGTTTTTGACCTTCTTTATTTTTTTCCTATTCTTTCCCTCTCCCATTCCTGATTATAATGCTTACTGTCCTGAATACTTCCTTTTATTCTAAACTTTGAAGGGAATATGCCAGCACCTAAATTTTCTTTAAGAGAATTTTACTACCCAAGTTCTATGGATGGCTTGATGTGGGCTACTCTGAGGACTATTTTGTGTCCTGTGGTCTGTGTAGAAGTGTTATCTAAGTATTTGTCCTGAGATATGAACACAAGTGTTTATGTATAATTAAACGCTTTATAAACACTCTACTGAATCAACTTCTTATGAAAGGTGGATTTCTAAACCAGGGAAGATATAATGAAATCAGGAGGGTTCATTGGTCATTCATTAACATCTTGAGGGAAAGCTTGGTAAAAAAGAATTCAAAAGCCATGAACATTCCTATGAGTTCTACTACTCACTCTGCTGTACAGTGGAAGCACTTTCTACATTAAATACTTTATTTGAACAGTGCTACCTTGATTTGAGGATGTCACTGTATAAGATTGTTACATTTATGGAGCTGTGTTGCTTAAAAGTTTCCTCCAGTTTTCCTGTTCCTTAAGTAATTTAATGTGCCAAAATGTAATTTCCATGATTGCTGAATCTCACTGTGGTTTCATTAACCATTAGTGAGAAATGACTTAAGGTTTTATGTACAGCTATATTTTTATCAAAATGAAGTTTGAATGTCTTGTAAATAAAGTGTATTTTTAAATAAAACTTTGTTCTGAGCTTGATCTATGCTAGCAATAGGGAACTTGTGTTGCTGGATAATTTTAAGACTTATGAGTGAAATTTGTGCTTATCCTGTGAGACGGTTAATGTTGCAAATTTTGTGTGTATTTAGAAGAAAAGGGAATCAACACCCAAAAGTTTCTCTTCTGCAAGCAGCCTTGCATTTTGCCACATGGATAAGGTTGAATGTGTATACTGTGATTCTCACTCCTGGGTTTCATGACCTGAATGTACATACTAGAAATGGCATGAGGTTTAACAGTACAAATTTAGGTGCTGGTTATGGAGCAGCAATCCTGGAGGTGCCCTCATATGTTTCTCTCTTCTTAGCATCAGTATCACATGTCTTCTTAGCATCAGTATCACATGTCTGCCACCTGGTTCCTACCCTCTTGTGTCCAATTGTCCAGTTGTTCATGTCCCTACTTATTTAGTTTGCAATAATCAATAAGCAGGCAGTGGTCATTGTGCTTGGCTTTTGGTTTTTTTTAATTCTTTGAGTCTGTCTGAGTGGCAGATGCTACACAAATGCTACATAAGAAGTTCAGTTCATGTTTGGCCAATATATTGCCTGTGCTTTTGTGTGTGGTTGGTGTTACTCAACTTCTAGATGATGGACAACTAGTGTTTTGGAAGACAGAACTGAAAAATTTTTAAAGCAGTTCCTGACAAAGTTAAAATTAGACAGAGATTCATAGAATGTTAAGGGGTTGGAATGGACCTTAAGCATTACTTAGTAATGTCCTGCCCCTCCTGCCATGTGCAGGGATACCTCCCACTTTACCAGGCTGGTCAAGGCCTTTCCTAACCCGGTCTTGAACTCCAGGTTTGGGGCATCCAAAAAATTCCCTGGGCAACTTGTTCTAGTGTCTAATCACCCTCACATTAAAGAATTTGTTCCTGATATCTAACCTAAATTTCCCCTCAATTTGTACCCATTATTTGTATTATACCAATTTGGTCCCATTTGTATGATACCAATTTGTACCCATTTTCAATTTGTATCCATTACTCCTTGTCCTATGACTGCAGTTCCTGAGGAAAAGTCTCTCTCTGGCTTCCCTGTAACCCCACTTCAGATACTGGAAGGCAGCTATGAGGTCTCTCCACCACCTGCTCTTCTCCATGATGAACAGCCCCAACATTCTCAGCCTGTCTTCCTAGGCAAGGAGGTCCAGTCCTCCTATCAACTTTGTGGCCTCCTCAGAGTTGCTCCAACCCCTCCATGTCTTTCTTATGCTGGGGTGCCCAGATCTGGGTGCAGCACTGCAGGTGGGGTCTCACCTGAGCAGAGTAGAGGGGGAGAATCACCTCCCTTGACCTGCTGGCCACGCTGCTTTGGATGCAGCCCAGGATATCTTTTGCTTTCTGGGCTGCAAGCACACATTGCCAGCTCTTGTTGAATTTTTCACCCACCATCATCTCTAAGTCTTTCTTTACATGGCTGCTCTCAACCACTTCTCTGCCTGAACTGATGCCTTGTTAAGGCTGACCTAGAATAGAGGCTAGACTGAGTTAAAGAATAAAGTAGGTATTTATTGAAAGGCCTCAATGGATGCACCTTGGGCAGCACAAGAGCCCAGCCAGGGCTACACCCAAGATGGACCCTAAATGGGCACAAAATGGACAACCAATCATGAGGTCTCTCACTTTTATAAGTTCTGGTCCATTAGCATATTGGAGTTAATTGTCCAGTTATACCTTTAGGTTATGAAGTCCCATCCTTCTTGTTTTTCCCCTCTTCATTCCACCCTTATTTATGCTCCTGGGCCTGAAATTTGGGCCTGAAATTTGGATCGGTTGTCCTTGGTCCCCAGCTAGAGAAGGAATTGTTTTATGTACCTACTCTGTGAAGAGAGCTTACCACCCCTTAACATGAAGCTCAGAACTACACACTAAAGCAGTACAGAATCCGAAAAATACAAAAGCTAAAACCTAAGGCATCATTTCCTGTGTTTGTGTCTGGGATTGCCATGACCCAGGCATAGGACCTTATAGGAACAGTTTCCCTGCTGCACAGACTGACATAAGGCACTTGAAATTCCAAGTCTCCTCTACAAAGGGGCCCTTATTTTGTATCATGGTCCTTTTGGAGCAGAAGGTGTTTTTTCCACCTTAGAGGGCTGCTACTGTTTTGGTACTTTTGTACTCTCCAAGAAGCCACAGAAATAGGATGAGTTTGGGCTGGATGTGGTGGATTGTGTTTTTAAAAACAGCTTCTAAAAAAAAGTCCACAATCTGTACAGCTTCTTATACATTCAATATTAATTTATGCAAAATGTTTATGCATTCAAGTTATAGTATATATTTGCAATTACAGTTTGTTTTGTTTTTGGAAAAACCACAGTTTTTCCAAATGTGTGGTTTTAAACCCACACCTTCCTGCATGGACATTTTAGGTGGCTGCTATGGATTCCCCACAAATGGGTGGGAAAAGTGCTTTCTGATCTTGTGGAAATCTTGTACTGACCCAAAGCTGTAGTAAGAAGTGAGGAGATAGCAGCAATCACAAATGGGGGATGAAGGGTCAGTTAAATTCTCTGGCAAATTTAGAATATATTTGGGGCCAGTAAGTGAATCTTCCAGTTAGGATAAGGTGGAGGTTCAGTAAAAAAGAGTAGGAAATGTGCAATGAAATGCCAGTGGAAGTTAGTGAGGTATTCATCAGGGATGAGTAAGCCTCTATCACTTCAAGGACACCAGCTTTGCCCTCTGATTCAAATATGGTATTTATTTTTGAGTCCTAGTCGTATTTTACAGGCAGAGAGTTATTTTGCTATAAAATGGTAGCTGGAAAAGTACAATTGCAATGCTTACCATCAGCTCTCTAGAGAGCCACTAGAGGTTTGTGGTTAAACTTGTCTCTGCTGAAGTGACATTGTCTGTCTGATGAAAGAAGCACGTATCTCGGTCAACAGAGATAGTAGGCATTTGAACAACCATGAATTGTTATCAAGCACTTGTATATTATTATATTGTATATTAGTCAATTACTTATACCTGGGGACATTCCCAGGCACAGACAGCAGCCGGCACACTAAAGCTTGGCTATCTATGCTAGGGAGATACTCTGGGAGAGGGTGGCTCCCTGCTGAGGGCCAGCTCAGATTAAATCCTTGACTCTGGACTGTGCCTGGGAATGGCTGGGAGAACAGTAATTGGCCCAGGCTGTGAAATGCTTGAACACCTTACTAATACAGATGATCGTGGTTCATTCCCAGTTGTGGTTTAATTTGCCAGTATTGATGATGGTCCCTGAGCCTCCAGTCTGTTTTGCAAGGTAGCAGAACCTGCAGGTAGAAAAAGAGATGAGGCTGATGGTAGTTTCTTGGGCTCTAGGGTGGAAAGGTTTCCTGTCTTTCCTCTGCATCAGTGCACAGGGCAAGCAGGGTGGGGAGAGGCTGCCCTGATCAGCAGTGCAGTCAGCAGATAACGCTATCACCCCAGCTACTTGCACGGCTCTGGAAATTAAAGGTGCAAGGCAAGTGGCACGTTCGATATGGCACTGCCCTTTGCTTTACCTCCTTCCAGTTCTAGTACATTCTTATTTTTTTTTTTCAATGTTCACCCTCATTTAATAAAGCTCTGTGTCTGTTTAACCATACATTGATGGCCACCCTGTGGTGAGGAGGAGGAGGGAACAAAACAATGGTAAGGAACATCAGGGTACGTGTGGGGAAATAACCCAGTGATGACATTACACAAGTCATTGACATGACACAGTAGGTCCACAGTCTAGAATACAGAAAATTTTTCAAGTAGAGGATTGCATAATTCAAGTGGTAGAAAGTGACCCTTTTTTAAAATAAGCACCTTAAAAATCAGTCTTGTGAAAAGCATCTGATGTGGATGAGCCGAACCCCCAAGGCGTAAACCTGGAAGTACAACAGGCAGTGGGAAATCAGCACAGTGAATGCCATGACATCTTGCAGAGCAGCATTCTCTCTAATTAGCTGTTTCTTTTTCGAGCTCCCATATGAAGTAGGGATGGTAGCCTTTCTGCATGCCCCAGTTTCCTTTGCCCAAAGTGGTCACAGAAAGTGTTTTTTTATGGCTGGGCTTTAAGTGCCCAGCAGTGTGCAGGGTCTACACTGTGACAAAACACCTACCAGCAGCACAGCACCTACAGTTCTTTGTGCTGGTTGGTGCATGCTTCCAAATTTGCTACCCCCAAATGATTTTGGTGACATTGCCATCTGGGGAACACCCTTCTACTCATGAACATCTCTGGTGTGCAATTTCTAGGAGTCTAAGTAGGTGTTCAGTGAGCCCTATACTTTCTGGGTGTAGCTTAACTCATGAGAGAAGGAGAGAGGCCCTCGAGGCCTTTGCATGGTGCTCAGAGGAGCTGCTCCCCAGCCCTCACTGAGGAGGAGGAAGCTTCTCCCTCACAGCCACGCCAGCTCTGGGGGAGAAGACCTGTGGTGGATCATCTGCTCCACACTGTGCCTGTGCTGTGCCAAAGGGATGTCCTGCATCCCCCAGGACGAACTGGGGATGGGGAAGGATCATCTGTTGATGGGGAAGGATTTGCTGAGGCTTTCAGAGAGGGAAGAGTGGGAGCCTGGAGAGCTCTCTCAGTGGTCCCCACAAATCCTGTTCTCTGAGTGTCACCTGTGCTTTCCAGCATAGTTGCTGAGGCCATCTAGAAGTGGGCAGTGGTGTAGGCATCTTACTGCCTCCTGCCCATGATGCTTTTTACTTGAAGGGAAGTGGCTTGCTTGAAAATGTGTTGAGGCTTTTTTACAGTTTCCCTTGAATCCCATTGTCTCCAGACACAGTTTTTCACTTGTTTGCAGTAGCTCCTCTTTTGTCTCTGCCCTTTATTATATAAAATATGAAATCTGATCTTAACCAGCCAGCTCCTTACACTCACAGTGACAGCAAGTCCATCTACCCCTAAAATAACACTGGCACAACTTTTATGCTAATGTGCTGGCACTGTGTGTGTGAAAAGAAAGAAAAAAGCAAAAAGCAGAGATCCCAAGGTTTTGTTCTCCTAAGAACCATGACATTCTACAAATGATGAAATGGATTATGTTTCCTCCTGGTTGTAAGGCAGGGTATTGCTCCTCCAAGGAGGAAACTGATCTTTTTGGGTTAGTGGTTGGGCTGACACCAAGGTTATTCCCAAAGCCTGCCTTTGGCAGACTGAGCATCAATGTCCTTGTGCTTCTATGCCAGCCCAAGAAGGAAAGGGTTTGGCTTCTGGTGCAGGAATACAGGAGCAAGCTATCTGCTGATGGAAGCAAGCAGAAATGTGTTGCCTAGAAGGAAGTTCTGGCTATTTTCACCAGCTGAAAATCTGTCCCTGTGCTCTGCTCTTCTCCACGTGGCAGGGAACTGGGCTGCCAGCACAGCAAGGAGTGGTTACACAGAGACTCAGCTGTCACCTTAAGGGGATGAAAATTTATTTTTCTGGCTACAGTGGGGATCTCCAGGGACCATGGAGCAGCAAGGCAATCACCCTGTACTCCTGCAGGTTCCTACATATATGTATGCATATATTATTTCTGGCAGATGTCAAGGGCTTCTGTGAATTATTTTGTATTTGCAACCCCCAACTCACACTTATGTTAAGTTTCCTTCTGAAAGACAAACACTGTCTCTCCAAGCACTTTGTGTCCTGGCCAAAAAATAATCATGTGAGGCAGCAGCAACAGGAGGCTGAGGGGAACAAAGAGGAGCCTGGCTCACAGAGCTCTTTCAAAGCAGTTGTTCACTTGGCCAAAGAATTCGGCAGCGTGCCTGTGCCTTCTTTGAATCCAGCATCTCTGTCCAGCCCCATGCCTGTATGGGCCAGGGAACCTTCTTCACATGGGACACACACAGAGCAAAAATCATTCTGGGAAAATGTGGCTTTGGGACAAGGATCCATAAGGAAGAGATGTATGGAGCTTCTTGTAGGATGGAGGATGTTTTCCCAGCAAGTGCCAGCAGCAGTGGGTCTGATGAAGCAGAGAAATGTCTCATATTTAGGGCACATTCACATGTATGCATGTGTTTATTTTTGCATGCACACACACATATGATACTTACCATGTAGCCATATTTATTACCATGTCTCAGCAAATGCAAGTTCTTGCTTTAGTCACAGTGCCATAAAATACGGTTTACTGGGCATCCCTGATATCTTCTCTCTGGTGTCTCCTTCTCCTTCCTGCTTATCATTTGAAACTGGACCAATTCAGTATGTCAGGATTTCACAGTTGCCCTGTGTGTTTGCCTGGCAGAAACCCTAGCACCAGGGTTTTGTGTGTATTTGCTTTATTTTCTGTACCATTATTGAATACTGCCATGTGGATCCCAGCTGTGTGAAGCATCTTTCTGCTAGGTACTGAAGCTGTGTCAAGGGCAGAGGCATAATAAGTGGACTTTCATTGTCCTGGAGCTCACACTGGTTTTCCCTGCTGTGCTTGATCTGGGTAGAGAGGAGCACAAAGGTGTTGTTTAAAAGTTAGCCAGACGTGCACAGGGAGAAAAGAAGAGGGCATGGATAGACAAATAGAGCCAGTCCCCTTGGAAAAGTCCTCCTACTGCTTTGTCCAGTAGGTAGTTACTACTACAATATGTTTTTCTGGCTGGCAACAGCCCCAATCTGACCAGCTCTTATCACCCCTCCACAAGCATGCTCTGCTCCACCCTGCCTCTATCTGGGCACTCCAAACTTTGGCCCCTCCAATCCCTTTGATTATTTTCCTTCTCCTTGCTCTTCTCAGATGCTTTCTCCCTTGTCATCCACGAGCCCCCTAATCTCCTTTCTTCCTTGCTCATCTGTTCAGGGATGCCAATCTCTCTCTCCCCAGCATGTTGCTGACCAATTTGCACTTGCTGTTTTTCTGCTTGGAGACCTCCTTAACATGGTCCTGCAAAAAATCTAAAATGGAGTCATTCAAAGTGATCAGGTCTGGGGCTTGAAAATGCAGTGAGTTTGCAAGCTAACTTGCCCTTTACAGAACTGCTGCTGAATTATATATCTAGATGTGGACATTGAATATACATTGCTGGCCAATTTTCTCTTTTTTTACTGAAAACTGCCCAGAGGTTAGAAAGTTTGAAGATGTGAAAACTCAGCTTAGTTACCGTGGCTAAGTTGAATTGTTTTTTAACACTACTACCACCACTACCACTAACATAAAAAGAAAAGGCTGTGGTGACTTGTTTTAAGCAATTTAGAGAAGAGCATCAACACAAAGATACTCTGCAGTTCTGCTGCTTAAGGAAATACTTGTGAGCCCTCAAAGATTTCGTGGGAAACTGTAAAATCAGGGATATGGGAAGTGTTTGACTTGAATGTTTTCCACAGTCCCCCTTCAGGGTCACATAGTGACTCCAAGACAAAGCTCCCTCCAGCTGCTGAGTGTTCTCCCTTTGGCAAACACCACAGATAACCTCAAGATCATCCCTGAGGTCCTGCTCATCCACAGCACTGACAAACTGCCTCTTTTTAAAATCTATTTTTTGTCTTATTTGAGACCAGGCTGGCTAGACTGCAGCCAGGTGGGTCTGTCATGAGGCTGACCTGTGCTCAGCCCATTCCTGCATTTGCCACCTTGGTCCATCTGCCCCCAACAGGAGTGCTCAGAAAAACCCAGAGCATCTTCTGAGGCATGATTTTTCTCAAGACACTGAGAGCATTTTAGAGCACTTGAGGTGAGCAAGGTCCAGAAGAATGCACTCTCATGTGTCTCTTGCTCTTGATTTATTGTTCAGGGAAGAAAAGAGGGTGCTTTGGGTTCAGTGACAATAGAGGTTTATATGTGCTTTTTACTCAGCACTATGTGATTTAGCATAAACCTCTCAACCCCTGGAGAATTGGCTCTGTCATGATAACAAGCAGACATTATGAGTTAATGCCTATAATAACCTTTCATATGGTAAAAAATTTCCAGGGTTTACAGCTTTGAACCTGTTATCCTATACCAGATTAATACAACTGTATTTGCAAAGTGATTACAAGGGCACACTCTTGAGATAGGCAACTTTTCTTGTATGAATGATTAAACGATTCTGACTAATTTGGCTGCTGTTACACCTTTAAAAAAAAGAAATCTAACAGATCGTGAGCAAAGATTCTAGGCACTTAACCTTTCAATCTAATTAATTAAAAATTAAGTTCAGCTGATATGAAAGACTGGTGGTTATTTAAAAATGAAGTTCAGCTGATTTGAAGGACTGATAATTCTACCTTCACTGAGATCATGGGCACTGTGGGACTGAACCTCATGAACTTCCTCTGTGGCACCCATCACAGCTGTTTGTTTTTCCTGGCTGAACCAATGGCTCTGTCCTCTCAATTATTTTCTTTTTGATCCCCCTTCTCCTTTGGGCTTTCAGTGATAAGACTATGTTAATAAGGCTGAATTTTGTTTGCCCAGCTGGGCATTGTAAAGGAGCCCTCTGAAGTCTTGTTTGATCACACACTAAGGGGTAAATGCTTAGAAATGTTAATCTATATAGAAGTACACTGAAATTTGTTGCTCTAAATATTACTAATTGTTCCTTTATTAGGAAAGCACCTGAGAATGAAGGTCAGATCCCTGATTTGCCAGATGTACTAGAAACATAAAATGGGTTGGTGGTTCTGAGCCTGGAGAGTTTATAATGTAGACCAAATTCTCCAACTCCTGGTTAATTTGAGAATTTTTGATGTGAGTTTTGCTTCTTAGTGGTGTTTGATGTGGTTAGCCAAGCTAGCTATGATGAAAGGGGTGTCAGGAGCATGTGTTACTGTTGTTTCTTGGTTGCTTTGTCTTGACTTCAGATTTAGTGATGTTGGGTCCAGTTATGAGTTAGTACATCAGGATTTATGCATGTAGATCTATTTTAATGAGCAGACTCATTGATTTCAGTGGTTCTATAAATAGCTTAGGTTTAATAAAGAGGCTAAGAAGTTAATGAGTCTACAGCTCTGTAAGGAATGTTCAGACTGGCTCCCAGTCCTGGTGCCTATTTCAAGCTTTTTGCTTCACCTGTGGATTCAGGAAGGAAGTTGTTTGGTCCTTGGTCAGAGGCCTGTGGCAGTCAAGGGCCAATATCCTTTTGTAGGTTTTAGGCTGGCAATATAATTCAATTAATGCTTTCCAATACATATTTGATGAAGTCCTGCATGAAAAGTAATGACCTTTTCTTCTATGGAAGTCATGCTGAACTGGAGTTGTATGGGAGCAGAGGTTTGTACTGTCAGGAATTTTATTATCTGCCTGAAGTACATCCTTTGTTTCTTATCTGCTTATCACACTGTGCAGCCAGAAAACTCCTTTCTGTAAGCTGTACACAGAACAACTTAAGCATTTATTTTAAACTCTGTGGGTTTCTTAGTGAGCAAGTAATTAGCTACTTAGCCTGCTTTGAAAGCATGCACCTCTTCTGTTACATTGCCCAGGGACCAGAAGGTGTTCAATAGTAAGAGAACCATACATTTACATGGTAATTCCCTGGCATATCTTGCATGACCCTGATGAGCTGCCCTCCCCTACAGCTGAGTCTGACACTTGCATCTCAGAATGGGATAAGGTAACTTAATGTAAACTGAATCACACTTGAGTTCTTGTTCAACAGGAAAAATTCAAATGAGCCAGTGGCTGTTGTCTTAGTGAAGCCTTTGGCTGCACATGCATCTGTCTGGGCCTGATGTAACTAAGCAGGGTCCACTTCAGTGCTTGCTTGAAAGACATTAAAAGTGGCCTACTCAGACTTTGGGTTTATTTCTGAGGAAAGGAGAGTGACTGCTATCTCTTGTCCCCATCCCCCATCTATGCCCCAAATCCTCCAGGGGGAGGTGAGATGTCAGTAAAACAGAGAAATCATGTGGAAATTCATGTGAAATGGTGGGAAGAAAGAGGGCTGAATCAGACTTCACCTTTAGACTTGAAGGTCAGAATAATCTCCAGAGCTATTATGTAAGACCCTGGGTCTAATTGTTGCTCTTTATGCCTTGACATAAGCCGGAGATGCAAGCCTGATAAATATTGTACTGACTTAAATCTTTCACTTGCTCTGGCTTAAAATTGATGTTGCAAATGGAATTTATCCTGGTTCATGCTGGAATAAATCAGTGCAGGGTCTGTGCTATGGTATCTTGAATTCTCAGTAACAAGTCTAGTCTGAAGTGCAATAGATTTAAAATCCTAGTGAGCTTACCAGGTGCTGGATCATGGTCAAAGTTAAAGCTTTTGATGACACGTGGAATTTTGGTATCAACAAAGGGTTTGTTCTTGAGTCAGTAATAATTTGTAATAATGATTCACAGAAGAGACAGAAAGTGGTGGTCAAAGGTGAGCTGAATCATGCTGCCAATGAAGCTCCATTTTGCCACTGATTCATGCCTTCCTCAGCAGGAAGAAAGCTGCTTTACAGAAAATCACTCTATCAGAGTGGCTTCAGGAAATATACCATTTTTAAACTACCAATGTTTTGTAAACAAGAGCATCCTGCACTTGTTTAAAACCAGCATTTTCTCTCCTCATGGCTGGTCCTTGGTTCTCTACTCTTCTACACAAACTGCACACGGAGTGAGACTGGCAATGCTGCGCTGTTGTTGCACTGCTGCTCCTCCAGCGCTGCCAGGAGGAGCTGCAGCATGGAGCAGGTTGTGAGGCACCTGGAACTGGGCTAGCTGCTGTCCCTCTGCCAGGGCAGGCATGGCCTCAGAGTATTTCTTCCTTTGTTTTCATCTCATTTTTCAAGGTGCTGCAGGCTAAACTGTCACTTGTGTCACATTGCCATCTGCAGTACTTCAGCTACACAGGTCTTTGCTAACAGTGGTTGAATTCAGCCTGTTGGCAATCCAAGTTCATTTAGGTCCCTCCAGGGAGTCACACATTGCTGTCTCAGGGGCTGGGAGGTAGCTTTATGTGTTTTTTGGATGTGGGAGTGACCTCTTGCTGGACTCCTGACTCATCCTTTCGTTTAAGTCAATATTGCAGGGGATGCATCTGTTCAATTTGTTCAGGTTAATGTGTGCTAAGACCCCCTCCCAAAACAGCATCTGTGTGTGCTCAGTACAAACAATCCCAAAATAATGAACTCAAATATTTCAAGATGTTGTTAGATAAAAGCAGATGAAAGAGCACAGGGGAGGAGACTGGTGCTGGTTGTCTTAGGCTGGCTGGGACATTGTGTCATAGTATTCCTTAGACAAGGAAATTATAATAAATTAACCAGTGAGGGCCATCCTTCAGGTGAAGTATGAAGAAAGGCTTAAAGAAGTATGTCAGGGAAGATCTCTGAACAGTACTGATCTTCACTTCCCTTTCCTCCAAAATATGATTCTTCAATTTAGTTAATGAAATTTCTGCTGCAGAAAAAATGTCCTTTAGGGTGTTCATTTGCAGCATTATAAACAGTACCTAGCAAGCACAAGCCTACAAGATTACTTAATAATGTATTTTATAAACCATTCTGGTTATTAGTGGGCAATGCTAAAAACAGGTGGTGTTAAAATAGTACTTATTACAAGAAAACTAGTGCTGCCTGAGATGAACACAACAAATTTCAGGTCTGAAAATCATAATAAACTGATCAGCCAAGGTGGTCTTTCTCAAATTAGATCTCTGTCTCAAAGAGGATTGCCTGAAAGAGCACATTTCCTCTTTGCTGAAGGAAAAAGGGTTTTTTCAGATATTTGCCCATTTACCACTAAACTGTGGTGAGTGTGGAGTTAAAGGATTTTCAAGATACATTTCTGCATGATGTGATTAAAATCTGGGAGATATAAATAGTCCTAGGAAGGCTATTTTATATTTGATTGCTGCATTTTATTGATCACTAATTATCAGCAGATTAATGGGACATAGTGATGATGAAGTTAAGATCCATGTGCAGGGAAGACTGGAAAAATGAGCTTCCAGAGAAAGTTAGAGCTTTTACACAGTAAAAGGGGTAAAATATTCCAAATCATCGAACCATGGAACATCTTGGGTAGGAAGGGACCCACAGGGATCTTCCAAATTCTAGCCCTGCAAAAAAAAAAAAAAAAGCCCCTGCTAATATCCAAACAGTTCTTGAGCTCTTTCAGGCTTGGTGCTGAGACCACTTTCCCGGGGAGCCTGTTCTGGTGCCCAAACACCCTTTGGGTAAAGAACTTTTTTTTTGATGTCCAACCCAAACCTCCTCTGACACAACTTCAGGTCCTATCACTGGTCACCACAGAGAAGAGATCAGTGCCTGTCTCTCTCTAAAGTAAAGGTGTAAGTATGAGAAAGCAGGATAGAGTAGAAAAAAAGTATTTCAAAGTCTGGGAATTATTTAAGGAAGAGGTGTAAGAAATGTTAGCTAAAGGCTACTTAATTTTCTTTCATCTGAAACCCTTCCCCCAAAAAATTTTTGAAATTCTTTTCGTGAATATTCCTCTGCTTTTGGGCTGCCTACCTCTGAGCTGGGAGAAAACTTGGCTGTTCCAAGGGCCAAACACAATTATGAGTTAGAAAATAAACCCAACCCCCCAACCCCCCCATCCCAAACCCAGTTCATTTAATTATGGGTACTTCAAATAAATTTTCTTGCAGTGTGTTGAAATTAATTTTTAGCCATTTGTTCCCTGATATGCATGATAGTCCTTGTTTATTTTCTGCTCTAGAAAATAGCAGATTAGTTATCATTGTTGCATGCAGGCACAAAGGTAGCCATGCCTGTGACATGTGCGTCCAGGTTACAACATTTGAGACATTTTTAGTAAGAGGAAGTGACATGGAAACTAGAGAAGTTTACCCAGGATAATGTACAGTTTGAACCCAATAACTCTCATAACTGTAATACCCAAGAATTTTCCATTGCACTTTCTCCTCTGCAATGGACATATCTGATTTTCTTTATAGGTTATTGAAGTATCACTGGCCAGTCATAAAATATGACCTCTTTTCCCTTCAAGGAGTGGAATGTCCTGGACACAAGTTACATGCATCTTCTGATTCCAGGACAAACCAATGCTTTTGAGTCTTCCCTGGAGGCTCTTTTTATGACCACTGCAGGACCATTCTCTTTGTTAAATTTATCTAGCACAGTATCATGGCCAATCTGAAGTGGAAGTGATATCC
This sequence comes from Urocynchramus pylzowi, assembly GCA_013397555.1. Lineage (NCBI taxonomy): Eukaryota > Metazoa > Chordata > Aves > Passeriformes > Fringillidae > Urocynchramus > Urocynchramus pylzowi. Next base: position 9,183 of record VZRH01007991.1, on the reverse strand, counting down.
CTTGCTGAAAGCACTCCTTACTCGAGGAGATAAATGCTGAGAAAGGATGGAAAATTACTTTGCTGTAGCCAGGAGATGTGGTGTAGGGATTTGCAACTGGAAGTCAATGCTGCAGAGCCTGTCTTAAAAAAAAAAAAAAAAAAAAAAAAAAAAAAAAAAAAAAAAAAAAAAAAAGTTGTTTTTTGCTGAAAAAGACCAATAAAACAGAGGAAGAATGAGACACTTTTCTACCAAACAGCAAGACGTCATGACAAACCCTCTGCCTACACAGCAGTTCCATTCGGACCCATGACGCAGATCCTGGAGCCCATTTGTGCCAGTTATTGGAGCAATCTGGGGGCACTGAGTTTGCTGCTCTGCTATCAGCCTTTCCTGCTGGCTGTTAGGTTCACCTCATGATTTGAGTTCACTTATGAGGTGCTTAACAGCCCTTTAAGAATTTGCTCTGTGTATGTAAAGATGGATTGTATACCCTGAACTCTCTTAATCTCTGGATGCTATAAATGGTTGTACGCCCTTGACACGAACAGGTTTTTTGCAAACAAGGCCCATTCAGGGCTCACCTTGAGCAAAGGCACCAACCTGTGGGCTGTCTCTGTCCACAGGCTCATTTTGTCTGCCTAGGCCAGAGATCACCTCTGGGGCACTGTCAACATCCGTTTGACCCATTCCTGCCTCCTGTTTGTGTCATTTCTCATTGCCCTGAATGGGATCAACCTCTCCCTGTATGAACAAACAAGAAATCATTTGCTCCAGAGTCAATACCTGTTCTTACAACTGGTCTTTTTGACTCATTTTAGAGTTGCTTTTCACCAAAGGTTCTGAGCACAGCTCCTGAAAAATCAGAACAATAGCAAAGTTGCTAGTAGATGTTTTAGAGTGCCTGGTATTTCACACCTTGCAGAGAAAACCTATTCCTGGGTTGAGTGTTATCTGTCTTCAATTTCTTCTTGTTCTTGCATCGCTTTCATTGATCTAATTTAATTTTTTTTTTTTTTTGTGGTTGTTTTGAAACTATACATGCTTTGCTAGCAGCTTGAGGTACTGCATGCTGGCGTATGTTGTAAGCACTGCAAGGCTGGATAGTCACAGTAAAGGGGAAAGGATCCCTTAACCTCCAGGATATGTAGATGTGGCACTTAGGGATAAGATTTAGTAGTGGACCTGACAGCTGAACTCGATGATCTTAAAGGTCTTTTCCAAGCTGAAGGATTCTATAATTCAGTGATGGGATTACTTCAGTTTTTTTGGTTGGTTTTGTGCCCCACTGGGAGCATTAGAAATACCTTTTCTCCCAAATGAAAGCTGAAATCACCCATGGGTTCTTTAGGTGGGCAACTTAATAAACCCCTGCAACAAGAGGAGACTTGCCATGATTTTGTGCCTGTTGCTGGAGTTAGTACAAGCAGGGCTGTGAACTCCAAGGGCACAGTGCTGCCTGCACCCAGAGGTGGACAAGATCCTTAAGGGCACTTTAATTTCCAGACAGCAAAAGCTTGATCCCGTTGTGGGACTCTGAGACTTATTTTTGCATTTTACACCTCTTGAAGGAGAGTGGGAACTTTACAAGATGAAGAGCTACTGCCTGTTCAGTGAGTTTTCACTCAAGCCTTCCATTTATTTCAGTGGGCTGTAGATACCTATTTTTATCCCACCTCATTTAACTGTGTTCCAATGCCAGCTTGTACCAGTCTTTTATTCTGAGGTTAATTTTAATTGCAGATGTAAAATACCTTTAAGGACTCAGTTGAATAATTTCTTCTCATAAACCAGGCAATAAATACACATCAGGTAACTGAGCTATTTACGAGCCATATCGACCCCTCAACAGCACAAAGGCACACGGGGGCTCCAGCGTCGTGGTTTGACTGACAGGGGTGTGGATGCTGATGAAGAGGTTTGCCTTCCGTGCCTCTGAGCCCTATGGAAATGATCCCTCTAGTGGGGACCTTTTGGAAAATCAACTGGTGGTGCTGCTTGGCAGTGCGGGAAGGCTAAGGAGGGAACGAATGAAAAAGTTGCCCAACATTAGGGGGGAAAAAACCCCAAACAATGAAAGAGACAGCTGCGTTTTCCTAAGCTAAAATTACCACTGAAATAAGATTTTAAAGTAGTCCTTATGAGAAGTGGTAAACATCGCCAGAATGCTCATTCAGTGATTTCTGCAAAACACTTTAAAACAGTTTTATTTTGATTTTTTTTTTCATTGAAATAATGAGATTGGTTTTTTATGCATTATCATCTCCTTGGGAGAGAAAAAGAATAAACTATTTATAAAGTACTTTCTAAATGATCAGGGGGAAAAATAAAAATTGTGATTTCTTTTTTAAGATGAAAGCAAAAAGTCTTTTCATGGAAACAACTTCCTAATTTTTCAAGAGATTTCAAAAATATTTTCAAGAGATTCAGAGAATTTCCTACCAAGAAAAAAAGCCAGGATTTGTGCTCTGATTGCAGCTACCACCTTCTTCTGGTCCATCATGTGCCTCTTGTTATTGTCATTACAGCACCTCTTAAGAGCAGGGCATAAAACATGGAGCTTGCTGGCCCCCGATACAGAGGTGTGCTCTGCCTGAGCATGGAATGTGTGGCATTCCTGGACAGTGTCTGATGGAGGTCACAGGTGTCTGTTAACTGTAGCTGCCTTGAAGAAATAATTTGTAGTGAACATTTTCTTGTTGCTGTTACTGTGGAAAGCCTTTGTGGCAGCAGCGAGCTCCTCCCTGTATGACCTGGTGTTGTATCACTCCATGCTTTCCTGAAGGATCAACAGTGTAACCCTGTGTTGCACCAAGTGCTCTCTTGTGTAAGGATAAATCTGACAGCTTTTGGATAAACATCCAGGTGACCCTAATGCCACTGCTGGATCACAGCTCCTGTTGCAGACCCTTGCTTGACTCACTGGAAGAAGATGTGGCTGTAGACAGGAGTTATGATACCAAAATCTGGCTCCTTTTGGATTTGTCCTTCATCTCCTTTCAACATCTCCTATGTCTAACTTGAGTACTTCTCTGCCCAGGTCCTCTATCCCACAGCTGCTCTGTGCCTCCCACTTGGTGGGGTGTCCTGAGCAAACAGTGGAGCCTGCTCCACCAGGTGAACCACAAAACCCACCCTTTTCCAGACCTGGTGCAAATTCTTGCCTTTACCCAGCTGGGTGCCTAGCCAAGGGCAGACCTCTTGAGCTGTTATTGCCTGAGCCACATTGCTAACAGCTCTTTTCAAGTGAGAATTTAAAATGTTTTCATTTTCAATCATCTCTGCTTTCAGATTGGAGATGTGAGAAGGTGTTTGTGCACTTGTCAGGCAGCCAGTGGCAATTTCATTCCCTTGTGTGTGGCTACACAGCAGGTGTGTGGTGATAAGTTGTGCCACTCATGAATCATGCTTGTCCATGCTGCTGCTCCATGAAGTATTGGTGGAAGAGATCCATTCTTGGAAATATATTGATGTTTCCAAGTATAATCCAAAAATGCTTCTGTTCTCCAGATACCTTCTTGTTCTCTCTCATTGGAGGGCGTCTGTCTCTTTTGGGGCTAATAGAAATACTCTTTCTTTTATATTCACAAAATATAAGTTGTCAGTGAAAATTAATGTGTACTTAGGGGGCATACAGATAGAAAAAGTAAAAGAGAGTGGGACAGAAAATAGAGTACCTTGTACCTTGTCACCAGCTTGAGGCTGTGTGACAAGGTGACATTACAGAGCCTTGAGTTTCCTGAAATTATAAAGCAACTTCAAAGAGAGAGGTCAGCATGGTTTTAAGTAAGAATGGAACAGTTCTACCCTTGTGGGTAGCATGAAGAATTCCACTCTTATGCATTGAATATTAAATGCTTCAGAATAGAGATGTTTGAAGCTCTGACAACAGCTGTAACTTCCCTTGCTGTCATATGCAAAGGTAGTATTAGTTTGGGTTAAAAAAAATGTCTGAGCTAAAGGAGTTTGGCATGTTTGTGACTATGGAGCCACTGTTATGTATGGAATCAACTCTTTGTGGGTATTAATCACAGCATAAATGTTTGGATCACTTATTTAAACTGCTATTGCATTAGAGAAAAGTGTTTGTGGAAAAATACTTGTTTTGCAAAGAACTATAAAAGTATTCCATCAAGTTCTGACTACAAGATACTGTTAAGACTGCAGTTCCAGTGAGTGATGCTGTTGGAGCTCTCCACTCATCTTTGTAGAGAGGATGCTTTTTTGAGAGTTGTGATTTTTTTCCTCTCCTAGTCTGTAGGTCTTTCCAAGGTGCAGTGGAAACAAAGGGATTCTCATGACTGTTTTAACTGTACTTCATGGGAATAATTTTTGCAGACATTATGCTGATTTCAGCTTCTCATAGAAATCCTGTAGAGGACATTCCATGACACAGAAAGCAAAACAGTGTGAGTTCAGGCAGCAGTGTCTTGTAGTCTGGCAGGATATAAGACCTGCATCCCTCCACCTCTGGCCAGGGGCATCTTGCAGTCGTTCTTTCAAGTAGAACATGGCTAGCAGGTAGAACATGTTGTTGGTTTTGTAGAGGTTCTTCTGTCATGTGGGGAGGCTTTATTGTTTTGCTGCATATTGTTATTCTGTTAATTAATGTGCAAGTTTAGTAGCGACTTTTTACTAGAAAGAACTGGACCAGGTTCTTTCAGAATTATTTGCACAAGTTGGTTTTTTGTTTGGGACTCAAATTCAGGGAAATTAAAGCCTAATGTCCTGTCTTGAACAGGTAAAATGAAAACCTGTAAAGTTTACAATTCATTGCCTGCTTATCTGAAGACTTATAAAACTGACTTCTATACAATCTACTTTTGCAAACTTCAGTGGCCTTCCAGTACCTGAAGGGAGCCTACAAGAAGGATGGAAAGAGATCATTTACAAGAGAATGTAGTGACAGGAAAAGAGGAAATGGCTACAAACTAAAAGAGAATAGTTTTAGATTAGGAAAAAAACTATTTACTGTGAAGTTGGTGAGGCACTGGAACAGCTTTCCAAGAGAAGTTGTGGATGCCTCATCCCTGGAAGTGTACAAGACTAGGTTGGATGGGGCTCTGAACAACCTAGTCTAATGAATGTGCCCCTGCACGTGTCAGGAGCTGGAAAAATATGATCTTGAAAGTTCCTTCCAACCCAAACCATTATAGAATTCATTACCCTTATGTGCTATAAGCCCTGAGTAATCAGCATTAATATATTAATTAATGTAATAACATGTTTGTGCTAAGGAATAGGTTATATTGGCTAATGATGCCCAAACTCTGTTCTTTGATTGTTTTGAGTTGTATATAGTGAACAGGAAGTGAAAGCAATTTATGCAATTATGTGGATGGTGTAAACAATCAGACCTGACAGACCATGGATTTCAGGGGAGCGCTGTTGTATGCCTCAAATGTACTCTTAGGCCAGCAGTTGACTCCAATGACCCAAAGAACCCACAGACCACCTCAAAATATATCACCACAGGGGTTCCCCATGGTTGAGAGTTTTTGTTGGGTTACTGTTTTTATTTTTTTTTTAATTATAGGTTATACCCTGGCAGAACTAGAGGAGCAATATAACCTTGTAATTGGCAATCACAAAACTCTGCCCTGCTTTCTAAAATGTCAACAATGTACTCATCAAATGCTCTCAAGGTTGCCATAAAGGGGAGCTTATGTGGGGATTTTTGAAGCACTGGTGAAGTTTTGGTTCCAAGTACAAAAATCAGCTTAGTTCCACATTTTATATATATATATATATATATATATATTAGTTCCTGGTAAATATTCTCATTGAGCAGGGTTGAGGATGAAAAGCTGCAATGCATTTCTGAGCACAGGTGACAATCCAGTCTTTGAAGGTTTCATTGCACTCAGATGACTGGAGTATTGGAAGAACCAGATTTGGAAATATCAGGCTCAAGACAGGGCAGTTTGGCAGAGCAGCCATGTGGGTAGCTGGAAGATCTCCAGGGAACAGACCCAGTTTGGGCTAAGTGTTAGCTGAGTAAGGCATGACTAATAAGATTTTTAAACAAAGCATTTTTAGAGTCTGTTGCAACCATCTATTTCCCTTGAAGAAAATAAAACATTAGCAAGTTTTTCCACTAATTCTAAAATAAAGCTCATGGTCTCACATTCAGCTTGTGTGGTGGGAAACTCCTTACAGTTCACTTTGGAAACCTTTCACTTTGGAAACCTTTCTAGGATTTAATAATCATCAGTGAATTGAGCTACTTAGATCATTAAGCATTCAGCTGTTCTGCCATCTCAGTGTACAAATGGGTGCCTGCTTTTCATGTCAGCTGGGGTTAGAATGTTGGCAAGAAGAATACTGAATTAATTGGAAAATTAGCATAGATTGAATTACACTTGTGTGAGCTGTCAGTGATTTGGATGGGGAGGCTGGAAGTGTTTATTGGGGGATGCAGCAGTGTGGGGAGTGGGCATGGGCTTTAAATGCATGGGGGCAGGGAAGTGTTTTGGATTGTGGTTTCTTGAGATGGAGGACAGGTGGAATTTGTGCTGTGGCATGAATAATACATGGCATAATAATTTTTTTCCTTTTCCTCTGGTGGCTTTGTGTTTTGGTGCTAGGCATAATGCAAAGGGTGACTTTCACTGAGAGCAAGTGTGTTTCAGCAGGCTATTGATTAAGGGTGTAACAGTATTGGTTTACTTGGTTTAGACTTCGTAGGTTCTGTAGGTATAGGACCAGGGGGAATGCTTTTAAATGGAAACTGTAGATTTAGAGTAGATAGAAGGGCTGGCTGCAACCAGCTTGGATATGAGAGCCTTCAGCTTTCCTCAGCCCCGAACGACCACAAGGTATGGAAATTTAGATTTGCTTGTGCTTAGGAATATCACAGCTCAAGGTGTGATTTGTGTGTGGGATTTTTGACTCCCTCCCCTAATTTTTCCTCTTCTATTAGGATTTTAAGAGAATAAAGCACATTTCGGACACCGGTGAAATGTGAAAATTGGACCAGATAAATGAAAAAATACAAGTAATAGCATTGGTATCTGTACTACAAAGCACAGTGCCTATTTTGCCACTGAGGAGAGGGGGAAATGACATAAGGGAGAAGGGTCAGTGTTGTAAAAAAGCAACACTTCTCACAAATGGTTACTATGGGAGGAATTTATCTTGAGTACAGTGAGGCAGTAATGTCTTCTAGGATTTTTCAACAAATACTGGAGCCTTAACAAAAATATTTTCCTACCTACTTCCTAGGCTTGATGTACCAGGTTCCTCCAGCCCATGGTGGCTCAGACCACTCTCCTCTCTGACCAGGCACTTTCGAGCTCTTTGGAGCCACTCTGTCCCTATGTGCCCAATGGGTCTTGCCCAGGAGTTGGAATTGCATTGAAGAGCTGATTCACTTTGAGCATAGGTAATTTTATTTCAATAACTTAGTCAACTCCAGTGTTTGCCTGCACACAGGAGAGGAGTGTGGTCAGGACAGAGCAGGTTTTTGACCCTGAGGCTGCCTTTAGATCAGCAGGCACTGCCTCAGCAGGAAATGGTTGTGGTGCACTGCAGCCTGCCCTGGATCCTGCCTGTTCTGCTGCTCAACCTGTGTTTTGTCCAAGGACCTCCTGAAGGAGCTTCTTCACCTTAGTAAAGAAGTCTACCAGCTTGTTGAGTGGAAATGGGCAGGAGCTGACCTCACCCAGTGGTGTTGGCTTTGGAGTGGGGGCTGCTGTCGGCCAAGGCTTTTGAGAGGGGATTGGTGTCGGCAATGGCTTATAAGTGGGGGGTTGTGTTGGCCATGGCTTAGGAGTGGGAGGGGCTGTTGGCCATGGCTTAGGAGCAGGAAGTGGTGTTGGCCATGGCTTATGAGGGGG